>CM034008.1:4703511-4743808 GCA_019603395.1 Cyrtorhinus lividipennis
CTCAAATAAACTTTTGCTTTTGACTCGGGGGGAAAAAAATGACAGAAACGCGCACAAGTTTTTGATGATTCGAAACAAAGAGTCAATGTACCAATATTTCGCAATCGTTTAGCGAGGAATCGAGGGCAAGATAAGAACCGTCGAAAAAAAGAATATCTGCGTGCTTGACGGTTTTAATGAAGTGGAATAATAAATGTGAGAACGTGGTAGTTCCGTGGCATTAGCTTGTTTTGAGTCAGGGTCCCCTTTATAACGACAGATAACCTTTTGACTTGTTACTTTAACCCGAAGAGTCAAGAGAGAGAAGTTTCGACTAATCTGGAAGGAAGTGTATCGAACACTGATAATAAAATATGATCTTCAAGCAGGATTTTGATTAGGGGATTTCAAAGACCCGAGAAAAATGACCGTTTTTACCACTTTTTATTCCAGCTCGACAACGAATTTAATAAAAAATTGTATTTTTTTTCCAACGACGTACAAAAAGAAGATAGTTGAAGTGAGAGAGTGAAGTTATCAGTCACGTGAATGGCTTATGAGACAGTAATATGGACAAGTTCGTTGACTCTCAACGGACGATGAAATTGTGTGATGGAAATACAGTCAGTAAGAACCTAGGAGCGAATCAAAAACGCTGCAAATTCGTTCGGAGGAGTTGGTTATTCCTCGGACCAGGAGAATGGAGACTAATTTAAATCGATTCAGCGTCCATAACATCTTCCGATGGGCGCCAATCGTTCCGAGACTTGTTTCATTGGATTCAGCGTCCAAAATTTTGTGGAAAATGATACCCCACACGCCTATGTGCCAGAAATCTCGAAACTACAGATTCAAAATGGGTTGGTAGACACCCATTTTGACCCATAACCTCTTCGGGTGAGCTCCAATCGACCGGGACCCGTCTCATTGAATTCAGAGTCCAAAATTTAGTGGAAAATGACACCCCACATGCCTTGATGCCGAAAATCTCAAAAATCCATTTTTCCCGAAACACATTTTGACCCCTATTTCCTCCAAATTTGGGGTGACCTGGCTGAAAAGTTTCGAGGACCCACTAGAGCCGAAAACGGGTCCTTGATCAAAATTTCAGATTTTCAGAAAATTTTCTACTACCAAAATCGACGTAGACGGCGAACGGACGTTAGTTAATTTTGATCTAGACACCGTGAAACGGACAAAAAAATATTTTTTGGACCGAATCGGAGACTTTTTGTATGAAAATAGGTTGATTATTCAAGGAATTACCAACCAAATGTGGTCTAAATTTGAGATCATGATTAAAATTGGCATAGAAGCAAAATCCGATTCAAAATGAGTAGGCGAGTACTATCGAGCCGCCTATTTCACAATTTTCCCAAGTATACAGCTTTTTTCACGACAAATTGAGACATTTCTCAGTGAATTTGGCCATTTTTCAATCTGAAAATGTTTTCTCCTTGATTCTCAATTCAATTAGGAAGGACTATAACACATTCAAAACGTGGAATAGTCCAAATAGTTTGTGGCTTGATGAGTTTTCATTCCGGAATTGCCCAAAGAGAAGATCCAAATCCTCTTTTTAGGGGTCGTTGGTCAAAAAATTTGAATTATAAATGCTGAATTCCACCATTTTTATCATCAATCTAAGAGGACACAACATACGAATTACCGTGATTTTCATTCTCCCTAAATATGCCCACTTTTAATGCCCAAGAAGGAATTTCGGGGGTAAATTTTACGAGTAAATTGCCACAGTTACTTTCGTATTTTCTTCAGAGACCGCTACTTAAACTTTATGCCGTATCACTGTTCCTGCGGTTGGTTCATTTGCCAGAGACTCGGCATTTTTTGATTACAATAAATTTACATAGATTAACATAACGGTATCGAGTGTTTCACTTTCATCTCAAGTTCGATTAATTTTCCATCGTGTTTTGGAGTGAGGCGATTAAAAGCAAAATTATCGATCGATTGCAAAAAACATTTTGTTAATAGAATGAATTGCAAGAAATAGACTATAAAACCTATAAAAAACCGGAAATGGAACGATTTTGACAAACTAACGGACTATAGAAGCAGCGCTCAGCTCAAATATGCCACGTAATGAGCAATCAATATTTCAACAATTACCGATTTAAATGCTAAAAATAGTTAAAAGCTACTTTCGAAACTCAACATTTTGAAATAATCTAAATTTATACGGCTTAAATGACACTTCGAGAATGACAAGAAAATCTCGCGGAGTTTGGGAGAAAAATTAAACTCTGTGCTTTTGCCTGATACGTGTATCCTTTTTTTAACTATCAAACAACCTGTCATCCGACAAGGGATGGAAAAAACGCTGCAAATTCTTTCACAGGGGTTGGTTATTCCTCGGACCAGGCGCATGGAGACTCCTTTCTTCAACATGGGGAAAATAGGGGAAACAATGGGTATGGCGGGTTCCGGACCCATTCCAATCGATTCAGGGTCCAAAATTTAGTGGGAAATGATACCCCACACGCCTAGGTATCAGAAATCTCTAAAACATATATTCCAAATGGGTTAGATAGATACCCATTTTGACCCAAAACCTCATCCAGGGGGCGCCAATCGTTCCGGGACCCATTTCATTGGATTCAGCGTCCAAAATTCAGAGGAAAATGATACCCCACACGCCTAGATTGTCAAAAATCCATTTTTTGAAATATACATTTTGACCCCTTTCTTGCCCTAATTTGGTCCGACGGGCCTGAAAAGTTTTTAGGACCAAGTAGAACCATGAAAGGACCCCTGAACCCAATCTCAGATGTTTAGAAGCGTTGAGTAGAATGAAAGAAGAAATGAAGGCGAAAAATGATAAACTTGTTTGAATGCGGAGCTGCGGTACGGAATGAGCATAAGTACAAACATGGTTTATTTTGGACGGAGCTGGTGGGCCTGGATCGATGCCCTCTACGGCAATAGTCCACTGACCTCCCTCAAAACATTCACTCTTGAGTTTTTCTAATTGAGGTCTGAAAACAGAATGTTCTGTTGCTCCCAAATTAGCTCATAGGAAGAAATCACTCGTAATAATCTGAAAGTTGACTTCTTGCCGTAGAAGAGAGGTAGTCTCCAAGAAAACTACTGTTGGTGGGCTCATCAGATCATCTGTTTCTCGTTATTCTTGTCCTTTAATGTTCAATTCAATTTGAAAGACCTTTATTTGTTAAATGACACAAGGCTGAGTTGACAGCGAATATTGCATCGTAGGTATCTAAATTATTTATATTTGCATGGTGGGGCCAACTTTTTGCATGAGAAGTGAGAATGCTTAAGGAATAATGATGTTGCAAGATAATGGTACTCTTCATAAATTGGAAAAAATAATAATAAAACAGATAATCATACTAATGTACGGAGTGAAAGGAATTAGTTACTTGCTAGTTGAAAATACATAAGTTTCTGGTGTTTAGGACAGCATTAACGAAATTGAAAAGTCTCTTCAAGTCGAGTTTGGCGTGCGGATGATCGGAATGGCATATTCTTATTGGCTTATTCTTTGCGATTTATACAGCAGGCAACTGAAGAGGACGAGGAAAAGGATCTGGTCTTGGTGGAGGGTGCAGTCTGGGCATGATTCCTTTGGAGTGAATTTGAAGCGACGAGTTTTCCCGATTTGCAATGTTGCGCTGTAGCGCCCCATCATCGTTATTTGCGCGAGAAGCCTCTTCTGGCTGAAAGGGGCATGCAGGCATAAGTACTCTTTAGGCCCGGGCCGAGGGGTGTAAAGGTAGGTGTAGGACCCAGCAGAAGCAGACCCAGATAGGCTGGCTAGGTCGAGATCAAGCGGATGAAGCTTTGAAGCATTAAATGTGATTCATGAATTGTTCATTTAACTAAACTTACCTATTTTGTCGCCTAAGAAAATTTACTAACCCTTAGAAAACGTTATTAAATGGAAGCCGTTCAACTATATTCGAGAGAATATTCAAACGAATCCCCTTAAAAAGCCCCAACGGGGAAATTCCATTTAATGATCACTTCATAGTCCCAGGCAATCGTTGAAAGAAAATACTTCCCCACGAGTACCATTCACCTCTCATATAAGAAACAAGGGTATCAGAATGAAAATTCCGCACCAAAGTTTAATTAGCGAACCGGAGGCCGAGTACGGCTGGGAAGACTCAGTCCCACCCCCTCCCCCAGTTCTATTTCTGAGGGAAAAACTTCAAAGGTCTTTTGTAAAAAAGAAAAAAAAAAGAGATGAATGAGGATCGTGGAAAGATAAAAAAAATCCAGACCAGTATAATTATCGATGAATAGAGAGATAAGACACGAAAATTCCCGCGAAGGTCTCGCGAAAGCGGAGGTCACTGCAAACCTTTCACAACCTTTGTAGAGACAAACACAAGGACAAATAACTTTTTTTCTTACGAGGACGTAACCTAAGAATTATGGTCATTTTGGGGACGGAATGTAGATAATTTTGCCCCCTTAAGTTGAAACAAATTACTGTTTCCCCAGCGGGGACATAACTCAGCACTAGACACACGAAACTAATTTTTCCTACGGGGACAAAACTTGGGAAATTCGCCATTTGGGAACGAAGAGTAGACAATTTGGCCGTCTACAAATGAAACGTAGGGAATTTGGCTCATTGGGGACAAATCATAGAACTGGAGACAAAACTAATTTTTCTGCAGGTCAAAACATGGGGAACTTTGCTGTTTGGGGACAAAATGTAGACGATTCGGCCCTTTAAGAGCAAAACCTTTTCTCCCCCGCAGGGGAAAAAAAAACTAGAAAATTCGGTGGCCTGGGGACGAAACAACAAATTGGGAATGTGGGGACGAAATGTAGACGATTAGGTTTCTTTAGGATCAACGTTCTCATCCCAACAACTTTGGGAATTCGGCCGTCTAGGGACGAATCAGAGTAAATTCGGACTTCAAAGACAAAACGTAGAAAATTCGACCCTATGAGGGCAAAACAAAGGGAATCTGGCTTTCTGGGGACGAATCACTACATTTGAGCTTAGGCGCTAAGGTTATGAATGGAGTTAGGCGTAAAACCAGAGTACAATGGGGCCCACTAATTTGTTGGACAACTGTTCCCTGTACGGCGTTTTATGTAATGTGATGCTCACTCTAGTAATTAATTTTTTTTTTCGGAAGGATGATTTGAATTAGAGTGAAACCGGTTCTAAAGCAAGAATAACTAATGGCCTCAACTAACGAATAAATTCAAACTGCAATTCCATTTCACAAGAAATATCACGCGAGGCGGTTCATAAAGAGGCTTTACGGAGCCAAATCGGTGTAAAGGAGCATATTACAGGACGGGAAAAGCGAGGTGGAAGCAATTCGAGAGGTCATGTGAAAATATCGCACCCCTCGATTATTATTTGGAAGCAAGCCATGTTTAACCCTGGAGAAAGGGTGCGTGTTTTCTCCGGATAAATCCTCCAATTTTACCCTCTGTCGCGGTGAGTACGGTTGGAAAAGCTAATGATTTCTTCGGTACAGCTCTTTTGACTTGGAGCGGAAAGTAAATTAAGGATACCTCGTGCAAATTCTATTTCGTTGTGGTCATTTGAGGTAGATAGAAGAATAAGAAATCACGAATAAAAACGCTGCAAATTCATTCACAAGGGTTGGTTATTCCTCGGACCCGGCGCATGGAGACTCATTTCTTCAAAATGGGGAAAACAGTGGGTGCGGCGGGTTCAGGACCCATTCCAATCGATTCAGTGTCCAAAATTTAGTGAAAAATTATACGCCACACGCCTAGGTACCAGAAATCTTGATAACACATTCGAAATTGATAGATAGGCACCCATTTGACCCATAACCTCATCTAGAGAGCGCCAATCGTTCCCGAACACGTTTCATTGGAGTCAGCGTCCAAAATTTAGTGGACAATGATACCCCACACAGCTAGATTGCCAAAATCTCGAAAATCGATTTTTCAAACTACACATTTTGACCCCTACCGCGCCCGAATTTGGTCCGATCAGGCTGAAATGTTCGGAGGACCAACTTGAGCCGGAAACGAAACTTCGACCCAAATTTCTGATTTTTAGAAAATTTTCTACTTTCGAAATTGGTATGGACGGTGGACGGCGGACTGACATTAAATGTATCAGAATCTAATCTTTTGCATTTCTTTTTCTGGACGTTTCTAGATGTCTAGATCAAAATTAACAAATTAACAAATTTTGTTAATTTTGATCTAGACACCTTTCGATCTTGACACGTTTCTAGGTGTCTAGATCAAAATTAACAAAATTTGTTAATTTGTTAATTTTGATCTAGACATCTAGAAACGTCCAGAAAAAGAAATGTAAAAGATTAGATTCTGATAGAAATCATCTCGTGCCAATAATACAGTTCATCACTGTACACTATGTTTCTTCGTAACAAGAATTTTTCTTGCCGTAGCTATTTAATTTCCCTCAATGTTTGGCCTGACATTGTACATTGAGCTAATCCCGTGCGTGACAAAATAAATGTTAATATTTGTCACGTGGTCTCTAAACAATCATGGAAGAAGGTAAGACTGCATTTTAATGGTGAAACGTCCACCGAGCAAGGCTGTCCTGACGAGTTACATCATTCGCTGAATCATTCGCACCTTCTATATCCGTCTCGTGACCCAATCGAGGAAGGAGTCTGACTTCATTCAGAGCGATCCAAGGCGTGCTAAGTTCTACATCGCATCACTAAATGGAACGAGACAAACTACATACAATATTTAAAAGTCATGAATGATCGGTCAAATTAGTTGTTGCTGCTCTTTTAATGAAGCGGGTATTCTTCAGCAATAATGGTTTAGCCAGGAGCCAAAAAGAATTTCTTTAATAAAAGGCTGGAGGCAGTTGGCTAGTGATGGAACTGATAAGTAAAATCGAAGATTAAGGTTGGAAGATGTACGGAGAAAACGCTGCTAATTCTTTCACAGGGGTTAATTATTCTTCGGACCAGGCGCATGGAGACTCATTTCTCCAACATGGGGAAAATGGGGGAAATAGGGGATGTGGCGGGTCCAGAACCCATTCCAATCGATTCAGGGTAGACACACATTCGAAATAGGAAGATAGGCACCCATTTGACCCATAACCTCATCCAGAGGGCTCCAATCGTTCCCGAACACATTTCATTGGATTCAGCGTACAAAATGTAGTGGAAAATGATACCCCTGTACGTCTAGGTACCAGAAAGAAATCTTTAAACACATACACAAAATGGGTAGATATATACCCGGTGGGTGCCAATCGTTCTATTGATGGACCCATTTCATTGGATTTAGCGTCCAAAATTTAGTGTAAAATGATACCCCACACGCCTAGAACGCCGAAAATCTCGAAAATCCATTTTTCGGACTACACATTTTGACCCCTACCCCGCCCATATTTGGTCAGATTTAGCTGAAAAGTTTTGAGAACCAACTAAAGCCAAGAACGGGTCACTGACCAAAATTTTCCAAATGATGTCAGATTTTTAGACATTTTTCTACTAATAAATTTAGCGTGAACGGCGGATGGACATATGACTTTATTGATCTAGACACCTTGAAACGTCCAAAAAAATTTTTTGGGCCGAATCGAAGAGATTGACTTTTTTCATGAAGAGGTACATAAGTTGATTATTCATGGAATAGCGAAAAAAAAAAAAATCTCATAGAAATTAGTTGAATTTAAAAACCATGATGGTTGAATTTGAAAACTCATAAAAATGTGACTGATGTAATTCCATGAATTGGCCATAGCCGTATTGTAAATGGCGAACTATTTTCACAACTTCTCAACCGAATGGACGAACTATTTTGATTTTGAACGACTAGTGACTATTTTACTGGTCACGAACGCCAGCTAGTACAGAATAGTTCAGACATACAAATCAGTTAGGACCAAAGGAACTATTGAACTATAAGGAAGGTTAACTATGATATGTGTGTATGCGTCTGCGTAGTACGTATAGCAACATTTTGATTTTACCCAGTACCTAGCCAAGCCGAACTGAACTGTAGTTCGCCTGAACGACCGGCTGATGTGAGCAGTTCACACTCTGGTGCAGTTCATTTGAACAAGTTCGTTCGCGAACTACACATCTATAGTCACTTTCCCCATTTTGGTTGGTTATTCCTTGAATAATCAACCTAAGTTTTCATGCAAAAGGTCAACCTCTCCGATTCGGCTCAAAAAATTTTCCAAGAATCTGAAATTGGGGTCAGTGGTCTGTTCCCGGCCTAGGACGGTCCTCGAAACTTATCAGCCCGATCGGACCAAATTTGGGCGGGGTAGGGGTCAAAATGTGTTTTTTGAAAAATGGATTTTCAAGATTTTGGGCGATTTAAGCGAGTGGGATATCACTTTCCACTAAATATTGGACGCTTAATCCAATGAAATGGGTCCCAGAACGATTGGCGCCCAGTGGAAGAAGTTATGGGTCAAATTGGGTATATACTACCCATTTTGAATATGTGTTTTTGAGATTTCTGGTACCTGAGCGTGTGGGGTATCATTTTCCACTAAATTTTGGATCCTGAATCGATTGGAACGGCTCTGGGGCCCGCCGCACCCACTGTTTCCCCATTTCCCCCATGTTGAAGAAATGAGTCTCCACGCGCCTGGTCCTAGGAATAACCAACCCGTGTTTTCTTCTACTCTTCCTTCTTCTTTCCTCGTCAGAAATCTTGACGCAAACTTGTCTTCATATTCATCCGTGGTGTGATGGGGGGATGTTTATTTGAGGGGTAAGTCATTACTTAATAACAAATATTGATGAAACCGAAAAATAATGGTTGTGGAAAACTCGCGTACTGAATCCCATCTGAAAAGTAAGATGATCTCGAAAAATTCACACGTCGGGATCGTGGGAGCGAAAAACTCGTCGTTTTCCAGGTTGGAACCCCTTGGGACTCGCTTTCGGCGCTTGGCGAGAACCCGGTCCTATCCCTTATTCCCGGTATCAGGTCATTATTCTGTTTCCCTTTCCTGAAAGTACGCGGGAGAAACCGCATGAATAATAAAGACGAAAAGGGACGCGACAACCGCCATTTGTATTCCGAGTGTACATATGCCGACGACTTTCGCGGAAGAAAAAATACTCGTTTTACATGTACGATCACGGGGGTGATATTTTGATTTCGAGCTATACTTTTACCGCGCGGGAAAAGCAAAAAACCGAAGGGACAAGGGAGGTTTAAAGGTTCTTTTTATGTTGAGGCACCGAAGGGGGTCGGTGAGTCATTTGGGAGGAACATGGCCAGAAAATTCGTGAGCCGCTTGGTAATATCCTCCGCTCAACATCCGAGAGAAAAACAAGGAGAAATGAAGTAGAATGGAGAATTGAAAAAAGGGAAACTTCAATGTTTTATCTCAAAGTAAAAACATCCTGTGAAGCACGATTCCCAGGATTTGCTTTAACCAATCATCCTGACGTTATTTAGCGATTTTGATGTTTGCATAAAGTATCCTGTCTTTAGGAAAGAATTGGCACCAATTAGGAGGGCTCCACTTGATGAGAACTGAACGTTTGCATCAGTCAAGTAATGGAGAAATGAGTATTTCACGGGAAGACATTGCTGAAGATGAAGAAGAATATGATACGATGGTGTTAGCTTGTCGGTAAAGAAAACAATACGTAGGAGTCGCTGCCTGGCGGAGAAGAAGCGAAACGAAAAGCGGGAAAAATATCCCGTTTGTACGATTTGTTTCCCCTACAAACGTCAACACTGAATCGACTTGGAAAAATTGATAAGCACCGCTCGGCGCACACAAGCAACAAACGGCGAACCAGTGTTTCACATGAGAAGATACTGTTGAGGATAGAAGGCGTTCCACATTGGTGGGGAATCATCAAGCAACATGGCTGAAATGATTATGGAAACTATAGGCTGCTGTTGTCTCTTGAGGTAAAATCATTTCGATATTATGCAGTACTGCCGTCTGTTGTGCAGTTTTTGGGACTGGGAACCATCTGTACAGTACCCAGCTTCAGAACCTGCTTAAATCCAAAAATAACACTAAAATCATTTGAACAGTATTCAGCATTTAGTCAACTGTACAGTACATTGCACTGAGGTCATCGAGCAGGATTATTATTCAGCTGCTTGCCTGACAGTAATGTAAAGAATATGTAGGAGTCGCTGCCTGGCGGAGAAGAAGCAAAACAAAAAGCGAAGGAAATTTCCCATTTGTACGATTTGTCTCCCCTACCAACGTCAGCACTGAATCGACTTGCAAAAATTGATAAGTACCGCTCGGCGCACAAAAGCAACGAACGACTTTACAGCGAAGAAGCAGCGAATTTCCTCTGTTTTCCAAGCGCTCGGCATTAACGCGCCACTTCTCCGCTAGGCAGCGACACCTACGTACTCTCTTCATTACCGACAAGCTATAGGCCTTCTTCACACGAGGCAGTTTGAGTTTATTGGCAACAAGTTGACTGCTAAAGTGAAGAGATTCTCAGCGCTCGTTAACACAAGTCAACTAGTAAAATCATCTTCACCCTTACAGTGGCCCAAATAAATAAAACTCGTCATTACCGAGATGGAACCCCAAGAAGAAAGAACCATGAAGAGGAGGAGAGAAAGATGAGATGGAGACTATCAAATTCAAAATTTGAAAACTCAGTGATTTCTCAACGTCATTTCCGAAACTTCTCAAACCTCATATTCCATATTGAAGGCTGGACTTTATGCTAGTGATAAAATTTGCAGATTTCAGACATCAGACGAGTCAACATCAGAATCAACTAGGCGACTGGTTCCTAGTCCTGGACTAGGCGACTGGTTCCTAGTCCTGGACTAGCCCTGGACTAGGCGACTGGTTCCTAGTCCTGGACTAGCTCTGGACTAGGCGACTGGTTTCTAGCCCTGGACTAGGCGACTGGTTCCTAGTCCTGGACTAGCCCTGGACTAGGCGACTGGTTCCTAGTCCTGGACTAGCTCTGGACTAGGCGACTGGTTCCTAGTCCTGGACTAGCCCTGGACTAGGCGACTGGTTCCTAGTCCTGGACTAGCTCTGGACTAGGCGACTGGTTCCTAGCCCTGGACTAGCCCTGTGTCCTTTCTATTGAGTCAACTGGTTGGGAGGAGAACCAGCCTGGGTGGCAGTTGACAGTGTGCAAAAGGATTCCAGGTGGTTTCTGATCATTTGGTTCACCATTCGATCTCTAGCAGACTCTCAGTCACTGTCACCACGTGATATTGATGAAAACTATGTCAAGCAATAGGCGATGAAATCATTAGCCATACAGAGTCAACTCCAGTGCTGTCTCGTTGACTTGACTGCCTTATCAATGCACAGTCCAATCAGCATAACCGGATTTGGCAGAGAGACAGCTTGTCCAATCGTCCAAAAGTAGCCAAAACATAGGTCATTCTTTTTGGTCGGTTGTTCCTTGAATATTTATTCATTTTTTTCATGCTTTCCATGTTTTCATGCAAAAAGTCAGTCATTCCGATTCGGCCCAAAATTTTTTTCTGAACGTTTCAAGGTGTCTACACCAAAATTCGCAAATGTCCGTCCGCCGTCCAGGCCGATTTTGGTAGAAAATTTTCCAAAAATCTGAAATTTGGGTCAGGGACCCATTTTTGGCTTTAGTTGGTCCTCAAAACTTTTCAGACCGTTGGATCAAATATGGGGGGGGGGGGGGGGGGGGTCAAAATGTGTTTTCGAAAAATGAATCTTCAGATTTTCGGCGATCTAGGCGTGTGTGGGGTATTATTTACGACTAAATTTTGGACACCGAATCCAACGAGATGGGTCCCGGAACAATTGGTGCTCGTTGCTGCTAGTTGAAGAAATTCATTTTTTCATAACTTTGCATAGCATGTTTGACGATTGAGAGTAATTAAGGTCGGTTTCCCTCAATTTTAACGCCGAGAACATCGACCTCGTTTTGTTTTCTCCGGGGCACCTTAGTTTCAGCGAAATACATCACTCAGATGTATACACTTCATTTCCTCAACACTCCTTCTCGATAAGCTGTTAGGACTTTCGCTGACTAAAGCCCTTCGCTCGCGAGACGAGGAAAAGCTCGTTATCCGAGGGAACAGACCCTTGGAACCGCCCTGAAGAAAAATATGAATCTTGGGCTCGACGACGATCAATCAAAGATTCTCTGAGTGGTTCTAATGTGAAGACGAAGACTCGGAGTGGTGGTCGGATGAGAGGTTCGAGACGTGTAAAAGGAAAAACCGACCATTTCCAACGCCGTCAATCACGTCACCGGAAAAGATGAATGCTCTCGGGATTCACCATTAAAAGGAAAACGGCGGCCAAAACACGAAGAAATGTTCCACACAAATTTAATGGATCTGTGAGGAGAGTAATGGAACGTTTGACATTAAACTCAAGTTAGCAGCCCCATTTTCAAAATATGTAGATAGTTTTAGACCTTAACTCACATCCTCCAGTGGCGAGTGCAGGTTCAGTTCTGCAGGAAGCCGGTAGAGAGCGGATACTATTGTTGGTGGGATATTTGACCTAATTCAAATTAGCATGGCGTGTCATCTACAAAGCCAATATATTAAATTAATTCTAGGTAAGTGGCAGTTGTTTTTAGTTGTATTTTGTGTCAGTTACGAGTCCCAATTTCAGATATCTTTAACAGAAATTTCGCCGCAATATTTGGTGCTAATCGGTCCAGGACTCATCTCAATTGATTCGGCGTCTAGAATTGAGTGGAAAATGATACTTCTGGTACACCTAAGTTGTCGAAAATGTCGACCATGGGGAAAATGGGTGTAGCGGGTGATCGGGATGAAAGGTTTCAACAGCCGAAAAGTGGTCCCTAAGAGAAATGTCAAATTTGCAGAAAAATGTCTACTACCAAAGAAGGCGTGGACGGGAGACGCACATTTCGGTTTTCTTTTACTTCAGGCATGAAAACATAAATGTTGATTAATCAAGGAACTGTAGTGCCAGAACAGGACAATCTCCAACAACCAGTCGTTACAGATTCACAGATTTGTTGAAATCAACCTCTGGAAAGAAGGAAACGCAGCGTCAATATGAAACGCCTTGTTCATAAGACAAACTACACAAAAAAGGCTGCAAATTCTTACACAGGGGTTGGTTATTCCTCGGACAAGGAGCATGGAGAGTCCTTCCAATCGATTAAGCATCAAAAAATTAGCGGAAAACGATACTTCTAGTACCCCCAAATTGTCGAACATGGGACAAATGGGGGAAACAATGGGTGTGGCGGGTCCTGGACCCATTCCAATCGATTCAGCGTCCAAAGTTTAGTGGAAAATGATACCCCACACGCATGGGGTAATCCATTTTGCAAGAAACACATTTTGATGAGATCAAACAAGTCAAATGTCCGTACGCCGTCCACGCCGACTTTGGTAGTAGACAATTTTCTAAAAATCTGAAATTTGGGTCAGGGGTCTGTTCCCAGCCTAGGACGGTCCTCCAAGCTTTTCAGCCCGATCGGACCAAATTTGGGCGGGGTAGGTGTCAAAATGTGTTTTTTGAAAAATGAATTTTCGAGATTTTGGGCGATCTAGGCGAGTGGGGTATCATTTTCCAACAAATTTTGGACGCTGAATCCAATGAAATGGGTCCCAGAACGATCGGCAGCCACTGGAAGAAGCTATGGGTCAAATTGGGTATATATTACCCATTTTGAATATGTGTTTTTGAGATTTCTGGAACCTAGGCGTGTGGGGTATCATTTTCCACTAATCATGGACACTGAATCGATTGGAATGGGTCTAAGACCCGCCGCACCCACCGTTTTCCCCATTTCCCCCATGTTTTTAAATCAGTTTCCATGCGCCTGGTCCGAGGAATAACCAACCCCTGTGTAAGAATTCGCAGCGTTTTTGATTCAAGGTGTCTATTGAAACACCCACAATGAAATTAGGTCGAATTTGAGAGATTGACATTATGCATGAAAACATAAGTTGATTATTCGAGGAATAACCAACCAAAACGAAAATAAATACAAACTGAACTGAAATGTATTTGGCCGGGTGAAGGACGTCGGGTGTGGAGGTCGTGGGAAGCTTCCGAAATACGAACACTTGTGTCAACTCTCATGGTCGGTTTCAGCTTGGAAATTCCTCTCTGACGGTGATGAAGGTACACTGAGCTTCAGTAAAGCTCGGCCTGTCCAGTCTGGGTCGTCCGATGTACCTTTACTATCCCAAATCACGCGATAGCTTCCCAACCGGTGTTTTTACTCAAACCCTCCTTTTCCTCAACCTTCCTCCTTTTCGGTTCGATCGATATTCGAGGGGAGTGCCAACATTCAAGTTCTGTCTCTGCCAGCAGCACACTGGGGAGGTGTAGCTCATGAAAATTGTGATCACTCCTCGCTGAAGTAAGTACGGTAAATGGTGTTCCCCTTTTATCGGAAAACGAATAAACGGGTGAAACTAGACTGCAAATAGGGGAGGGAAAGCTGCCAGCCAAAACGTTCTCGAATCTCAAACAGTTCCGTAAATAAGATATGAAGGTAGGGGTCAAAATGTGCATTTCGAAAAATGTATTATCGAGATTTCCGGCGATCTAGGCGTGTGGGGTATCATTTTCCACTAAATTTTGGACGCTGAATTCAATGAAATGGGTCCCAGAACAATTGACACCCACCGGAAGAAGTTATGGGTCAAAATGGGTATCTACCCACCCATCTTGGTTGGTCATTCCTTGAATAATCAACCTGTTTTCATGAAAAAAAGTCAACCTCTCCGATTCTGCCCAAAAAAATTTTCTAGACGTTTCAAGGTGTCTAGATCAAAAATGTCAAATGTCCGCCCGCCGTCCGCCCCGTTTTTGGGAGCAAACAATTTTCTGAAAATCTGAAATTTAGGTGAGGGGTGTGTCCGGAGTAGGGGTCAAAATGTGTATTTCGAAAAATGTATATTCCAGATTTTTGGTGATTTAGGCGTGTGTGGGTGTAATTTTCCACTATATTTTGGACGCTGAATCCAATGGAATGGGTCCGAGAACGATTGGTGCCCTCTGGATGAGGTTATGGGTCAAAATATGTACCTATTTTCCCATTTCGAATGTGTGTTTTCGAGATTTCTGGTACCTAGGCGTGTGGGGTATCATTTTCCACTAAATTTTGGACTCTAAATCGATTGAAATGGGTCCGGGACTCGCTACCCCACCGTTTCTCCCATTTCGTCCATGCTAAGGAAATGTGACTCCATGCGCCTGGTCCAAGGCCAATAACCAACCCCTGTGAATGAATTTGCAGCGTTTTTGGTGTACTGTCCGCCAAAAATAACATGGCATCTTCGTCCTCCATCTAATTTCTCCCTTTAAGCGTATCAAAGTTTTCCCAATGCGGCCATTTATGGATGGAGAGAATATTCTTGGTAAATAGGGCATATGAGCGAGTATTGAGAAGAGAGTATAAAATGAAGAGATGAGGAGGGGTGGTTGGGGGTTGGAGGTTGTGGTATTGGTTTGGGGGGGGGGGGGGGGGTTCAATGGCAAGGTCTCAGTGTCCTCGGTCGGCCCTGCGAAGTCCGCCTGACACCCCTAAATGGCAGGGAGATGCCACAGAGAGATATTTCCATTGTGTGAATATCGTCATCGCCTTCCTTGTGTCCCACATTGTCCCTCAACGTTCTCACTCCAGGGCGTCGAAGGGAGTATAGTTTATTGCGGTAAAGTTGTTGGTGGTGGGGGTTTTGATTGGCGGGTCTCAGGAGATTCCATTTACGACCGCGAACCAAGTAAAACGAAAGATTGAACCAGAGCTCCAAGACGAGTACAATGAAGGAACAACCCTTTCGCACAGTTCAACCAACAAGAGAACTCTTATTTTGTTTGATTTTCGCTCGTTCTATCATTCGCCAAAGTAAGAACACAAGCTCATACGAACGAGTGCTCATAAGATATAAGATGAAAAGCTAAAGCCAAGTATATGGACCATTGTCGCGTTATCAACTGATAGCAATGATATCGCGCAAACGGTCGATAATCGATAATCGAAAGTTTTTGTTGTTGCTTCCTTTTTGTCTCCTCCGGCCATCTTCAGTCACTTCACTTCAGTCGGTGTACATTTTCCCTCCATCCTTCCTTGTGCGTGTCCACTGTTATTTATTTTAGTTTATTTATTTAGTTTAGTTTAATTTAGTTTAGTTTAGCCTTTTTGTCTCCTCCGGCTATCTTCAGTCACTTCACTTCAGTCGGTGTACATTTTCCCTCCATCCTTCCTTGTGCGTGTCCACTGTTATTTATTTTAGTTTATTTATTTAGTTTAGTTTAATTTAGTTTAGTTTAGCCTTTTTGTCTCCTCCGGCTATCTTCAGTCACTTCACTTCAGTCGGTGTACATTTTCCCTCCATCCTTCCTTGTGCGTGTCCACTGTTATTTATTTTAGTTTATTTATTTAGTTTAGTTTAGTTTAGTTTAATTTAGTTTAGTTTAGTTTATTTTTTTTTAGTTTATTTATTTATTTAGTGTTTATTTATTTTAGTTAGTTTTAGTTTATTTCAATTTAGTATTTTCCCTCCTTTTTTATAAAGACAAATATGGCCGACAGGGATAAATATTCCGTGTATAATATATCGATAGTGCATATCGACTGAGCGTACTATCGATATCAGCTGATAACGCGACAACGGTCCATATTCTTGGCTTTTACCAAGATGAAAATCTCTGCAGATTCTTCCACAGTTGTTCATTATTCATTAGAGCAGGAGTATTGGGGTAAACAGTGAATTTGGATTGTCCAGGAGCCTCTTCCTAGAAACTCTTCACTCCACGCTCTGTGACTCTTCATCCCATACTCTTCACATTGAAAATTACGAAGAGTAGGAGAACTTCCTGTTCTTAGAAACCTTTCACTCCAACTTTCTTGTTCAACTTGAAATGTAGAGTGAGTTGTTGTTGTGTGTCTATTTTGTTGTATCCTTCCTCGCGCTTAGGACACCTAAACGAGCAAAACTCAAGACAACTACTACCACACTGCAATGGCGCTTCATGTTCTGATGACGAACGGATAGTATGCCCAACGCGTTATTATTTATTTCTCGTCTGAAGATTTGGACAGATATTATGTTACACGATGTTACGGTACGCACAAAGAAAGTGTTCTGTAAAAATCTCGTTCAAAACATACATTTTGACCCTCTCCTTCCCAAATTTGCTCCGATCGGGCTGAAAGGTTTTGAGGACCAAGTAAAGCCAGAAGCAACCAAAAGCTGACGAATTTGTTTTTATTATTTGTAGAAATATATTGTTACTATCAATAAAGGAAAGCCCTTATTACGAAATTACCAATCAAAAGATTCAGGATTATTCTCCTCTTCCAATAAAATCCATCCGAAATAATATTCTAGGTATAAATTATCTCCTAAATGATATTTGGAGAGTACTCAACTATTTGGCAAAGTCATTGGATACTCTACAAAAAAAATGGACAAATTCTCCATTTGAAACCCACAGTATTGACTCCTCATATGAGTGTGAAGTGTAGACCTGAAGTGTACATTTCAACCCGAGACGAACACTAAAAACTCTGCAAACCTTGACTCTTCATTTCACTCTGCATATTCATACCGCTCTGAACTTTCTTGGAACGAAAAGTTTTCTTAGAGTGGGGAGTTTGCACATTCAGTGTGGTGAGAGTGAGGAGTGAAGAGTTTCTAGGAATAGCTCACCCCAGGTCAACTTCCACTTAATCATTGTTCAAAATTTAGTGAAAAATAAAACTTTGCGCGCCTAGGACCACAAATCTCCCACTTTCGAAATAGGTGGCTGGGTAACCTGTATGACTCATACCCGCTCAATGGATACAGCATTCAAAATTTACTAGAAAATGGTATCCCACATGCCTTAATCCCGAAAAATGTCAAAAATCGAGTATCAAGAACCACAAATTTACCCATATTTGGGCTGATCGGGTTGATAAGTTTCAAGGACTTACTGACCACAATTTCAAATTTTTAGAAAATTTTGAAAATTTCATGAACATGAAAACATAGGTTAATTATTGAACAAATAAGAGAGAAAAATTATTGTTTTTAAAAATGGGGGAAATTGAGGTGAAAACACGCTATCCTCACGTCACGTGCTTTCATGTCTCTCACATAACTTGATTATCATGCGGAGAAGCACACTGGTACCGCCATCAATCATCACTCGTATATTGCATGTTGACGGTCTCTGAAACGTGGACGATGTGATTTTCAACTGTTCTAGAGGATCAAAAAAGTGGCTTTTTCGATTAGTTATACAGAATGTAAGGACAAATTGGATATAGAGGCTAGTTCAATCGTAACTGTTGTAATCGTGTTAATCAGGACAGTTGTAGGAATAAGGGGAGTTTTTTTTATTTATTTTATCATGTATGTTGTATGTACATGACCTGACATGGGAGTTCTTTTCTTTCCAAATTTCCTGCCAGGCTGTTTGGAAAATTGTCCATATTACGTATTTATTGTTGATACATCGAAGATGCACTAATCCACGCCGTGAGGTGCAAGATTTATATTACATGATACATGGTGTGGACAACCAAATGTGGCGTAAGTATAAGTTTGCTCATTTGATACACACTGATTTCTTTTCCTTGTTTGTGCATTCATCAAAAAATCGTACTGAATAACTTTTCATAAAATGAGAAACATTAAAAATCAATCACGGTCACGTTTAAGAGACCTTCATGCTATATACAAGTGGTGTTTGATCGCGATACTTGTCCGCACAATATCACGGGATGTGAGACAACACATGACATCACATGAAAGCATGTGACGTGAGGGTGGTCTTTTGGCAGAGTTTTTCCTTCCAAGTTCAGAATAAGTACAAGGCGGGGAAATGACACGAATACGGATAATAGTAGTAGTAGTGGAGCCCCTACACGATCAGTTTTACTGACAGTCTGGTCCCTCCGAGACTGACGCGAGGTGAGTGAAGGAGCAAACTGATCGTCTAGGGGCGTGAGTGATGGTTGAGTCAGTGCTGGGAGGTGAATGAATGAAACCTTGAATTTCAGACTGACGGCGGCAAACTGATCGTGTAGAGGGGTGATTGAGTCAGTTTGGGCCACTCTTTTCAATTTTTGGCCGCACTAACTCCAATAACTTATCGAAACTTTTTTCGTTCATTCGAAGAAAGTTTTTATAACCATTTAATTCCGTTTCACGCAAAACATTGAGCAAACGATCGCGAGTGAATCAATTTCTCAGCTTGTACCATTCCTTCGACCATCGTCGTTTCCTCTTCTGGTCATTCTTCTTCTTTTTCAACGCTATAATCGTCAAAGCAAGGAAGCCCAGATCACTTTTCGAAGGCATACTGAAAAAAGCAATGCCCTTGATGCAAAACGCGGCCAGGAAGCTCAATACGACAGCACGGAAACTCTACTACAAATGAACACTGACAGATTGAGTGAAGCGCCACCGCGTGCTATCAGTAAAACTGAGGGACCAGACTGTCAGTAAAACTGATCGTGTAGGGGCCACTTAAAAGTAGTAGTGGTACTAGTGTAACCCGCCGTTTCACCTAACGGGCTAGGGATCCAGAAATAGACCTAGGCGAATAAATTAGTGGGAGACTAAAGACTTTCACTTACCGTTCGGAATGTCGGAGACGGTCGGTCATAGACTCCAAGTACACCTGAATTGACTAAGCTCTGAGGAATGGGGTTTCGTAAGTGAAAGGCAAGAGTTCAATATTGGTTTGTAATAACGCAATTGTTCGAAATATGAAATAAGGAATGTCTCGGCCGAGAAGGATACTGACTATGACTTAATCTAATTAGTGAGTAGGCAGAATGTGAAGGGCTGAAGGCCAATGAATTTACGAGGTAGCTGAAGGCTCAGGAGTGTTTGATTTAGAATAACGGAAAAATACAGTTGTTTTACTAATGTCCTCCCCTAACTCCCTTCGCTTTTCTACAACAACAAGATACTAAATACTACGGTTACAACATGCGATTCTCTGATCAGCTTTCTAATGACTACACGTCAGGGCTTGGGCCAGATTTAAAGAGTCGACTTTCGCGTTGCGAGGGTACGAGACAGAGTTAATTCGCCACTTACGTGCACCAACGCCTTCGGATGGAGACAACCGGGTGATTTACTCTTCGCTGCTCGGCTTCGGTCAGGGGAACGCCGTCCAGGTCGGAGGAGGCGAGGCTCTTTCCGACGGAGATCCGACGACTGGCGGTGCGTGGAGATCCCAGACTATTGGCCGTCGGTCGGGCGCGAACGGATCAACACTCGGGTCCGACGGGGGATTTTCAGTTCGTAATAGGGGTCCACTGTTACGGGATAGGAATTGGCTGATCTCCCAATTCCCGAGTTCTCACCCTGAAGGAACCACGATACGATCGTTCCTTCAGGTCACTTTCACTTCACTTCGATGTCCCGGTTCACTTCGCCTCGATGTTCCGGTTCACTTCGCTTCAATGTTCCGGTTCACTTGGATGTCCCGGTTCACTTCGATGTTCCGGGTCACGTGGATGTCCCGGTTCACTTCGATGTTCCGGGTCACTTGGATGTCCCGGTTCACTTCGATGTTCCGGGTCACTTGGATGTTCCGGTTCACTTCGATGTTCCGGGTCACTTGGATGTCCCGGTTCACTTCGATGTTCCGGGTCACTTGGATGTTCCGGTTCACTTCGATGTTCCGGGTCACTTGGATGTCCCGGTTCACTTCGATGTTCCGGGTCACTTGGATGTTCCGGTTCACTTCGATGTCCCGGTTCACTTGGATGTTCCGGTTCACTTCGCTTCAATGTCCCGGTTCACTTCGCTTTGATGTTCCGGGTCACTTCGATGTCCCGGTTCACTTTACTTCGATGTCCCGGTTCACTTCACTCCGTTCCGCGAACAGAGATTTCTACCTTCCTTCTCGTGAGTTCGGATACGACTGGGGATTGCTCGTTCTCTCCGTCCGCTCGTCACGTCGCCTTCCCCTTCTACTCCTCCCTGGGTGTCTTGCGCCGCCCATCGCCTACCCAATCCAAAGAGGGCACGCCTTCCGCCCAGCTGGAGTTAGGCGTTTGGAGGGGAGAGGGGTCGTTCCGTCCCCCGCCGCCGAGGTTTCTTGGCGGGGCGCTTGAAATTTGCCGCCCCGTTACACCCCTCCGATCTTCGGAGGCCGAGGTCTACCTCGGCAATTTTCCTTCCGGTGGGGGTGACTGGTGCGATGGGCATTGCGTCAGGTCGTTTGGCTGCTATCCACGCTTGCTCGTACCGCCAGCGTCTGCAAGCGGCACAGGTTGGTGGGCGGTCCGTCTCGTGTTCGGCGATGGAGCAGGGCTTCGGGTAGGCGGGATCCGTGGGTTGTAGGTTCCGGCACTTCCTCACCAGCCGATTCCACATCACTTTGCAGCCACCGCAGCGGTAGGTTGTCGGCGGGTGTTGTCGCTTCGTGCAAATGCAGCACAGGACGCTCCCATTCGTCGAGGGTACGCTGGCGCGGATGTCCCAAGGTGGTATGTTGGATGGGTCGGCAGGGGCCACGGGTGAACTAGCGCCAGCATTCCCATCAGCTAGGACGACCCTCACCGGCCGAGGGGTGGAGGCCCGGGAGGAGCCGGAACGCGGTTGCCCTGGGGTGGTGTCTGATTCCCGTGCGGTTTCTTCAGATGACGAGGAGTCCGAGGACGAAGTCGACGAGTCGGCAATACTCGGCTCGGCCGCGGCGGGCGCTGTGAATGCAGGGGCGGGGTATCCGTCCACGTTGCTGTCAGGTCGTGGTGTCGACGATCCTCGAGGGGTGGCGCGGTGCGTGCTTGACCCGAATGAGTCGTTGAGGTGGGTCATGGCTTGCAGCCGTTGTTCCATCATGATCACTCGGCAACGCAGGGACTCGACCTCCACCGACCCACCACTCGATCTTGATCTCATGTCCACCCCCGAGTCGCCAACGTTCAAGCTTTCCCCAAGCTCGTCTAGGCAGCGCAGCAGAATCCGCCTCTGTGTTGGCATCCTGTCGCAGGACGCGACCAGCTTGCCCAGCCCCATGATGACCGTGGAGGTGACGGCCAGCCACTCCGTACTTCCGGGCTCCAAGTCCGTGCTGCTCACCGACGACGGTACCCGCGGTCGAGGTAGCGCCATAGTCTTCTGGTGTCGTTCGCTGATCTCCTATTTTCCCACTATACCCTGAAACAGACAAACCGGCCTTTCTGTTAGTCTCCTCTCACGCTCCGACTCACCCGTTGTACGTCAGTCAATGGCTCATGTATCATGCAGACAACCTCCCTCTCTGCACAGAGCCAGACGCTGAACAACAATCCTAGATTTTAGCTACCATTACAAGGGAAAAACAAAGGAAAAGAGGGGGAGTGGCAAGGCAGTCCTGTCCCGACCCATGAGGTACGGTCATTAATCAAACAAGGCAAGTACTGGTGTCGTGCATTTTATTCTACAGGTAAGACATTCCCTATTCTACTTCACAAATTACGAGTATACCCCAAAACTTGAAAAATTATTTTTTTTTTTTTTTTTTTTTTTTTTTTTTTTTTTTTTTTTTTTTTTTTTTTTTTTTTAATTGCTTCATCCCGTTCGAGGTGTTGATATCTTCCCCGCGTGGAGCTGCGCGTAGTCGATCGTTTGCGCCTTGGTCTTAGCCCGTATGGACTGGACGCCGTCCTAATCGGAATCGGGATTCGGCTGGAGGATCTTCCAGGGCCCTGGGCCCCAGGTTCAGGATCTTCTTCGGTCCGTACTGGCTCCGGCCATTCCAGCGGGTCTGACAACCACGTCCCTCCACTATCTTCGCTAGGTGGAGGGGCAGGGCTCTCGGGTGGGCGCGACTCCTCCGCTACGTCGGGGGTGACGGCGTCGTCTGGCACGCTGTTGAGAAACGCTGGCTTGAGCCTGCTGAGGTGGTAACGCGTGGTCTTCCCCAGGACATCCTGGACCTCGTAATTGACATCGGTCAATTTGCGGGTCACACGGAGCGGTCCTTTCCAGGGGCTCCAGAACTTCTTCACTGTACCTGGTGGGGCGACGAGCTGCTGGGCATACACTTGTTGGCCTATCTGGAACTCCCGAGAGTGGCGTCGCTTGTTGATTGCCTGCTCGCGGGCTGTGCCAAGCGCGCCTCAACTGTCGCTCGGCTTCCAAACGGACCCGCACCATTTCCTGGTGTTGATCTTTTAAGGGCGATGTTGCTTCCCGTTTCATGCTGATTTCGGCTAGGTGCGGCATTCTCAGCTCTCGTCCGAAAACCAGGTGATTTGGCGAATAGCCTGTACTACAGTGGGGAAGGCTGCGGTAGGCAGCTAGTGCCAAAGGCAAGGCGGCTTCCCAGTCCCGGGTGTTTCGTTTCAGTTTCGCTACCAGGTTTGCCAGAGTGCGATGGAATCGCTCACATACCCCGTTGGCCTGTGGGTGGTAAGCGGAGGTGTGGACGTGGCGTATCTCCCAGGTATCGCAGAGCTCCTTGACGACCCCCGAGATGAAGGCGGCGCCTCGGTCGGAGACGAGCCTCTCAGGGTGCACCATGGGTTGGTAGGTACTTCGTGGTCAATACGCGAGCGGTTGTTACTGCTGTGCAATCTGTGGTGACATAAGCCTCTGCGTACTTAGAGAACTGATCGATTACCGTCAGGATGTATTTGGTACCCCCTCGACCAGGTAGAGGCCCAACAAAGTCAATACCGACGATTTGACCAATTCGGGTCGGTATCTCGGGTTTCTGGATCGGTGGTGTCAAATTTGGGGGAGTGTTCCTCTCCTGGCACTCCTGGCATTTCTGGACGAACTCTCGGATGTCACGTACCATCTTCTTCCAGTACCCGTACCGCCTGGCGACACGGGTAGTTGTTTCTATGCCAGGGTGCCCGGCCCACTGATGTTGATGACAATTGGTCAGGAACCAGCGCCGCATGGTGGATGGGATCAGTGGCACCGTGATCCGCTGGCCATCCACATCGACCTCCTTCTTCCAGACTCCTTCCTCCTCCTTTAGTTGATACTTCCCTGGATCAGCCGTCAGGGTGGAGATCCAGGTGTCCAAGGATTGGGCCGCCATCAGAAGTTCCTTCGGCATGCTTAGTGTGATGGCGCCAACGGGAACACGACTCAGGCCGTCGACATGAGCCATCTGCGATCCGGGGCGGTACTGCGCTTCATACTCGTACTCCGTCAGCCGGAGGATCCATCGTCCAATGCGCGAAGTTGGATCGCGTAGATTCATGGCTGACGTGAGTGCTGCGTGGTCGGTCCTCAGGACGAACTTCTTCCCGAGCAGGAATTGCTGGAAATGCGTCACGCCCCAGACTACAGCAAGGAGCTCACGCTCGGTGGTGGAGTATCGTGTCTCAGCATCGTTGAGGGCGCGACTCGCGTAAGCGACCGGTCGCTCCTGCCCTTGATGTTCCTGGGCTAGTACTGCTCCCATAGCGGTTCCTGAGGCGTCCGTGGACAGGATGAATGGCTTGTCAAAGTCCGGATAGGCGAGCACGGGTTGGGTCATGAGCGCTTGCTTGAGTTGGTCGAACGCGCTCTGCTGCTCTTCACCCCAGCTGTACTCCCGGTTTTTCCTCAAGAGTTTGGTGAGAGGGGCGCTCATTGCCGAGTAGTGCTCGATGAAACGGCGGTAGAAACCGGCCAGTCCCAAGAAGGATCGGAGCTCACGAACGCTTGTCGGCGGAGGGTATTCTCCTATGGCTTTGACCTTTTCCGACTCCATCTCGATTCCTTCTGACGTGATAACATGGCCTAGGAAGTTGACGCGAGACTTCAGGAACGAGCACTTCTTGAGATTAAGGCGGAATCCAGTCGCTTCAAATCTCTCCAGAACGGCTCGCAATATGTTAACATGCGACTGCAGATCCTCAGTGAAGATGATGACGTCGTCGAGGTATATTAGACAACCGTCACCCAGCAGTCCGTCGAGTACGTCATTCATGGCGGCTTGGAAAGTTGCCGGGGCATTTTTAAGCCCGAAGGGCATGCGCACATACTCGAAATGACGATTTAGTGCCGTGAACGCGGTCTTTTCCCTCGATTCGGGACTGACGGGTATCTGGTGATATCCCATAGTCAGGTCCAGGGTTGTGAAGATCTTACTACGCCCCATCATGGCCAGGGTTTCCTGCAACCGAGGGATAGGGTACTTGTTACCCTTGGTTTTGGCGTTTATTTCCCGATAGTCAATGCAGAATCGGTACTGCTGTGGCTCACCGGGAGGGGTCTTCTTCTTGGCGATGACTACTGGAGCGTTCCAGGGGCTTTTGGATGGCACAATAACACCGTCGGCCAGCAAGGAGTAGACTTGGTCTTCCACGAAGCCCCTCAGGGCATGCGCTACTGGATAGGGTTTTCTGGCCGTGGGGCTCGCGCTTCCGGTGTCAATTTCGTGAGCCACCTGCAGGGAACAACCCTCCTTCCCGGGCTTCTCGAAGAGATGCAGCTTCTGCGTCAGGCAGTCCTTGACCAAATGGTAGTCGGGTCCCGCCAGATGAGTCAGATGCTGATGCACCTGGCACTCCAATTCAGAGGTTGAAGGAGGATTGTCCCAGATCTCGGTTGGGAATTCTGCTACCTCGGACATCGGAGGGTGTACCACCGGCTGCTTTCTGGATGGTGCTGTCTCGGTGGTCAATTGGCCTTGGTGGTTGTCGTCGACGCTAGGTTCGGGGGCCTCGGCAGATGTTGGAGCGGCTGTGGACCCGCCCTGGCGATTGTTGTCGGTGTCGGGTTTCGTGGCTCGGGCGGTTTCCCGGGCTTTTTGCGCCCTCCTGTCGTCCTTTAGTTGACGGGCGCGCCTGAGGAGGTCCGGGTCAGGGGCGACCACGCCAATGGAGATCATCTTCCCCGTGGCGGGTTCTTTCATCTCCACTACGCCGATATCCGGGCGTATGCCAAGGGGTAACTTCCTCAGGAGGTCCAGTCCGATCAGATCCAAGCCGGAGTCAGGTCGTTGGAAGACACAGAACGCGTGCGTGATCGTAACCGGACCGATGGTGATACGTACATCCTGGATCCCCATCACGGGCAGTGGTTGTCCGTCGGCACCCCATAGCTCCATTTCTGTTGGGCGGATGTCAATGCCAGGCACAGGTCTTGATAGGACAGACACTGCAGCACCAGTATCCACGACCATTCGCCGGGACTCCTTCCCCAAGCCGGCGGTGATCAGTATCATGGGCATCATGACACCATTCACCGCGGTCTGGTAGGTCACCAGCTCGTCTCCGCGGACGTCGACGATTGGTTCGTCCTCGTTAGTTGTTGTGAGACTGGCTTGGGTTTCATGGGTCGTACTGATGTTTCTGACCTGGTGCATTCGCGGATTCGAGATGGGCAGGGTCTTCTTCTTCTTCAGGCAATCCGCCTCCAGATGGTCACGGGATCCACAGAAATTGCAGAACAAGGCCGCGTAGAGTCCGTGGGGGCAACTCACTGGAAAGTGGGACATATCACCACAGTACATACAGGGCAGCACTGGGACGGTCGGTGGTAACTTCGTCGGCACCGGTATCAACTGGTGATCGCCGAACGTGGCCGGTTTGTTTGGGTAGCGGAGCGGGCTTCTGGGTTTTTGCAGGCAGTTTGCTGCAAAATGCCCTGGTTCTCCGCAAGAGTAGCATTTCTTGGGCTCCGAAGGTCTTGATCCGCTGACAGCGGCTATGTCCCATCGAGCATCGTAGTCCTGCTTTGCTCTCATTACGTCCTCCCATCCCTCAGCCCGCTCCACTGCATCCTCCAAGGTGTCCGGAGGGTTACCCTGCAAGTAGAGGATGGAGTTCTTTCGGTTGCCCGCGGACAAAAGCGCTGAGTGCCTTTCGTCTTGTCCACTCCCGACGTTGGGCCTCGTTCAGGTTGGGTTCAGTTCGGACAGCCGATCGTGCCGTGGTCAGAAGTCGTTCTGCAAACCGTCGGATGGACTCGTCGGGGTCTCTCTGGGCTGTCCAGAGTCGTATGGTCGCCTTCTCGGGACTTTCCTCGCCATACCATGCCAGTATGGCCTTCTTCACGGTCGTGTACGGGGTTTCGCCAAGACCATCCTGGAGGAATCGCTTGGCTCCACCTTTTAGGCGGGTGCGAAGGAATCGCAGTCTCTTGTGCTCGTCAAGCTCTTGGGTTGCTTGCTCCACTTCCTGGAAGAACACGGATGCCGTGATAGCACCCGGCTCATCAGGGTTCCATGGGTCGACTTCCATAAACAACGACCGCGGAATGCCAGAGGCCGCAGGCTCGCGGAAGAAGGCGCCCAGTTTGTTCATCGCTTCCGTCACGGCGTTCATCATGGCTTCGCCCTCGACTGATGGGCTGCTGTTTCGTTGCATGGTCGCGAACTCACTTGTTGCACAAAAGAACTAAATAAAAAAAAATTACAGAACTGATAGATCACTTTCTTGCGCACCAAGGACCGATAATTTCCCCACGAATCGAGAAAGGACTTCCCAGTTGGTAAGAGCTATGACGGGTCCGGAATCGGGATGTCAATTGGAGCTGAAGGCTCGTCGGAACAGTCCCGGCACAGATGGCTACAGCGAGAGTGATGCTACTAGATACTGAGCCAGTAGTTAAATTTTGATTTATGGAAAGAAAGAAAAATGATACGGATTTGAAGTTAATTGACTCCTCACTCGCTTCCTCACACTCGGGCCGATTTGTTTGTTTCTTACAGTTTTAAATTTCAGAATCTATAACTAGCACAATTTAAATTTCGAGATTATAAAACGCGACCCAATTCCTTCAGAGCTTTTTCTCACCAATATTCGCCTGGTCAAGATCACTTGTTGTGGATACGACAGAAATCGAGATTTCTGAAATATCCCACCGCTTGCCACCAAAAGATGTAACCCGCCGTTTCACCTAACGGGCTAGGGATCCAGAAATAGACCTAGGCGAATAAATTAGTGGGAGACTAAAGACTTTCACTTACCGTTCGGAATGTCGGAGACGGTCGGTCATAGACTCCAAGTACACCTGAATTGACTAAGCTCTGAGGAATGGGGTTTCGTAAGTGAAAGGCAAGAGTTCAATATTGGTTTATAATACGCAATTGTTCGAAATATAAATATGGAATGTCTCGGCCGAGAAGGATACTGACTATGACTTAATTTAATTAGTGAGTAGGTAGACTGTGAAGGGCTGAAGGCCAATGAATTTACGTGGTAGCTGAAGGCTCAGGAGTGTTTGATTTAGAATAACGGAAAAATACAGTTGTTTTGCTAATGTTCTCCCCTAACTCCCTTTGCTTTTCTACAACAGACAAGATACTCAATACTACGGTTACAAGTTACAATTTCTCTGATCAGCTTTCTAATGACTACAGCGTCAGGGCTTGGGCCAGATTTAAGGAGTCGACTTTCGCGTTGCTAGGGTACGAGACAGAATTAATTCGCCACTTACGTGCACCAACGCCTTCGGATGGAGACAACCGGGTGATGTGTCTCTTCGCTGCTCGGCTTCGGTCAGGGGAACGCCGTCCAGGTCGGAGGAGGCGAGGCTCTTTCCGACGGAGATCCGACGACTGGCGGTGCGTGGAGATCCCAGACTATTGGCCGTCGGTCGGGCGCGAACGGATCAACACTCGGGTCCGACGGGGGATTTTCAGTTCGTAATAGGGGTCCACTGTTACGGGATAGGAATTGGCTGATCTCCCAATTCCCGAGTTCTCACCCTGAAGGAACCACGATACGATCGTTCCTTCAGGTCACTTTCACTTCACTTCGATGTCCCGGTTCACTTCGCCTCGATGTTCCGGTTCACTTCGCTTCGATGTTCCGGTTCACTTGGATGTCCCGGTTCACTTCGATGTTCCGGGTCACTTGGATGTCCCGGTTCACTTCGATGTTCCGGGTCACTTGGATGTCCCGGTTCACTTCGATGTTCCGGGTCACTTGGATGTTCCGGTTCACTTCGATGTTCCGGGTCACTTGGATGTCCCGGTTCACTTCGATGTTCCGGGTCACTTGGATGTTCCGGTTCACTTCGATGTTCCGGGTCACTTGGATGTCCCGGTTCACTTCGATGTTCCGGGTCACTTGGATGTTCCGGTTCACTTCGATGTCCCGGTTCACTTGGATGTTCCGGTTCACTTCGCTTCAATGTCCCGGTTCACTTCGATCGATGTTCCGGGTCACTTCGATGTCCCGGTTCACTTTACTTCGATGTCCCGGTTCACTTCACTCCGTTCGCGAAACAGAGATTTCTACCTTCCTTCTCGTGAGTTCGGATACGACTGGGGATTGCTCGTTCTCTCCGTCCGCTCGTCACGTCGCCTTCCCCTTCTACTCCTCCCTGGGTGTCTTGCGCCGCCCATCGCCTACCCAATCCAAAGAGGGCACGCCTTCCGCCCAGCTGGAGTTAGGCGTTTGGAGGGGAGAGGGGTCGTTCCGTCCCCCGCCGCCGAGGTTTCTTGGCGGGGCGCTTGAAATTTGCCGCCCCGTTACACTAGTAGTAGTAGATGGGGGGTTGCCCTATTCAATCATCTTCCTGTGGTATTGAGGAGTAGCCCGACGCTCAGTGTCTTTATGCGAAAACTGAAGTCCCATTTTTTTTTTAGCAGGTCTAACACCTTAGTGTGGGACTTCCTGAATTGTTCATCCTTTTCTTCCTCTGTGTATTATTAAGTTTATCCTAGTCTGTACATTCCGTTTATTGTTATGTTTATCCTAGTCCGTACATTCCGCAATGTTGGCCGTCTTTCTTTAAGGTGATTAGTGTGGCACATTTATAGATTATTATAGGTAGGTTGTTGAGTATTATAGACTATTAGAATATTTGTTCGGTGTCGCTTTGCTGTGGGTGGCAGCACCAACTCCTCTCCCTAGCACGAGTTCAATTCAAAAGGGGAGTTCGCATTTTTTTCCTTCTGAATGCACATTAGTTGCAATATAGAACATAATTATTGTAAAAATTTCAAACCAAATAAATTTAAAAAAAAATAATAATAATAAAAGATAAATTCTTTTATTACACGAACACGGACAGTTTTTGATCAATTTCATGTACGCCACTATGTTTGGAGCAATGACGGCGAAAAATTAGCGAAGACAAGGTATAAAATCGACAACAACAATGCGGTTGTGGTTTGTTGCGAGGTCTGCGAGCCTCTCTGCGATAAGACGGCGACGAGCATACAACGGCGGGTCCAAATGACGTTCGACTCTCGCCTCCGTCGAAATGCTCCACCGCGTAATCGCGTTCCCCGTCCCGCGAGTCTCCGCCGGGAAACCTCCGCCCTTCTTGAGCCGATTCGATCAAAAGCCTGGGGAAATGTAATCCTATCATCAGTGGGGAAAAGGGACGCGAGGTAGGAAAGGCGGAGAGGGGTGTGCACGAGATGGCGGCGGTGGTGGTGGTGAAGGGGTGAAGGCGAAGCGGAAGTTCTCCATTTCTGAAGTAAACCGTATCTAAAACCTCTCAACGAGATTACAACTTCCACCGTCCCGCCGTTACACCGCAAGTTCCTCCTCGATACACAATCGGAATGAATTTCAAACTCCACGAAAGAAAATAAAACAAAACGCCACCAAGAGTCGTGCATACTCTATTGAGTAAGGATTAAGTGCAAAAAAAAAAAAAAAAAAAATTTTTTGAAGATTATGTTTTGCTAAAACTGCAAGAGCCACTTTTAGTAGAGAATTATTTACCAGAGTTTGATAAAACCACCACACAAATCGGAAAAAACCGTCTTAAGATCACGAAGTATAGTTTGTTGAATAGTTAGCCCGTCTAAAATCGGCTGATCGCGGGAAGAACGATGCAAATTCATTCACAAGGGTTGGTTATTCCTCGGACCATGGAGATTCATTCCAATCAATTCAGCGTCCAAAAATTGGTGGAAAACGATACCCCCCACGCCTAAGTAGTAAAAAATGTCGAACATGGGAAAAACAGTGGGTGTGGCGGGTCTCGGACCCATTATAATCGATTCAGGGTCCAAAATTCAGTGGAAAATGATACCACACACGCCTAGGTACCAGAAATGCCGAAAACACATATTCACAATGGGCAATAAATACCCAATTTGACCCATAACTTCTTCCGGTAGATGCCAATCGTTCGGGGACCCATTTCATTGGATTCAGCGTCCAAAATTTTCTGAAAAATGATACCCCACTCGCCTAGATCGCCCAAAATTATGTGAAAAATTATACCCAACTTGCTTAATTGGCCCAAAATTTTGAAAATTCACAGTCTTTCAAAAAACACATTTTTACTCCTACCCCGCCCAAATTTGGTCCGATCGGGCTGAAAAGTTTTGAGGACCATCCTAGGACGGGAACAGACCCCTTGACCCAAATTTCAGATTTTTAGAAAATTTTCTACTACCGAAAACGGCGCGAACAATGGGCGGCGTACGACGTACGACTCATTAAAACGCCCAGAATAAAATTTTGAACCGAATCGGAGAGTTTGACCTTTTGCATGAAAACATAGATTGATTAATCAAGGAATAACCAACCAAAATTTGTTCACGTAGACCGCTCGCACAATATGCCGGCTTTGCGCACCTTACTTATTGTAAACCCGCTGTTTTCTTTTCCCTTTTCGCACGTTCTTTTCACCCAATTATTTCCCATTAAAACTCATCTTGGCTCAGACAAAATTGAATAATATTCACTTCACGACGCATCGCACCACGAGGACGGGGGCCCCCTGCAACATCCATCGCCAGCACAGGTCAGAAAGCATTCATTTATCTGAGCCAAACCTTTAATAAATTTTATTTACCCCTTGTCTCCCAACACGCCTTCTTCCTTTTCCGAAATCCCTCGCTATTCCACAACGCACCCAACACTACTCTTCAGACAATTTAATTGACACCTACTTGCTAACTTGCCTTACCCTTGTCAGCACCTGTTTCACAAACGCAGAAACAGCGTCTAGTCGGGAGATATTGAGCTGGGATGCTGTTTGAGCCGAGTAAACATTTACTCTGGAATGTCTGGGATTTGATTTGTCTATCGCATTCGTACTCAACACCGAGCATACTACCGAAACCGAGCGTGGCTCGACTAACAGGAAAACATTGCTGCAATGCCAGCAATTGACGATTGACTTTGGCATGGTCGTGTTGATGTTTATTTAGGTTTATCAGTGCTTCGTTCGTGCAAATTAGCTGGAATCGCTATAATTAGTGTTGAGAGTATAAACGACAGGTTGGAGGATATTCGTTTAGTTCTTAGGGAACATTCTGTCAGACAACGTCGTCTTTGTGCTTGACGATGTATTATATGGTACTATGGCTTTTCAGTAGTGCAAGCGTAGAGGACGGTTCTTGTGGACGATACAATAGACGTGTGGAAATTCCCATTGAGCTGCCGGACTCATCTCATGAGTGTGACCCCCCTTTTGGTTAGTTATTCCCTAATAATCAAGGCAGCAAAGACAACTGCAGCCCTGAGTCGACTAATGGCAAACATTCAAGGACCTAGACCGAGTAAGAGACAACTATTAATGTCAGTTGTACACTCCATCCTGCTGTATGGGGCTGAAGTATGGGCGGACGCTCTGAATGTCAAATGCCACCAAAAACGGATGCTCACAGTGCCAAGAAGAGGGGCGCTTCGCATTGTGAGCGTCTATAAGACAGCATCAGAACCGGCCGTGCTCCTCCTGGCAGAAGTGATACCAATACATCTGCTTGCAAGGGAGAGGAAAATGATGTACGAGCGACGGGAAGAGGAGCCATGGCCTCAATTAGCCAAACAAGAGCGGGAACACACAGTCGACTCCTGGCAGGAAATCTGGGAGACAGAAACAAGAGGAAGATGGACGGCTCGACTGGTGCCCAATAAACGTCCGGAGAGGAAACACGGTGAAGTTAACTATCATATAACGAAGTTCCTCTCGGGTCACGGGATGTTCTATCAGTATCTCCATAGGATGCGTATTGTGGAATCTCCAGGATGCCTACATTGCACCAACGAAGAGGACAGCGCTCAACACACATCCTTCGAATGCGAGAGGTGGGAGAGAGAGCGATGGCAGATTGCAAGGAAGCTAGCAATGGCCAGCCCTCCCACCCCCGAGGATATGATGACCAGGATGCTCGAGAGCAAGTCAAAGTGGAACGCCGTGGCAGGGTACATCCAAAACATCCTGGAAGGCAAGCTCGTCGAGGAAAGGGCCCGGCAACGGGAACTGCAGGCAAACGGGACCAGCCAGCAGGCAGAAATCGGAACCCAGCCTGAAGTAATGTGTCTGGGCCCCAACGTGGGAAAAGGAGGTGAGGCTTTTAGTGGGTAAAAATCTCCACATACCCGGGTCTTTGGTTTCAAGGAGATCAAAATTCTCGGACGAGGAGCATGGGGACCCAGAAAACATGCCAATTCATACATTTCGTATATATTATGAAAAACTTGACCTGTTGCTATGCCATCTAATCCTAATGTAATATGGATATGTGGTTGTAGGGCTTTTAGTTCGTTTCTAGCCAGTACAAGTACCCAAACACCTTGTTCGGCTGGGTACAAGTCCAGGTCCGGCCATTTTCACCCTTCGATCTGCAGTAAAGTGAAAAACCGGGTACTTGCCGTGAAAACGATAGCATTATTCATTCAGTACATTATAGAGAGGAGGCTAGCGCAGGCCTTTCCATTATCGCCCATGAATTGATTCGCATCCACGTCCTGACTTTCAAACTCAATCCTCCGTTAAAGGTATCTGGGACCCTCGGCAAACAACTTGGTAGCTGAGGAAATTACGCGTTGTGATGGAATTCGTATAATATTGATCAGGCAGCAGGCAGCAGATTGTCCTATCATAAGCAGGTCCGAGCAATTTCAGGACTTGACAGTCAAAGTGACCACGTAATGTTAGTCTCAACACCTACTTCCGTCCAATATCTGGGAGGTTGTGATGGAATAAAATATAATTCATTACTCATATTATACTTCTGAGTTCACCTAAAAAACGGTAACAAATCAATAACCATCTATGAAAAAGCCACTCTAACCAGAAAATCATCAATCACCAATTCAGTTTGAAGTTGGGCAGGTACTTCGGGTAACTGTGTTTTAACCATCCGAGTAGGGAGAAATTGTATGTTCACCCTATCATCAGCTGACTGATAAGAGCTCCCCTCTGACGTCACACCCACTGCCACCATGACAGTGTTGCCAACATAACAGAAGAATCAAGGTTCCAGTTTGCAAAGTGAACCCATGAGATAGGTAAGTAGGTATTTTTGTAGTTGGTTTTTTTTGGTTTTTGTAGGTGCTATGTTTTCATGCGAAAGGTCAACCTCTCCGATTCGGCTCAAAAAAAATTTTCTGGATGTTTTAAGGTGTGTCTAGATTGAAAAAGGTCAAAAAAGGTCGCCGTCCGCGCCGTTATTGGTAGTAGAAAATTTTCCGAAAATCTGAAATCTGGGTCAGGGGTCTAATTCCTGGCCTAGGACGGTCCTCGAAACTTTTCAGCCCGATTGGACCAAATTTGGGAGGAGTTGGGGTCAAAATGTGTTTTTTGAAAAATGGATTTTCCAGATTTATGGTACCTGACGTGTGGGGTATCATTTTCCACTAAATTTTGGATCCTGAATCGATTGGAGAGGGTCTGAGACCCGCCACACCCTCTGTTTTCCCCATTCCCCCCATGTTGAAAAAATGAGTCTCCGTACGCTTGGTCCAAGGAATAACCTACCCGTGTGTAAGAATTTGCAGCGTTTTTTTTTTTTTTAATTCGCCCCCTGATAATGTTTCAATAATTAAGATTTCCCCTCTACAATATAGCGTGAATCCGCGATTTCATGGTCTCCCTATTTCCCAAGATCGATATGTTGCTATTGTCGTTAGCCAGTGATCCAAATCAATTTTGAATAATCCTCCTATATTGAAGCGCTTCCGCTCCTATACCATTTCATTCCCCGAAGGGCCTATAAATCTCGAGTCTTAGCCCATTGTGATGGTAAGTAGGTGCATTAGGTGCTTGTCAAACTTGACTATGTCGAACAAATTGGTTATAGTACGCACATCGTTAGCGTCAACGTTTATAAAAGACGAGAGGAAGTTGAGTTCCACCAGCTTCTTATAGTTCGATCAAGTTTTCCACACGAGGATATTGAGAACAGCAAAAACAGCAAATGTGTAATGAATCTGAGATGTGACTGGGAGGAATGTTGTAGGAGACGAAGGTACATTTTCAAAGTTCCAGTAGTTGAAAGCAGTTGGAATTTCCTATTCTTACACGAACAGCATAGAACCGGAATATTTGAGCCCTTGTCGATTCCGCATCGCCTGAATGAGCCCGGAACGTTTTCAAAGGAACTCGAGAATTTCGAAACGGAGGGACAGAAATGAACTGAAGTCACGAAGTCGGACAATATGAAAGTAAATAACTCGAGGCTGAGGAAAATAAAGGAAAACGTGAATACATAACGCAGATATTCAAATTAACGAAAGAGAATACAATTGAGGAGAAAGATAGATCACAAACCGCGAAACCTTCCACGGCAGCAGAGGGCCTCGTGAACTATGCAAATAGAACAAAGGGATGATGGATCTTTTTCTTGATTCCCCTATTTCAATTATAACTTTATAATCCACTCATTTCTGACTGGATGGTCAGATTGTGATCCAAATGTGGCTGTCGTCAACTCAATCCAAAGAAAGCCAGGATTGCTGATGGCTAACTAACTCATTGGCCGCTGTGGACTAGCAGACTATAAAATTAAAGATATTGTAACCATTTATGTTCTATATAATTTATTACCATTGTTCACTCGAATACACTGTCCTCATTCACACACTTACACAATCATAAGGCACAATACACGGTCACAACGCAGTTGTCATGGCATGGCAAAGCATCTGTAATCGGACTCCAAACTGAACTGAACTGCCTGCGCGGTATTCCTCGGTCCCTTTTTATGCTCACTCCCTTGGCCAAGAACCTTCTCGAGTCTTCCCTGGTTCTGGAACTCGACGCTGGTTCTGGGAACTCGACATGTTGTCTCGCGCAAGCGGGAGGGTTCCAGCCAATTCGATACAAAGCACAAATGTTTGAGAGTGACCCAGCTGGCGATGCTGAGAGTGATGCTGCTGGTTGTTCAGGAGACAAGTGTAATCTTGCAACACTGCCCCCTCCTTAGAATTGTTCTGTCCCAGAACAATCTTTGGCATCCTTTCATCACAGGGCTATAGTCGATAGCAGCATTTGTCACCATTCTTGCAGCTGCCTTGGCAGTGACATAGCAGTCCACAGTCTTCACATCAGTTTTTCCAGTGGATTCCAGGTAAACACCCACACATCAATCTTGGTCCCTTGGAAAATGAATTCCAACGTGTTACGGACTATCTTCCAATCCAATTGGTCCAAGCCACAAACCGAATCTTGGGTATTGCCAACTTCTTCATTCCCTGTTTAATAAGTAGCTTCTTCAGCTGTATTTGTAATGCTGGTCTCCAGGAGATTGGGTGCAAGTGTAATCTTGCAACAAAATAGAAGCTACTAGGGATGGGTAGCGAGTACTCAATGTTTACGATTCGATTCGTTTCGATTTTTTTATAAAAAACATCGATGAGTTAGCATCATTTAGCCCGCCATCCGATAGTTTTAAACATCGATGTTTACGTGCAGATAACTCGATAAGCGAAGAATTATTCAAAATTATTACTTATTAAAGATTCAAACGAAAAATTCTGGGTATGAACTATACGATGTTTGTAAGTTTTATTGTAAATAATTTTTGTGTATAATTTCCTTTTAAGTTACTGTTTTATTTGTTTAAATTGAAAACAAACTTTGAATTTGTACGAGTAATAAAAGTACCTATACATTTTTCAATTAAAAAATATTTGTTAGAATAAACTATTTTAAATTAAATTTTTTACTTGTTTACTTCGTGTAATAAGGATTATGAATATTACGATATGGATTTTATAAACTGACTAACAGATGAAAATGACCCGGGACGAACGATTCATGTGAAATAGCTCAGCAAAAACATCGATGATAGAATAAACATCGATGTTTTTGCACCGATATTTCTCTGCCATCGATGATTTATATTTTTATCACTACCGATGTTAAACATCGATGTTTTGAGGTTCGATACCGATCCCTAGAAGCTAACAGGGACATACGATACTGATCGATATGAGTAAAGTATATTTCATTCGATACCAAGTACTTTTGGTATCGATATCACAGATTAGAGTATAAGTACTGGTATCGATACTCTGGTCAGTATCGAAAAATTACTCGTATGGAGTCAAATTACAAAAATTGTATTGTTCTTTTGTTTTTTTACGAGAAAAAATATTTGCAACAACTCTTTCAATTGTGCTAAACACCAACAAAACCTGATTCATCTTTCGGAAATTCAAATCCATGCTGTCCATCATAGCCCGTCCAGGGCCTCTATAAAACTGGAAATATTCTGATCAAATAAGGAAATCTACTACCAACAGGTATGCTCTTTTCTAACCTCTTGGTTTTTTTTTAAAATATTTTATTTCAATAAAATTTAGAACAGAGAATGGGATACAAACAAAAATCCACAAAGGCCATTTAATGGCTTGTCACAATTATGAAAATTAACCCCACAAAAACAAGGATGGAAGAATGGGACTGTAGTGTTCTGCCATTTTGAAGTACCTTCTTGAATAAACACCTTTTCGAAGTGAAGAATTGTTTGCCATCTTTAAATAACCTCTTTATTATACTCTTAAACAACTTACCTACCCACTACACCTTCCCACTATCCTGATTTTCTCGAATTATTTACTCATGTAAGTATTTCTTGTGAGTACTCTATGGTATCGATACTTTTCATTCGATACTTGAGTAGTATCAAACGATAAAATTATGTCTCGCTGATATTATTACTCAGATTCAAGACAATCTTGAACACATTATTGAGCAAATATCCACAAATGAAACGGGTTCAAATGAAAAGCGTATGAAGAGAAAACTCGTCGCCTCATAAACTATTCAAGAGCTCGCGGGTTGGTGAGGAAACTTCACGAATTAAGCGACGGACCGTAAAACTTTCAATTGAAGCAAAAAGCTCGAGCGAAAAATGGGCGATAAAAGGGCGTTTTATTGTAGTGAGGCACTAACGGCGGCGATGAATGAATTAATTCTCTTCAATTTCTCTCGCCAATAAACCTCCAAACGCTCTAGCTTTTGATAGATCCAGTTTCATCGACGATTGAATAGAAGCTCGAAATTACGCTGTGGAATTGCCTCGGCTTTTAGAGACTTATGGACACAGCTCATTTGATTGCCGACCGGTCTATTTGAAATGAACGCGGATTAGTTTTTCTGTCGTTGCGAGCGTACAATTAAACGTCGGGTACTGAGCGAGTTCAAGTGAATGTTTCGAAAAAAACGATTCAGCTAATTCAGCTCGTTTCAGAACTCCCAAAACCCCTGAGAAAAGCGGGATCATCATCAAGAAACAAAGAGAAAATTCTGCAAGGATGAGTATTGATGCGAATGCAAACTCAGTCTCATTTCCACATTCGAAATTTGATTTCGGACGAAAATATTATTAAAAGGGTTCCAAATGCGTTAATCGAGCGTAAATTGGCGAAGGATCATTTTGAAAGGTCTGCAAACATTTTACAAAGGTATTTCGTTCAATTACACAGTTTGAGCATTCAAAACAACAGTGTAAAACGGATATTTTCCGCTGTCAACTGCTTACACTTCCAGTACTGCTCGACTGATCCCACCATAAACCATCTGCAAAAACTCTGCAAATTCCTCGGACCAGGAGACTCATTTCTTCAGCATAGGGAAAATGGAAGGAAATAGTGGGTGTGGTGGGTCCCGGACTCATTTCAATCATCGATTCAGCGTCAAAATTTAGTGGAAAATGATACCCCACACGCCTGGATCGCCAAAAATCCATTTTTCGATATAGGTACACTTTTGACCCCTACCCCGCCAAAATTTGGTCCGATCGGGCTGAAAAGTTTCGAGGACAAACTAGAGCCGGGAACGGACCTGACCCAAATCTCAGATTTATAGAAATTTTCTACTACCAAACTTTGGTATTTTCCAGAGCCCGGGAGCAGGTCTTGTCTCATGCCAGATTTTCACATTGCCATCAAGTAGGACTGGCTCAGTCTTATAGACTACGACTAGATGGACCACCTAACGTTTTGCGAATGCGGCCACCTTGATGATGAGTAATCAATCACAAATGATATGAACACTCATTGAATCTTTCGGGTTGTTTTCGATTATAAATTGTCCGATTGCCCATCACACCGACTATGCCTGAAACTATTGATCAAACGGCAAAGAGCCTTTCGTATATTGGCCACCTGACCCCCAATCGACTGGGTGTAAAAAACTATTGACCAAACCGCTAAGAGCCTTTAGTAGATTGCCAGTAGAAAAGATGAGTCAATAAAGCTGGTAGAGTGGGAAGATGACAACTCTGGACATAACATCAGCGGTAGGATCAGGTACCCGGTTTTACAAGGGGGTACAACCCATGTTCACGAACCAACTAATTCATGCCAGCCTAAAGTCTGCTCAAAGAGCACCCCAGACTGAGAAGCTCCTGGGGTCATTCATGATGGTCATGGATCTGGCAACCCTGCCAGCTGGAAAATATTACTCTTGGGCAGAAGAGGAAGCTGGCGCTGCTTCACTTACCCTGGAATAAGAAGAAACAATTCTTTCACAATGGTTGGTAATTCCTCGGACCAGGCACATGGAGACTCATTTCTTCAACATGGGAAAAGAGGGGAAACAGTGGGTGTGGCGGGCCATGAACGGACCCCTGACCAAAATTTCAGATTTATTGAATAATTTCTACTACCAAAGTCGGCGTGGACGGCGGACGGACATTGATCTTTTGGTTGGTTATTCCTTGAATAATCAACCTATGTTTTCATGCAAATGGTCAACCTCTCCGATTCGGCTCAAAATTTTTGGCCAAATTGGGTATATATATATTACTCATTTTAAATATGTGTTTATGATATTTCTGGTACCTGGGCGTGTGGGGTATAATTTTCCACTAAATCATGAACACAGAATCGATTGGAATGGGTCTCGGACCCGCCGCACCCACCGTTTTCCCCATTTCCCCCATGTTTTTAAATAAGTTTCCATGCTCCTGGTCTGACGAATAACCAACCCCTGTGTAAGAATTTGCAGCGTTTTGCCTTTTACTCCACCTTGTCTCATCCTGGTCTCCATCTCGCTTCCGCCTTGATTCATCCTGGTCTCCGCCATGTGTCATCCTGGTCTCCACCTTGTCTCGTCCTTGTTTCCGCCTTCTCTCGTTCTGGTCTCCATTTCGCCTCCACCTTTCATTCCACCTTGTCTCGTTCTGGTTTCCGCCTTGTCTCGTTCTGGTCTCCATCTCGCCTCCGCCTTGTGTCATCCTGGTCTCCGCCTTGTCTCGGCCTGGTCTCCACCTCGCCCCACCTTGTCTACGATTTGTATCCACCATGCCTCCACCTTGTGTCATCCTGGTTTT
>CM034008.1:4743908-4817907 GCA_019603395.1 Cyrtorhinus lividipennis
TATCAGTTTCCATTTTCTGTCAGTTTCTACCAAAACTATGTTATTACTTTTGCCTTCTTTTTCTGCAGTTTTCTTTAATTTATTTTCATACCTAATTCTATGAGAAAATACTGGGTAATATGTGGGTGAAGATTATGGATTATGATGACTATGAGGATACGTGATGCTGATAATGGGTATTCTGCATTATAACGGGATACTGTAGAATATATATATTTTTTTGAGACATTAACAAACATGGTTTACAGGTTGAAGCTGCTGTTTTATTTTGAATAATACCCCAATTGTTTGACTAGGTATAGTCTAGGCCAAATGGTTGGTGGTTTTAGTGCTCTTCAAATTCAACTTAAACATGCTTCATTATACTGTGGATGCTGATAATCAAACTATGAGTTCATCCAGCACTTGAATAATGTCTGAATCGTCCTATCATGCTCTTTCTTCTCATTCTCACGCTTAGACCCCTGTTCCCAAGTCTGCCAAGAAGGAAAAAAAGCTTGGGAGCTCAAAGAGCGAGCTTAAAGCCGATGCAACTAAAGCGAACATTAGTAAGGAAGGAGGCAGCATTTCATCTGCCAATGGGTCGTCTAAGGATGCACATGGAAATCGACAAGGCTCTGTTGGCCGTAGTACAACGCCTTCCTCTATAGCTTCATCATCAAGCAGGAGCAAGGGTACAGTTCCAAAGCGTCCCAAGACCCGTGCAACATACTCAAAGAAAGGTAAGCGCTGTTTTATTAGTTGGATTTCTGATCAACATTTCTGCATACTGACTTTGAAAACCTATAAATTTTGCTTTAGGTAAAGTAGGTATGTATTTCAGTCTTGGCCTTCAAGTCCAGTCATCTTGGACTTGTTCAGCCTAATCCTGACCCTTATCCATTTATACAGGGTGTCATAAAAGCTTCTCTCCCCCCACCTTGAAATCGTCTATATCAGGACCAGAAAACAATCATTTCTTTCAACATTACGGATTTTTTTTTTTTTTTTTTAAGATATGAGAAATAATGATTCCGCCTAATTGTGCAACATGTCAAAGTTATTCCCAATCTCATTCTACATATTTGGTTCCCAATACAAATTTTATGAGAATTTCCCGCAGCTACTTTTTTTTTTTTTTTCATTGGACTCGGGGAGCTTGAAGAAATTGTGTGCTTTAGCCAAAAAAAAAAAAATATTTTCCAGCTGGTTCTTCCTGGAAATTGGAAAAAAAAAAAAAAAAAAAAAACCGAAAAGATGCATATTATCATGTAATTACCGTTGCAAAAAATGTTATTTCAAGCTCCACACATAGGTCTGCCTCATTTATTTTATTTTTTGCAACGTCAAGGTTGTGACCAGCCTAATTCTTTTATTTAATAACTGGGTTTGAATTAAATGTAAGTTTGTTCCCAATTTTTCATTTCTGAGATCCCTATAACAAAAGCATGAAGTTGAACCTGAAATTATATTCTAGACTTGCAAAACAACTTTATAGACACCTTGTGCATCTGTATCACTTATGATCATATACAAAAAGTCTAGAACTAAATTGAAATTCTAAAACTATTCTAGAAAGCAATATTCTTGAATTGATATATACAATTTTACTTCTGCAGATGATGACGTAATTGAAGTTTATGATAGTGATGTCTGCTCTGAAGCTGACGATAAGAATGCGATTGCTCCTCTTCTCGAGAGAGAAGTGAGTCCACCTCCCCTGTCAAAGACAAAAAAGTCAGGGAAGGATGAATTATCACCAGACGTGACTCTCGTGAAAGAGGAAAGAGAAGAATCATCCTCATATGAGGAAGAAGAGGCAGGAGAGGATGAGGATGGTGGTGGCAAAGGCAAGAGCCAGTGTGACCGAGAGCCTGTTCCACTGTCAAAGGGAGATGTCTCAAGTGAACCTAAGATCGATGATGACTTAGACATAAAGATTGAAGTTGAAGAGGACACTGAAGACGACGATGGTAAAAAATTGTTTGATTCGTTTTAAGGCTCAGAGTCAGTAGGTACGTTAATTTATTTTCAGCATGTATTTAATGTGTTTCAGGTACAATGAAAGCAGACGATCCTGAGGACGAATACGACGATGATGACTTGGAAATGCTCATCCAGAATTCGGTCGTGAAAGAAGAGTACTCGGATGATAGCTTGGGAAGAGAGACGCCACTCCTCAACTTGGACGTTCCTACTCTGGACAGTGGAAGCAAAGAAAACACATCTCAGAGTGTGGAGGAGTTCCTTGATGGCAAAAGTCGGAGTGGGAGTGACAACTCAGATGCTGGAGGAGGCAGTACAGCTGAGGAAACATTGTTGGGTGAAGTGGAAAATGAGATTAAGAAGGAAAATGACAACACCACTGAATCTTTGAGTGAGGTGGAGATGAAGGAGGTTGAGTCCAACAAAGCCGAGCCTCCTACTGCAGAAATGGACACTGAAGATGTGTATGAGTTTAAGGAACCAGAGCCTTTTGAGTTTGAATCAAGAAAGAGCAGTGACGATAAAGGGAAAGGCATCAAGAGGGCTCTGTGTCTGCAATTGGATGACAAACCCCAGAGCCCTAAGTCTCCCAAGTATAGGAAAATCTCCTCTCCCTCCCCTCTAGAACCTAAGCCCTACCAGTCCCCGTCTGAATTGCTCTCCAAAGATGACAACTCTCCTGAGAGCACACCCACAATTCAGACTTGTGAAGAGGCGTTTGACAAAATATGCGCATCTCCATTGAGGGCTGCAACACTTCTAGAAAACATGGGGCCTTTTGAGGGCGACAACTTTGATGACGACAGTGAAGACCGTCTCGTAATTTCTGAACGTGATAGCGATAACAGCAACATAAGTTTCGACGCATCTGGGATTGATTTCAGTGAAGCGCCTGATATCAAGGCTGAAACTCCTGCGGACAAGCATAGTAAAGATGAGTTGCATAAAGAGGAAGAGACAGATAAAATTGCAACGAAACCTGCTGCCGCCACTGTTGAGGTTGAAGTGACATCTGAAGAGGACACTCAGATTGAGCTTCCAAAAGTGAGCAGTCCTAAAGAAAACACATTTGAATCCGAGGAGAGCGAGAACAGTACTCAGGAAACCAAAGTTCCCACCCCCAAAGAGCTTCCATTGGAGGATAAAACTGACAAAGACAATGACTCCTTGGCTGCAGACGAAGAGATGGACCTTGACGATGTGGCCTCTGACCAGGAAGAAGTAAGTGATTTTGTGGGATTATGAACTTCAAAAATGGGACAAGATAATAAGAAATGTATCTAAAATTTTAAAAAAATCCATTCTTCAGCCATTTTAAACTTCATTGGGACTAATAAGGTAGTGCCTTGCTCTTGATCAGTTTGTCATTTATAAATGTATTTAATCCTGTTATCCTGCTCACCTTGATCTCTCTCAAACCATTGTACTACTCCATAATTATTCTCTACTAATTGTTGAACGTTTTTCACTATAATTGCAATAAGACTGATAGGGGATGTAAGTGGAAGTCAATTTAACCGCAGAACACGAATTTCAGTTTAATATATGTATATCATAATTTCTCATGAGCATTATTATGAGAAAAGTGTTCATAGATCCTCCCGATTCCAACCTGATTCTCAGGTTGTCATTTTAACTACATGTCTTCTATAAACAGTGGTGTCTTTTTTCTCATCTTATTTGTTTACGTTTTTCCCCTCCTTATCTTTCGTTCTTTTTTTTTCTTTTTTGATTTGTTTTCCTCTCCGGCTCTCTACTATGTTTGTCAAGTAGGACTTTTTCGCTGCCTTTTCTTTTTGTGCCGCATTCCCGCTCGTTTTTTCTTTTCTTTGTCACTTCGTTTTTTTCCCCTGCAGCTCGTCTTCCTTTTATTTTTTCTTGCCTCTCTCCTATTTCCTTTTTTGCTCTCCTTCTGTCTTTTCTTTTTTTCCTTCTTTTCCTCCTTTTTGCCGTTTGTGGCTTATCCTCCTTTTTTCTTTTTATTTTCTTTCTTTTTCTTTGTCCTTCTTTTTTCTGAACCCCTTGCTTCTTTTCCTCCTTCTTCGTCGTTTTGTCTTCTATCTTTCTTTTTTGGTTTCCTTCCTGCCTCCTTTGCTATGCATCGGTTCTCCCCACCTTTTTTTCGCTCCTCTTTCTTGTTTTTTATTTCCTCTTCTACCTTCTGTGTTTCTTCTTCTTTCTCCTTCTATTTTCGTCCCTACTCTTTTGCTTCTTCCTTATCTTCTTCCTTCAACTGCCTAGAGGTGGGGTTCATTATAGGAAACCTTGTGTGCTTGCAAGGATACGCAGATGCCCTTTCTCAGGGGGGGAAAATTTTGCACAGTGTACTGCTTATGGAGCAAATAACCATCATTTTTAATTACCAGGAGAGTCAGCCTGAGGGCTAGCGATGATACCTTCGGGAAAAACCCTACACTGGTTGAAGATGACGCTAAACCAGAGCCTGCAGAAGACTTGAATTCTGGCGCAACTGCAGAAGTAGATGAAGATGAAAATAACATCGAATCCTTGATATGTGAAGAGACTATACCTGGAAGTCCTCCATCTCAGCTGGACTCACTTTCTCAGGTATGTGGCCGTATATCAGCCGTTCCCTTGATCTCCCAAGTTCCTTGAGGTGCTTGTCTTTATGGTAGGCAGAGCAGTGCTACCCTAAAATCTTGAACTTGGTCCTATGTGGGGCTGAGTTTATTGTTCAATCAATTGTCTCGGCAGAGCAGCTTACGTAGTAGCTGTGCATTAGTAATCATCAAGTATATCAAACAGAAAACTTAGTCAAGTCAAATTACACGGTGGTGATGATTTAAGAGAAACTCTTTTGGTTAGATCGGTTTTGTAGGTCCAACTACATTTCTCGCCCTGCGGCTCATTAAAGAATGATAATAGCATACAAAATCATTGAATCAAAGGAAAAAACTGTATGCTCATCATTCTTTGGTAGAAATGCTGCTTGTTTCTCAATTTTCTTTTTTCCTGAATCATCTTTGGTCTTCATTTATGACCTCCCTAGGTCAACAGACATTAAAAATCTGGGTTCAATGATAAATTCTTTTCTAAAAACTTACTCTAAAACTATGAAAACCCTCATTTCTCCTTGCAAAACATTTTTACGAAAATCTACTGAAGGGTATTACGCCAGTGTATCAATGTAGGTTGAAAAAGTGATCCTCTAAGCTGATGATTCGATGAAGATTCATCTGTAAGTTGTTTATTATTATGATCGATTATTTTTAAATTATAAATTTTCTGGTGTGAAGTAACTGTAAAAACTTCATTTTTTCGCGCAATGAATAGTGTCAAGTAAAAGATGTGGGTGACAAAATGTCTTATTCAATGTTTCTTTTCATGCACCACGAAAAAATCTTCTTTCTTGAACTTTTTCTCCATTGTACTAACATTGCGAATGACCTACCTGGCGGACAACCGCCTTATCACCCCTTGTATTCAGCCAAGTGACAAATAACGTAATGCGAAATTGTTTCAGATTGAAGAGAAACATATCGTGATGGAGGATGATAACAACACGTTCAAAAACGAACCAGACGTTTCATCAGCAGTGAGGGAAGCCACAGAGACAAAACCTGTTCAAGTAGTGAGAGCTGGTCGCTGTCCCTCAACCACCCCTGACAGTAACGAATCTTCCACGCCGTCTCCTCCTAGGTAGGGAAGGGATTACAAGTTGTTATAACTTTTTTTTATAAAAAAAAAAGGAAAAAAAAGGGTCATTTTCCCATTTCTACAATTTCTGTGCAAAAAAAGGGGTCATTTTCCCATTTCTACAATTTCTGTTCAAAAAAAAGGGTAATTTTCCCATTTCTACAATTTCTGCGCAAAAAAAAAAAATTCTTTTTTCGATTTTTTTTTTTCAGTAATCCCTTTATTACTGACCACTAATCGCAGTCATGCAGAATCTCATCATAGAAATTCCTCAGTAAAAAGTTATGGCAACATGACTATAATCACTGAAGTGAGGGAATTAGTAAAAATTCAAGGTTTGATCTATATCAACATTTTAATGTCACAAGACGAACAAATTTTGCTTCAGTCAAACTCTCATATGGTAAAGGACCTTCAAGTACTCCGTCAATTTTATTGCAGCAGGTCACAAAAGCTTACCAGGTAGGAGTTAGCTCTCTATAAAACAACAAAGGCACGCAATAATTTGGAATGGAGAATCGTGAAGAAAGAGCTTATAATAATGGTTTATATGGTCAAAAGCACATACGAGTAACAGCCCAAATTTCGATCAAATTTATTGCTTAGAACATTCGCTTTTTTTTTTTTTTTTTTTTTTTTTTGTCGACAGGAACTATCAGTCAGTTTTCCCTTTAATACTGAACTAGGAACTAAATAAATTTCTAGAATTATTAACTGAGAACAGTATTACTGCAAGAGAGAAAAAATAGGTAGGTACAATAAGAGGCACTCCTCACATAAATATTATTTCGTTTTACATTGACTTGAAAAATCACAATCACTTAAAAGGCACTGCACATATTTGAGGTAACATCGTAATGTCAGGAGAAATCATTTCTTTTCATTGACATGACAAGGATTTTCCTATCCTGAGTATTGGTCCTTGGTGTTGGCATGTTCATTTATTTATTTATTTATTTATAGCACGGACCCAAGGTCCAATTAACAAGAATATAAATATAATTAAATGAAACAAAGGTAAAATGGCTGGGTACAACACCTAACAGGATAGCAAACATAAAACCATTAACAATCATTTAGCAGAGAGGACTTCAACCGCTGGCGCCCTGAAAGAGTGCAGAGAGTCCGAGAAGAGATCGCAGGCAGCCTCTTGTAAAATCAAATTTGCCTGACGAGGAAGACGGAGAAGCGGACGGTCCCTGAGGTAATTTGTCTGTGCAAATGGAACGAAGAAAACACTGTGCGAACGAGAGAAAAATTGAGGCACATTGAGGGAGATCATTTGCAGAAGAGGAGGACAATCGATGACTCCATTCATCAACTTATGGAAGAAGCATTGATCGGCCACAGCACGACGATTGACCAACGGGTAAGATGGCAGACACGTAGGATTGAGCCATAGTCGGATCATGCCACGGGATACCCATCTTGAAAGCAACGTATCGAAGGAAGATGTGCTGTACAGTCTCAATCTGGTGGGCGTAGGTGGCGTATTATGGCAACCACACGACGGACGAATACTCCTGGAGAGGACGGACAAGCGAGCAATACAGCGTCGTATGGCCTTGACTCACTGATTCGCGGTGTTACGCTTTATGAAACCCAGTACCCTCCGAGCACGGCCAGTACTGCGTCAATGTGTTCGCCAAAATTAACTGTTGATCCAACAAGACCCCCAGATCACGCGTAACTTGCAAGCGATGAGAGAAGTGCAAGAATGGAATAGTTGAAAATGAAAGGGTCTGCAGGCGAGAAAACGAACTGACCGAGCACTTTAATGGGTTAAGCTGCACAAAATGGACGCCACACCACTCCACGAAGTCATTGAGGGCGGACTGAAGGATCTCACAATCAGCAGCTGATGTTACCGGGTAAAAATCTTAAGGTCGTCTGCAAACACAGGGAAAATCGGCAGACGAACCACAGAAGGTGGTTATCTACCCATTTCGAAGGTGGCTTTTAGAAATTTCTGGTACCTAGGCGTGTGGGGTATCATTTTCCACTAAATTTTGGACCCTGAATCGATTGGAATGGGTCCCGGTCCTGCCACACGCACTGTTTCCCCCATTTTCCCCATGTTGAAGAAATGAGTCTCCATGCGCTTGGTCCGAGGAATAACCAACCCGTGTGGAAGAAGTTGCAGCGTTTTGGTTGGTTATTTCGTATGACAACACGGAAAGATCTCAAAAGATTATCTCGCCTGATCGTGAGGATAATAATGGGGAAGAGAACATACGAGTACTGCATCTATTGAAGTTCTTACATTTTTTTATATTTCAATTCAATCTCATTGGAATTTTACAATGTAAAATATAGGATAAATGTCTGAGGTTAAATCCCTCGGGTCATGCCACAACATTAGCTCACTGCACCATGTAAGTTAGTAAGACGGAGTTCTTCAATGTCCATTGCATGGGTTTATTTTCAAATTTAAGATAAAAACGTCCATGCTGTGATGAGTTTAAAATTACACGTTTGCACCACCTTGAAAGGCTATGTATAAAATAAGGAAATCTACCGAGCTGGAGGGACAACTCGTGAGACTGTGTTTCTGTATAAGTGAAATAAACCAACATATTTGGTGCAGTGAGCAAGTTGAGCCTACAACATGAATATGTCAATGTCAAGCCAACTAGTGTAGGTGCCAGGTGCCTCCTACGCCCTCTGACGACTCCTTCATATCTGTCCAATTTCTTCTAAAATACAGTATTTTCGAATTATACTCCTCTGACTCACTTGAATCATTGTATTGAGATGCTTATGTTTGCCTTCACCGATCAGTACAAGCACTCGACTGTCGTAGTAAAGATCAACGTCCACCAACATACTCATCAAAAATTGTATTTGCTTCGTGATGAGGACGTAACCGTTGCAGTTTTTCACATTCAAGTTGACACCGTTGTAGTACGTTGTGTCTACGAATGACGTGTAAAGTCGGGATAGGATGTCCAGAGAAAGATCTGACTCGTCAGAAATAACCTGCGACAAATACAGTGAAGTCATTCTCAATGCTCAAGGCATCAAAAGCATTTTTTTTTTTCTGCAGGTGACAGTTTTTTCTTGTATTCTGGGTTATTCCTTAAATAATCAACCTCTGTTTTCAAGCAAAAAGTCAATCACTCCGATTCAGCCCTAATTTTTTTTCTGGGTGTTTCAAAGTGTCTAGATAAAAATTAGCAAATGTACGCCCGGACGGCTTCCACCGTCCACGCCAATTTTGGTAGTAGAGAATGTTTTAAAAATCTGAAATTTGGGTCAGGGGTCCGTTCCCGACTTGGTCCTTGAACTTTTCTGTCCGATCGGACCTAATTTAGGGTGGGGGGTAAAGAACGAAATGTGTGTTGATTTTTGGTGATGAGTAAGTGAGAGGACAGCATTCGCCCCACGTTTGAAGAAAAAATTGCAGGGATTGGTTATTCCTCGGACCAGGAGCATGAACACTCATTCCAATTCAGTGGAAAATGATACCCCTCACGCCTAGGTACCAGAAATCTCGAAAACACATATTCATAATGGGTAATATATACCCATTTTGACCCATTACCTCTTCCAATGGGTGCCAATCGTTCTAGGACCCATTACATGGGATTCAGCGTCCAGAATTTAGTGGAAAATGATACCCCACACGCTTAAGTACCAGAAATCCCGAAAACACAATATTCAAAATGGGTAAAGGATTCTTCCCGTGTGTAAGAATTTTCAGATTTTTCAGATTCAGTTCCCCGAAATGTAATAGTTGTCAAATTCAGTTCTTGTTTAATAATATTGATGAGGCTTGTATGTAATAAGACCTGAACACATCGTTGGGCTGGAAAGAAGAAGTTCATGATCTCCTGCAATTCGTTCTTCCATTCTCTTTGCTCGATGTCAACTGAGGAAATCAATTTCTCCCTCCCGGACGCAGAGATTCTCGGGACAAACACTAATGGACAAACCAGTATCAACAGGAACATGGCCTCGTCTGAGATGCCTCACAGAAGAAAAATAAAACTCGATTTTCTCTCCATACCGCCGCGAAGGATTATCCAAGAAGATTGATGCGAAATCTGATAATGTTCAAGTCAATATTGGGTTGTAAGTATTCGTCGGAGCCGGGTAAAGAATGAAGAAGTCTTTGAGTTAGATTGACGTAGGTACAACTACTGTTTTAACTTGTTAGCTCAAATACAGATTTTATCTTCACCCACACCAGTGGTGGTTACTAAGACTAGGGCAGGGTCTTTAATAATGCACACGGTACAATCCGCCGATTCTGTTGCTTTTCGGTTATGATTTAATACAAGAGATTAGGGCAATGGGATTGGAAAATTTGTCCCCAGTTGAAGACAACTGGATACTAAAGATAAAGCTTAAAGATACCAGGGTCGGCCTCCCCTGGTTATGTGGAAGTCCAATCCACTAAAACCTTCCCTCCCAATGGCCCAACCTGGTACTATTATTTATCACATGACTTCGGGTTGGGCCTGGGGCCAGTCTCAGTTGTCTGCCCGTGTGGCTTGTTGCCGGGCTCTTTCTTCCTTTTTTTTCTTCTGAGGAGAGACTCTATATAATCTGACGTCCTTTTCCATGCTTGTTTGCTTGATAGCATTCGTTTCACTAACTCTTCCGGAGATGGTGTGTTCAGAACTATTCCTGACCACAGCTGCTGTTCTCGTTTTAGACGCCATCGCTCACAGTCGAAAAAGGTATGTTTCACGCTGTCCTCCGTGTCTGGGCAGTGCAAGCACTCGCCGTGTGGCCTCTCCAGCCAGCCTCTCACTGTCCATCGACCCCTCGATTCATTGTCCCAGATGGTCTGCCAGTCGTTCAGTGTCCTTTCCCGTTCTTCCTTGATCACTATTGCCTTCCTGGGTTCCTTTCTTCTACCATAAATCCGCTTTCCTTCTGCAGCCAGTAGATGTATTGGGGTGCCAGTACAAGGACAGCTGGTTCCGATACCGTTCGGTATGCACTAACTGTCCTTAGCGCTCCTCGCAGTTGTACCACCATTAGTCGCTTCCGGTAGCGTGTGACAGACAGTGCACCTGCCCATGTCTCTGCTCCATACAACATGACTGAATTCGTCACTGGCATGACTAGCTTTCTCTTCCTTGGTCGTGGGCCCTTAACGTTCAACATTAGCCTGCTGAGTGCTGCCGTCATGCGCGATGCTTTGTCTGCGGCTGTCCTGATGTGTTCCCAGAAGGTGATTTTTGTGTCTAGGATCACTCCCAGGTACCTAGCTGCCTGTTTGGTTTGGACCTCTGTATCCTCCGTCAGTTCCATTGGCGACAGCGTCTGGATCCTCCTGCGAGTGAAAACCACCACCTCTGTTTTCTCCACTGCGAGGGCCAGTCTGCGACCTTCCATCCAATCTATTAATATTGTCATAACTTAGTTTAGTTTATTGTGTGCTTCTTCCGTTGTCTTTGCCAGAATAACTACAGCCACATCATCTTCATACTCTACCAGAAAGGTGTCTGTTGGCATTGGCCAGCTGAATAAGGTTTAAGGTTGGTAGATTATATATTCTTTTGGATTGCTGGTAAACAAGTGTCCCATCTTGTTTGGGTGTCACTTACTTGGTTTTACTCACATCTATTGGGTCTAATCTAATCTGTGTCCATCCTGTAGCATGACTACTGACTCAATTATGGAAGTTCCTTAACTGACTACATATTGGTTACTGACTCGTAAAGGCCCTGTGAAACAGTCAGATATGGCTTCTTAACACTCGTACTAATTCTGGGCTGGTTGTACCTACAACCCAGAAAGGCTATGTGAAACAGTCAGATATGGCCTCTTGTTGACTCGTTCTAATTATTCTGCGCTGGTTGTACCTACGACTAGAACTGGCCCTGTGAAACATTCAGCTATGGCCTATGTCAATAGGCCAAAAGAGCCCCTTTGACCTCAATATGGAGCTGTTAGCAGCAGTCATAAGAACCAGCGGCTAATCCCCCGCGCATCCTAGCTTTACCACTATCCAGGAAGGATAAGACAAAGTATCAATTCATTCTCTGGTAACAAAATGAATAATCACTTACCCGCCCATCTCTTCAACTGGGCGATCTATGTCTCTTTGGTATAAAACCCAGGCCAATAAATTCCACTTATCTCTGTATGCAGGATTTAATGTGGAAGGTTCTCACTCCCAAGTTTATGGAATTTAGCTCAGTCAGCCTGTACTGAGAGGCTTAACTGTGAGGGGGGGTGTCTTGCAACAGCAGATTTTTCTCCAAGACGTGTGACATTGACAGGACACAACTCCCAGATAGGGACTCATTTATTACATGTCTACTTGTGTGATGATTGGCTGTACCAGGAAGTGCATCACAACTGTTGGCATTAACCCAACCCCATCAGCAGCTTCATTTTAGCCACCTTCCGGTTTCACACTACCATTTATGCCCTAATCTGGACTGGTACAAAAAAGGGAGGAGATTAGCCATGCCTCGCATCCAAAACATGAAACAACAAGGTCATTGATGAACGAAGCATCTGCTACAGCAAAGTATATTTGTATAAATATGTTTTCTTTATATCACCAACATATAAATTGATTATAACGAAAAAAATTACTGCAATATTGCAAGCAATCTTGTACACAATAACAAAACAATGAAGGATACAATTTGTCCTTCACTCTGAGTGCGGGGATTACAATTTTCTACGCTGGTAACTAGAACATCATAATAAGCTGATTTTTGTTTGCAATCGTTCATAATTAGCCGCAATAATATATGTGAATTTGTAGCAGCCATCAAATAAAAATTTGAGCACAAAGTTAGACGGCTCTCAGTTTGAAAAAGGTTATATGATCAAGGTAAGTAATCAATTCAGTAAAATTACACCAGAAATAGTGTGCTAGAAAATGATATTGAAAGACTCAAATCATCAAATGCTTATCTGAGTTTGCACCAATGGGAAAAGTAAGGTACGACTGCTGAGTGATAATGACCAAAAACCACCTAAATTACAGGACCCTTCTTTCCACTCAAGCCAAACAGATGAGTCAAGATGTGAATTTGAAGGATTTCATTAGTCTTTTTTAGAATAAAAACTCTGCGTGAAATAAGTACTGACATTTGAAATATTTTTACTGAGTTTTCAAGGGAGCAATACAATTTTCAATTAGCTGGACTATCATGACAAAAAGACATAGCACCCCCAAACTTCAGCTGCCTGAAGGACCCAAATCCACCCACCAACAATTCAAGTTTTTCCCCCTTCCACATCAAATCTTATTACTAGACGCTTGATTTCATATTCTGTAATAAAGAGACAAATAATTACAATTTGGTTTAAAATTTGTAGGTAAAAATTGGACAAATGCCAGTATTTTTAGTGTCGGGCGCCCTAAGTTAACCTTCTGCAATCATTTAACTGTTCTATGTTGGTTATTTCGAGACTGTAAAGAAGTCCAAGACACCCAGGCATACAACCGGAGTGGCAGGACAGTGGAACATGAAGCAATCCTCAGTAAGATGAGTTGGTTCCATACATCACCTCTAAAGCAGAGATATGCACGCACATCAACCAAAATTACAAATGATATTCTATTTAACCTTTCAATATAAAACTTAGTTGCAAAGTTGTTTCATCATAATGCATCTCAATAGATGGCATAACATTGAATACAAAACTGGGTGGATCGAATTACAAAAGTTGTAAAAATCGTTTTGTGCGATATTTTGGCAGGAGTTCTAAACAGAGTAATGCCAACTAGTCCCCTTGAAAGAAGGAGGAACCTGCCACTTTGAAGCAATACGAGATATACTACATGTGATAAGGTCTTTGAGAGCTCCCTGGCAAAAGGAGGCTCATGGTTCCAATGGTAACACATTGTCAACAACTTACACAAAGAACTGCATGTCAGGGCACATAGATTTACAAAACTGACAACATCAATAAAACGTACCACACACTGTTTTATTGGGTAGCATTATTTGGGTTGCAGATGGAAGAACAACAATAAGAAAGGTTAAAACACATTAATTTAGTTTTGACGGGTGAACCATGTTATTAGGTTTGTTCCATACACTCAACCGCATTCGACCATGGTCGACCGACGCATGCGCAGTAACGTTCACGGCTGTTCCATCCGTAAAGCCGAGGCCGCAGTGCAGGAAGGTTGGTAGGATGGTGGATGGTAGATACCTGCCTGGCGACCATCCAGCTATTTATAACGTAACGGTACGATGGTAGCTGCAGTGGCCTCCCACTACCATCTAACCCCTTGAAACTATCCTAGGTACCTGCCTAGCGTCTATCCACCCATATCAGTCGTGTTTGTTATTCCATCCAGGCTGCATAGAAAAAATGGAGGAAAGTGATCACAAGACGTTCTTCTGCTGATATAGCTTCTCTGAAATTCGTTGAAGTTCTTTGCAGTTTGCATTCAGTCAATTTCAGAAGTAAGTCAAACGCCTCAACTGACATCCTTAAATACGAATAGAATTTGTCCGGGTGTTGTCTTAATTTTTTGTACACTCTCACAAATTCCCCGTCCTGTTGCCGCCTCAAATTGTAAGCATGCACCCACGGTTTTTTTATCACAGTAGTTGCCCCAATATTTCCCAAAGTTGATCTCAGCAAAATTCCCGAAGATGAACTTAGCAACATTTTTTTCGCAACTTTTGAGAGAGACATGACTTCTACACGGCAGTCAGTTGGATACTGGCTTCATTTTACTGCGTCCAAGATGCATCTACCCTCCACCATCCACCTTTACCATCCAACCTCCTTGCGACCATCTAGCATCCTGCAGTGCGGCCTCAGCCTAAAATCAGCTCAACTTAGTGATTGAACTGCTGTTCCATCGTGACAGCGTGGTCGACCGCAGTCTTGAAGGAGTGCAGTTCCTTCGGGTCGTCATAGGAAACATTCACCAATTGAAACCTACTCATAACCTTCTTCCTTTTGAACTCAGCATGGGGGTGGTTATATTATGTGGAAATATTGTTCGAGTAGTGGGTTTATACTACAAATGACTGCAAACTGATAATTGACACGCTTTAAATAACCAGAGAACAACTGATCACGAGCTGTGAGGTTTCATGGCACTAACTGGAAGAAGAAAAAGAAGAAGGTTTTGCTAGTTTGATTCTTTACGTCACACGAAATGACTGGTGTAAACGATGTTTGACTGAACTTGCGTTTGAGGGTTCCATCCATAGTTGGATCGAGGTTGCGGTCGTCCAAGCACGATTCCAGAGGCCCTGGATCACAAGCTTACTGCAGGCAGCCCACGGTTAGACGGATGGAACAAACCTAACATATCTGTATAAAACCTTCCTTTGCCTGGGAACTCATCTCTAACCTGGTACCAGCAACGCTACGGGTTGGCGGATTGTACACTTGTGAATGGTGCGGAGGAATTCTCTTTATTACCATCAGCCAAACCCTTTGATTCAGCAGCATTCATATTATCAAATGTCTGTTTATTCACATTTTAGCTGGAAGTAGTTAATCAAAGTGGGGAAATTTCCATATTTTGTAATAAAAAAAAAAAATAAAAAAATAAAAAAAAAAAAAAACTAAGCGTGATCAATTTTAATCCTCTGATGGCACATTTGTCTGGTTACCCAAGTAAGTGCTGATTTATAAAAGTAAAATGTATGTATCCAATCAAAGACAACAACTTGGACGAACGATCGACGAATGCTGCAGCCTAATTAGTTAGAATTCATGAATAAATTGGAGAACTACACTCCATAACTATGAAGGCGATTCTACCAAAATCCACTGGTTTGGTTGATAAGCAGCAAATTAATTGCGCATTGGGAAAGATCTGGAATTCCCCAACACACAGTTTGTTGTTTGGCTCCTTTTCAAGGGCACCTCTGTAAGAATCTTGTTGGCGATTGGTGAAAGTACAAAAATAGCTTCAACGATAAGAATAAGAAAAAATAAAAGAAACAATACTTAGAACGTCATAGGAAGGTAACTCATTCGTGTCGAGATGCGCACAATGATATGAATGTGTTGGGATGATTGAGTTGACAAACTGGGACTAACGTAGTGGCGACGTTGAATTCTTCGAGTTTGTTGACAATGTCGAGTATCATCTGCGGACTGGGAGCGCGGCCTACGCGGTAGAAGAGGAGTAGCGAGCAGACAGGTGGAGGGGGTAAACAGGCAACAACAAGTTCGCTGTCCCCTTCTCCTTCGCCAGTTGCTATTGGAGGTGGGGCGCCCTTAAAAAGGCGGTTCAAAGCGTATGTTAAGGCTTCTTGGAGTTGAGTTTCTGATAAGGATTCACATGAGGTTGTAGCGCTTTCAGATATCACTGGGTTTGACACAGACGACACTGCAAAAGGTAGAATACAATTGATTAAGACCCACTTCTGCCATGCCCATTCCAGGCAACAATAAGATTATAAACAGCCTTACCAGTTGAAATGTAACAAACTATGGCTGAGACAGTGTTGTCATAATTCCACCTTCGTTTGAGCGAGACTCGGTTTTCACCAACAACGCAACCAGTTTCTTCATCTGTTTAAAAAGAAAAACTAACTGAACCAACCAAATAATAGTAACCAACCAAAACCTCTATTAAACCATATCCTGCCTCCATTTGGGGCGATTGGGCTACAAATAAAGGCACAACTAACGCATGAACGAGCAAAATTTCGGATATTTTCGATTATTTAAGGGTTTTGTTTCCTAGGCAAAGGGTGGAAACAGACAGACATCTCGTATCTCTTACAAACCGAAAGTTTTGGTAGGTTATTCCTTCTTAGGTCTCAGAACGATTCGATTGGTGCCCTCTGGATGAGGCTATGGTTCAAAATAGGTGCCTATTTACCCATTTTGAATGTCTGTTTTTGCGATCTCTGGTATCTAGGTATGTGAGGTATCATTTTCCACTAAATGTTGGATGCTGAATCCAATGAAGTGGGTCCCAGAACGATTGGCGCCCACTGGAAGAGGTCATGGGTCAAAATGGGTATCTATCTACCCATTTGGAATATGTTTTTTTGAGATTTCTAGTACTTAGATTAGATAGATTAATTACACAGGGGTAGAGGGGGTATCCACTGCAGTCTTCACTGCATTGTCCACCATGCACTTAGGCCTAGTGGCCCATTGTGCTAGCCCCTGGGTGGTCACAAGGCAAGCCAGACTACAAAGGCAAACACGCGTGTTGTGATATGCCCCCGGACAACCGTTTTGGATACTTACTGCCGGTACTATATTGGCCTCACAACGTCGAGTAACCGCCGGGGGTGCTGGATTCGAACCAGCAGCCTCGAAACTGTGACCACAGGAGTCTCGAGCCCTTAATGACCGACCTTAACCTTAGAGACCGACGCCTTAACGACCTCGGCCCCTTTCTAGTACTTAGGCGTGCGGAATATCATTTTCCACTAAATTTTGGACCCTGAATAGATTGGAATGGGTGGGGGATCCGCCACACCCACTGTTTTCCCCATTTTTCCCATGTTGAAGAAATGAGAGTCTCCATAAGCCCGGTCCCAAGGAATAACCAACCCATGTGAAGGAATTTGCAGCGTTTTTTCCCATGCAAAGGAAAGTATATTTATTTCAAGAAGAAATTAATTGGAAAAACCCACTTACACTCAAATCGCATGTTGGCCCTGTGCGCCCACATCTGCCATTCGACTAAAGCACCTTTGGGAAGCTCCGGAACGACTACGTATTCCACTATAGCGTTGGTAGTTCGCCTTTCCCACTCTTTCCTCGCTTCCCGAATGTAAGATGGATGCGTCACGTAGCAGACGCCCTAAGAAATAATTGAACAATCTTCAAAATCGAGGTCGGTTATTTTTAGTTTGTCCGTGATTATTAGGATATCTTGGTCCTGAAATAAGCAGCTATATAACTCTTGATTTGTTTTCAATCATACCGAAGATTAGGGGAGACCTGAGGGGTGACGAACAGCCATAGATCATCTTTGCAAGGATTTTCAAAACAAATACAATTACGACCATTTCTCATACTGTAGTCAAATAATCATAGCAATCACATCATACCTGAACAACGTCTCGGAGAAGCGTATCCTTGTCCATGGCTTTTATCAGTCGGCCGACATGTCGGAGCGCGAGCCTACATTGGCGTTTGATCCCTCCGCTCACTAGAGTCAACGAGCCAGGGACAAGACCGATTTGGCCAGCTATGTAAATGATGTCGCCAACCTTGAAGAAGCAACAATCAACAGTTGTAGTGTAACGTTGTCAGTGATGCAATCAGAAGACGTCTTTGAAGGTGACTTACTCTGATAGCTTGACTGTACGGACCAATGTTGGCTGGAGCCCAGTGGGATAAGGATTGCACGTGCATGACGTGTTTTTTGTCTTTGGCGTAGGCCAGAGCGGTGACGAGCACCGGGGTCTTTTCGTTCAGTCCAGTGCCAATGGCGACCCGCACCGGGGGGTTGGGACCAGGTATGACCGTGGAATACGACGCGTTTATGGCGGCATATTGGCTCAAATCCCTCACGTAAAGGGTGACTCGGACTAGATTGGAGGTGTCTAGGCCTTTTTCATTTAGAATACCTGATGACAAACACTAATGTAAGTCGTACGGAGAATGTTAATCTGCTGTACAAGGCTGCATAATTTTAAGGCAGTGACTTCTGTTAACACAAACATGACAGACAAGAGAGTTTTTCGCAGCCTAAATTGTGGTCATTCAGAATAATGTAGAGAGGTCCACGTCTCCGATAGGAAATCACAGAGTCTCTTTTCAACGTAGTTTTTTCCAGTGTCTTCAACCAATCATGATGATTTACCGTTCATTTTCTTCAAAGCGCAAATGGTAGCCTGTGCTAGGTCAACATCGTCCCCAACAACTCCAGCAATCCACGTCCATCCTGAACTATTCGTTATGACGGTCGGTGTGCACGGAGTGGGTTCATTTTCTTTGATTTCCAACAGAGGATCAGTCTCCTGAAGACAACAAATTAATAAAAATAAATTCCAAAATTATTAAGTAAAACGACAACATTAGTTTGATCTGAGGTGAACCGCTCACCACAGTTTGATCGTCACTATCGCAGACGTCAGAGTCCGTGTCAGTCAATTCGGACTGATCTATGTCGACGATATAATCCTCAGCAGTCTTTATATGGCAAATTTTCAATCGGTCTAACAAACTCGAGCTACTTTCTACACCCTGAAAATGTCCGAGATGAATGAACAAACCCAAAATTCGGTACATAAGAGGAACGAGGTGAAATTACAATGGAAACTCACCTCTTTATCGACGAGCCTAAGTTTAGTGAAATTAAGATAACCCACGGGCGCAATAGCATCGTTAGAATGGATAACCGTTTCATAATCATCTCTGAAAGATAAAAGGGCACTGTAAAAGGGCGTTTTCAATAACTTTGAAATAAAACGACATGACAACATAGAAACATGATAATATGGGCTACAATCTGAACAAAAATACCAAATTATAATATTGATAGAAAAATGCAGAAACATTTAGAAAATAAGTAATAAAAAAAGTAATAATGTGTTGAATAAACTTTTCCAATGTTGGAGTAAAGACCCACTCTACATTCTGTGTCACGATACGGAACAATCCCCTCCCCTTGTTCATGTTTTTCCAGCAGAAGTGCGGTCAGATGGCGAAAAATTGCCCACCAATTAGGAAAGTAGCAAAAATTCAAGTAAAACACCATTTTCTTCACAGTTTTTATGCTTATTTGCACAACGTCAGATTCAAAACATCTAACGATTTATAGGAAGTAGAGGAACCAACAAGGTATTCATGAAAAAACGCTGCAAATTAAAATAAATAATCAACTACAACAACAAGTTGACGGGTGTATCATGCAACTGTGCCACAATCTTAAGTGAAAGCGCAAGCGACCTGTTTTGTTTCTAACTCTAGAATAAATTCCAACGGAAACCTATGTGCTAGGTGCGTTTTTTGCTGCTCGCTGGAACTTGGGACGTATTTGGGGGTGCCTAGCTGACATGAAATAGCTGGAGATCATCAAATCGAAACAGTCGACAGCAAGAAGTGAAGAAAATCCGACACATTTAAATAACCACCCCGCACAAGACTCTCTGTAGGTGTATCAAAAACATTATTTTTGTGTTTGATTCATCAAAGGTGGTTGAATTTGTAATTGTCGAGATTTGTGCTACCAAAGCAGCAATCTGTGCACTGACTATTCTACAGCCCTCCTGAACGCCGAACCGTTGCTTCTCAACGTAAAGTGACATATTCGAAGGGTGGCTGACCACTATTGAGTCTCATATTGAATATTATCTCATTGAGAATCATATCGCATTTATAGTAGATTCCGAGAGACAAAAAGGTATCCGGTTAGGACATCAGCCAGTAAATGCTGTCTGTTTCGAAACGGTTCCTTCGTTTGAGAGAAACGTTTGAGTGACAGTTTATTGCCACTATTCGGCTTTCAATAAACAACAATTTGTTTTTAAATTGTTTCATATATTTCAGCTACGATAATGGGAAAAGCGGGCGATAATATAATAAATTCTGTCTAACGAGACTGATTGGCCAACATAATTTTGTTCTGCATGAACTTACAGCAATCCCGTCCCAACTTATTGACTCATTCCAACCGGATTTTACCCAAAGTGCCTTCGTTGAGACACGGAAATGAGAGATTGCACCAAAATAGTAACAAACAACACCTTTCTTAGACCTAAGCAAGCCCACGACAAAGCTAGGCAAGTAAGACTTTCAATAGGGACGTGCGCAGTCCTCCAAATGAACAATAAAAAAAAAAATAATAATAATAATTAGTGTTCCCCAGAAAAGTCATCAAGTTCTCCCTTAAAGCGAAAAACATAAAAACAAATCATTTTCAAACTAAAAAGACAGCGCATATCCCTAAATGTTGCCAACAAAAGGTGAAAACAATTTTAAAAAATAAAATAAAATTTGTGACTGTCATACTTACATGACAAGTGCTTTGCAAAACAATGGACAGTCGAGCGTAAACGTCTCGTACTCCCCTCCCTCCCCACAAATATTTAATCCATATTTTTCATTCTGGAAAGGAATTGCACATGTCAAGCACACAACGCCGCACAATAGCAGAGTCGTGGAAAAATGTCAAATTTTCAGAAAATTTCTTCGTCAATTAAAGACAATTACTTTATTTTTTTCTGCTGTAAACAAAATGGAGTCTATAACGAAGAAGCGTGAGCTAAATAGAACTTCGTAGCTCATTAGAGCAGCTTAAAAGGACATTGCTGGAAAATGTTGAAATACTAATTTCTAACTAAGCTAGATCTACAAGAGTTTGTAATGTTCACAAAAAGGGCGCCTAGAGAAGATGAGAAGTCACTCACCATTTTGACTAAGTGAGGTTGAATTTCAGAAATTTTCATCCCTAAATGTTTTGCCGGGTCGAGACCAAGGGCGGCGACTTTTATAATTATTGCGTCAATGCGTGAATCGATCATCTCCTGAAGCAGTTCTCCCTGGTCTCGACGCCAAAGATAAGCCAATGTGACCAAACCGAGTCTATTACATCTGGAAAAAGGAAACGTTCGAATTAATTTGTGGAAGATGGTTGAACCACGCAGTACCTAACTCATCATTATTGACTGATACTTACACATTTTCAACTCTGAGCCGCTGATAGTCCGAGAGAACAGCACCAACAGACACGGCTTCAATGTCAACTTGTTCCTGAATAAAACAGACGGATGTCATCACAAATTGAAATAGGCAATAAATTTTACACATTAGGGATTTTTCTGCAAAGGAAATTTGGATAGAGGACGTTGGTGATAGTGTTACTCATCATCAATAGCAGCAGCATCTACGGCGGAGCAACATCCAGGTACACAACGCGAGGGAAGGAGACTTGACTATACAGGGTGTTTAAGGTTAGCAGCCCTCAAAGGGTCGATTCTACAACTCAGCTGCAGAAAGAAGAGTCTTCAGGACTTATCTTTTTAGAGGAATCGTGCTCGAGTTATTCACGATTCAGTTATTCGATTTTGGTTGGTTATTCCTCGAATAAGTTATGGGTCAAAATAGGGTATATAAAACCCATTTAGAATATGAGTTTTCGAGATTTCTGGTACCTAGGCGTGTGGGGTATCATTTTTCACTAAATTGTGGACCCTGAAGCGATTGGAATGGGTCCGGGAACCGCCGCACCCACTGTTTTCCCCATTTGAAGAAATGAGTCTACTAGCGCCTGGTCTGAGCAATAACCAACCCTTGTGAAAGAATTTGCAGCGTTTTTTCTTCGTGTTTTCGACCTGACGTCACTGAAACTCCCTTAATACACCAAATAAGCAGAAATCTGAGTACACCGTTGGAAAGAGCGTCAAAATTCCCTTATAACCCCTCAACGTTTACAATAATTAAGTACTAGCATCCACTGTTTCAGTTTTAAGTTAAGAAATAACTGAAAACCTTGCCAACATTTAGCCGGGTAAGGGTAACATTTTTCCTGAACAATTCCCGCGTTTATTCGAGAAAAAAACCGTATCCCGGAATACCAGCCTTCCAACGGTATATTAAAATTTATTTATGTGACATAATTAACGGGTAAAAATGAAGTTTTCAGTGGAAAAATTGTGTTCAAGTTATTTTTAAATCGATGTAAATATCATTCAATCCCTCTAACTAGTTGTTTTCTAATTTAAATTGCCCTCCGTATTTTGAGCTCAAGATTGTATTCCCCAGCGTGAGATTTCTGGATAAAACAACTTGTGAAGTAAATTATCTCCTTGTCGATGTTGCCTTATCATTCAGATTAACCATGTAAAATTTAATAAATGAATTATGTGTATACTAAGTTTTTCTTTTTCCTAAAAAAAAAAAAAAAAAAAAAAAAAAAAAAAAAAAAAAAAAAAAAAAAAAAAAAAAAAAAAAAAAAAAACTTGGCTCAAACTTCACTCTAGGAAGATACAGCACAGATAAGGAGAGATTTTCCCCGAAAACGTTAGTTAGTCAAAAATCAAGTGTGTCAGTATAATGACGGAAATAAGAATGAAATGGAAGGGTAAACGATCAAGCAGGTTTTCCATTCAGGTGGATTAACTTAGCAAGTATGACACCATAATTGAATAGCTCGGCCGAATAGGGGTCTATGTCACTTTTGCAAACTTTCCAGGAGAGCGGAATTAAAATCGGATGCCTCGGCGAAACCATCTGATCGGCAAACTCATCCAAAATTAGCAACTTAGACCCTTCTTCCATTAGTTTTTAATATTAATTTTTTTTTTCAATGAAAGAAAGATTGCAGAACGATTTGTTCAAACGAACAAACCCTGAAGATCGAAAGGGAGAAAATTAATAATAGGTATCTTTGCCGAGCGATAAAACGAAAACGAATGGCTGTGGCCGTGGGGACGGGTGGGACGATAAAAAGATTGACGCGTAGTCAAGATTGTGCATAGCAACGGAACATAGACCCCTTTACTTGAATGCAAATTATGGTGTTTCTTTCATTTTGGCGCCTGATAGCGTGGGAACGTATGCTATGGGGTTACAGTCGTCACTGGAGATGGATAGATGAGGTTTGTTTGATACCAAAAACGAAAAATCCAAAAAAGTGACATAGACCCCTATTCGGCCGAGCTATTCAATTGTTTTCACAACATTAATCTGTCCAATGAATACAAAATATCAGCAAGTGCAGCTTGTCATCAGCATGTATACGCCACAAACCTACTGTTTTTTTGCTGGATTGAGATGAAGAGATATTCATAATAACTAGTTACTTCATTACTTGCTTGTAGCATTAAAACATAGGATTTTGCTTGGACGCATCCGCCGGTTGCGGAGACATGACCACAGCTTATCCTGAAACAAAGGTTAATATAAAAAATGACCCACTTTGATATTAGCAAGCAGCTGGTAAAGGTCTTCAACTTCGTCTTCAGGCGTTGGAGTGTACAATTTGTCACTATGGACAGCGACTCCGGCGGTTTGTTGCCGAAAAAGTGGGAGGTTCATAGCTTCAGCATACAACTCAACTCCCTGGTGTCCAACCGTTTGATACATGTAGCTGTCCAACTCATCTAAACAGACGTTACACAGGTTTAGGCAATCAAGACGACAATTTTATGTGATCAGACGCGAGCAACTCGCCGTAATCAGTACCTTGGTTATCAGGCTTGAGATTGGCCAGCGCTACAATTTCATGCCCAGACATGACGCACTGGAGCATGTTGTAGCAACTGTCTTTGCCACCGCTGATCAGCGCCACCACCCTCATGGCGCGCGACTCGTTCGGAGTTCGAAGAATTCAACACATCGTGCCTGGAACTGAAGAAAACCGGGCGAAAAGTCAAAAATAGGACAAACCAACGATGGAACACAAAAACGAAATAAGCTGAAAATCGTAGTTGTACGCCCGTCCTTGCTATGAAGGTGGTAAGTGGACGAAGTGAGTAACATGAGCTGCACACGCGACTGAAAAGAATCGCCACTGATAGTTTTGAGAGATTTGACAGTTTTCCTGCTTAATGACGACTCCATATCCCCTGTTGGAGCTGCAGAGAGTATGTGAGCTCCAAATTAAGCTGTTCTGGCTCAGGGACGTGTGGCACATCCCACTGAGTCCATCTTTTGGGTTTTAAGGACCTTGTGCTGGCGCAGCAGGCACTTTTAAAACGAGAGAAAACAGAAACTCAAGAAAAGCCTACTTTGCCTCTTGTACAAATTTAGTTCGACGTCCAAGGCCACATCCCACATCCCTCGTTTCGAGGCAAGGGTTTCTATCTCTCTGAAACTATCTGCTGACCATGTCCTTGACATGGTACTGCATCCCTTGGATTCCATACCCCCTGTTGGAGCTGCAGAGAGTATGTGAGCTCCAAATTGAGGTGTTCTGGCTCGGGACGTGTGGCACATCTCACTGAGTCCATCTTTTGGGTTTTAAGGACCTTGCGCTGGCACAGCAGGCACTTTTAAAAAATAGAAACTCAAGAAATGCCTACGTTGCCTCTTGTACAAATTTAGTTCGACGTCCATGACCACATCCCACATTTCGAGGCAAGGGTTTCTATCTCTCTGAAACTATCTGCTGACCATGTCCTTGACATGGTACTGCATCCCTTGGATTCCATATCCCCTGTTGGAGCTGCAGAGAGTATGTGAGCTCCAAATTAAGCTGTTCTGGCTCAGGGACGTGTGGCACATCCCACTGAGTCCATCTTTTGGGTTTTAAGGACCTTGTGCTGGCGCAGCAGGCACTTTTAAAATGAGAGAAAATAGAAACTCAAGAAATGTCTACTTTGCCTCTTGTACAAATTTAGTTCGACGTCCATGACCACATCCCACATTTCGAGGCAAGGGTTTCTATCTCTCTGAAACTATCTGCTGACCATGTCCTTGACATGGTACTGCATCCCTTGGATTCCATATCCCCTGTTGGAGCTGCAGAGAGTATGTGAGCTCCAAATTAAGCTGTTCTGGCTCAGGGACGTGTGGCACATCCCACTGAGTCCATCTTTTGGGTTTTAAGGACCTTGTGCTGGCGCAGCAGGCACTTTTAAAATGAGAGAAAATAGAAACTCAAGAAATGTCTACTTTGCCTCTTGTACAAATTTAGTTCGACGTCCAAGGCCACATCCCTCTATCTCAACCTGTTTGCTGCGCCTTCATTTTACCAGCTGGTGAGGCCTCGTTTCGAGGCAAGGGTTTCTATCTCTCTGAAACTATCTGCTGACCATGTCCTTGACATGGTACTGCATCCCTTGGATTCCATATCCCCTGTTGGAGCTGCAGAGAGTATGTGAGCTCCAAATTAAGCTGTTCTGGCTCAGGGACGTGTGGCACATCCCACTGAGTCCATCTTTTGGGTTTTAAGGACCTTGTGCTGGCACAGCAGGCACTTATAAAACGAGAGAAAACAGAAACTCAAGAAATGTCTACTTTGCCTCTTGTACAAATTTAGTTCGACGTCCATGGCCACATCCCACATCCCTCGTTTCGAGGCAAGGGTTTCTATCTCTCTGAAACTATCTGCTGACCATGTCCTTGACATGGTACTGCATCCCTTGGATTCTATACCCCCTGTTGGAGCTGCAGAGAGTATGTGAGCTCCAAATTAAGCTGTTCTTGCTCAGGGACGTGTGGCACATCCCACCATCTCATCCTCTTTGCTGCGCCTTCATTTTACCAGCAGGCGAGGCCTCGTATTGAGGCAAGGGTTTCTATCTCTCTGAAACTATCTGCTAACCATGTCCTTGACATACTGCATCCCCTGGACTCCATATCTGCTGTTGGAGCTGCAGAGAGTATGTGTTCTGGCACAGGGACGTGTGGCACATCTCACTGAGTCCATCTTTTGGGTTTTAAGGACCTTGCGCTGGCACAGCAGGCACTTTTAAAACGAGAGAAAATAGAAACTCAAGAAATGCCTACTTTGCCTCTTGTACAAATTTAGTTCGACGTCCATGGCCACATCCCACCATCTCATCCTCTTTGCTGCGCCTTCATTTTACCAGCTGGTGAGGCCTCCTTTCGAGGCAAGGGTTTCTATCTCTCTGAAAATATCTGCTAACCATGTCCTTGACATACTGCATCCCCTGGACTCCATATCTTCTGTTGGAGCTGCAGAGAGTATGTGTTCTGGCACAGGGACATGTGGCACATCCCACTGAGTCCATCTTATGGGTTTTGAGGACCTTGTGCTGGCGCAGCAGGCACTTTTAAAACGAGAGAAAATAGAAACTCAAGAAACCACCAGCCTCTTGAACAAATTTAGTCCCCCTTATGCCAGTTTACCCACATTTCCATGTTACAACGATGATTCCCTAAATATTGATGTAATTTAGCTAAAAGGGGAGAGTAAAAGGTGGCTTGTTTAAAAAAAAAAATAGGGGTTAGAGGCATTGGTTTTCAGCTGACATCAAATTTGGCCACTTTTCAGAGATGATGTCGGCAACCAGGAGGCTCTCATGCCATTTCCAATGCGATTTCTTTTACTCACTTTTTTCAAGTCAATTTGAATTGTTTGAGATAAAAACATTTCTGCCCCAACCTCATTTTGTTAGGACTTCAAAATGACCTTGGGGCAATATAGACGGTCCTGCAAAACCAGTAGAGGCGAATGTATGAAGGTAACACTTCAGATTGTTTTTCTCCTTGAGTAGTAGTAAATGCACCGTGAGTAGTAAATGCGCTTTTCAACCGTTTTGTCTGTATGAAAAAAACCTGGTCTTTTGTACTGCAGAATTAAACGCTTTCTATCGGTGATAAATTAGCGCAATCAAATTTGTACAAGGTGAATAAAGAAAAATATACTGGGGCTTATCGCAAATTGACACTGACATTGGCAGTTGGGAGGCGTTTGGACGCTTTTGGTTGGTTATTCCCTGAATAATCAATCTATGTAATCATGCCCAAGGTTATGGGGGGTTGACCAGTCCCAATTTACCCCAAAATTGTTTTGTACACGTTTCATAGTAGGTGAAATGTTCGTCAGACGTCTCATACGAGACCTAAATAGGCGAAGTCAAAACAATAGATGGAAGTATTATATATATTGATGGAAATGCAGCACACAACCAGTGCCATCAATGTAAGAAATGACGCGGGTGGAAATAGATATGCAGTTCCAGCGGTAAAGGGTAGAAATTATGTTCTCCTTCATAGTGAATCTCCTCTTTCTACGTAGGGACGTCCATGGCCACATCCCACCATCTCATCCTCTTTGCTGCGCCTTCATTTTACCAGCTGGCGAGGCCTCGTTTCGAGGCAAGGGTTTCTATTTCTCTGAAACTATTCTGCTAACCATGTCCTTGACATGGTAGTGCATCTCAGCGGGAACTAGCCAATCGAGTCGAGACAAAATCACTTGCTTCTAGCAGACATTGGCTTTTTATTGCGTTTTCTCCACAGATTCCGCAGGTAGAGGAAGGTAGACATAGTAAAAGGCAGGCAAGGCTAAGTGAGGAAAATCAGGTCAGGCATCAATGTTTGATTCCAGTATCCGCCAAAGTAATAGAAGCTTAATTATATTAAATTAGCCGAGCCATTTGGCCTACATCCTGCAACCATCTTTGAAGGCAGGCTCACGATGCTCTGAAACTAATCCAGACATACTTATGCACTACAACTCAGGTTTTTGAATGGATCACTTGCCAAAAGCATAAAACTCCCAAATTGGCCAGCTAACGAGAGATCCACATGAAACTAGGCAGAACACTGACCAGAAGACTACAAGCGAATTTGCCTCAATTTAGCGGAAATGACGGAATCTTACCGTCTAAGCGGAATGCTTCTGGCTCCAGGAGGAATATACGCGCGAAGATTGGCACAATTGTTGAAGAAATTACGCCGGTACACGAAACGAAATAGGATGCCCGAGCGAAAAAATATTTTTTTAACGGTGATGGATCTCAATAAGGAGATTTTGATAACAATCCTCTAAAAATAGGACATTCACTCCCGTTTCACAAGAATTAGCCACATCGTAAAACGCTGATAACGTGAGAAAAAAATAAGATTACCTACCCTTGATAATCGGATCCAAATTTCTTAAAAATTGGACATCTTTGATTTTTTCAGGCATTTATGTTACCAACTTAACCAAACCCGCCATTCGACCGACTGGTGCGCTCTGTGCTCCATTTGCGAAACCAACAACCGCCTTCCTTGCCCACCACTTTCTGCACACAATCTCCTAGCTAAGGTTTTCTGGACGATTAAATTGTCGGGTAGCCACAGGCTTGTCTAAACAGTTAAGCCGATGCAAATTGTAGTCTCTGTTGAATGCATACAACAATGGATTTACTAAATTTTGAGGAGGAAATCAAATTGGAAGGAGATTTTGAGTTGATGGACGTGTCGCGTCGACCACCGATCGAGCGTCCGTATCATGCAGGGTCTTCTGACTCACGTTTCTTTCCAGTTTCATCTTCATGTATCCCGACAAGGGTCATGCACTCTAGCGGCAATATTAAGAACCTCAACCTGGGCCAGAGTTGGTTGTCACATAATAAATGGGTACTTATGTATTATACCGACCACACCAAAGTATCGATATTGAAGTATCGATTTCTGTTCACTCCTAACATAACCTTATCCAGTGAGTGCACAGAAACGAACATTATATCATGAAAAACAACTTTTTAATTACAGAACTACAAGGATTATTTGTATTTCAAAGAATAGTTAATGGGTTTCCTGTGATGCCCAGAATGCAGCAATGTCAAGGAGAAGGGCACGTTCTAGTGGTACATTTCCAAAACGGAGCATTATCAAAAGAATACAGCGTCATGTCATGCCCATTCAAGCATATTTTTAATTTAGGCAACAAGTCATGATCTTGTAAAAAACGAATCGCATCCTCCTCACTTCTGGGCAAATCCCAAATTCTCATAACATCACTCATCACTAATTTATTACAGTCAAAGCACAACACGAATTCCAAAATAAACGAATTTTAAACGAAACGAAACGAGACAATTTATAAACAAAGCACATTGCACTTTCATTAGCAAGCACTCACTGGATAAGGTTATGTTAGGAGTGAACAGAAATCGATACTTTAATATCGATACTTTGGTGTGGTCGGTATAATACATAAGTACCAATAAATGCATTCCTAGAGCATTTTTTTCAAACTTTGGGACCGATTCCTGGGTACATTATTATCAATTAACTTTCAGAACTGCACTTTTCTTCAAGTCCACACTCAGTCGATATGTAGGGGATTTGCAATCTATGACTGTCAAATAGTTTCAACATCCCATTCGAAAATGTTCGATTACTGTCGAAAAACTGACTGCGAGTCTTCGACACTTCACCCCACGGCTTACCTAACTTCCTGGTTTATAATAAAACCAAATTATAATATTTCTCGTCACACAACTCTGAGGGTGGTGATTTAGATTATTGATGACAAGAAAACAACAGAAGATAACTAAATGCATTCATGTCAACAGAAGAATGAAATAACCACAACTCACATTCAGTAATTTTTCTTGTAAAACTACATCAATTTTAGGAAGTAGATAACACCCTTGAGATATTTTTTTCAAGCGGTTCATTGTAAAATCGGTAAATTTTATCGGGAAACAAGTCGTGTTTCTGTCCCAATTTTGTTGCCCGGCGCTGTATATTTTTTGTTCCAAGGCTAGGGGTTCACTTTTCAACCTTGAATTATTCTGAGAATTCAACCCCAACATCAACTTCAACTTCATCATCAACTTCAACGTCAACATCAACGTCAACATCAACTTCAACTTCAACATAATAATTCTAATATCTATCTAAATTGAATAAAAACATAATTTTGGAACTTCAACCTCAACATTCGAGTTGAATCTTTTCGACAAGGCTGGCGTATGGTTTATTTGTCGAAGAGTTGCCAGTCGTTCGAATGCCGAATGGTACCCAGCAACAGAAAGCTGACTTTGAATTTAAATTAGGCGGGAAAGATGAACCAACAAGGTTATGTAAAAAGGCCCTCACAGAAATATACCCATAAAATACTTTAGTCCCCAAGGTGCCGTCAATGAATGAATGAATGCATTTTTTATTATATAAAATTCACACTTCAAATAGATTATAAATTTCTTTGTAAATAGCAATTAACATTACAAAGGTAGGCTAGGTCTAAATTTCCCTTGCGAGAGTGTATCGAGGTGCAAGTTTTCTTTCTCAAGACGAATGATGCCCTTCAATCAAAACAACTTGAAACTGAAGTTACTCCTAAGTTGATCTAAAAATGTCAGATTTCCTGACTAAATTACAAGGTAGGGAATATAGTTTGACGGCCAATCTTAAGGGTCGCTTATAGGTATCTAACAAGTTAACAAAAATATGGACAAACGGTCTAAAATTCAGTAGACCATGGTAGGGTCGTTTTAAAACGCCGTTAAGTCCTTATAAACGCAGTTACTTTGAATTTATTTCGAAATAATTCTTAATCTCGTGGAGTTCTTCAAAATATCTTTGGCAATACTGGGTGCCTATTATTTCCAGAGAACAACGGCAAAATGAAAATATTCTTTTACATTTACAATTTATTATACAATTATATGGTTTTTGTGCAAAATAGAACCATTTTTAGGCTAATGATAGACCTACATTTATTTTTATATGGTCATGGATGCTAAATCGGGTCGCTTGTGAGGATTTGGGGACAGTGCAACACTGGTGATCCAGGATGCAGTGGTTGAGTTGATCTACTACGGTGGCTTGAACAAGCAGTTAAAGTGGGGGTCTCTGCTAGGGACTAATGTGCAGTTCTTGTTTTTAGTAAAATATTATCGCAGGACCGTCAAATTTGGTTTGTTTGCCCATTTAAGTGTGCGTTTTACTTCTGGAGAACGTTTTACGTTTATTGGTGCGATGGTGTTCGCTGAAAAGAGCAGCGAGTCGCTCAGGAATGGGAAGAGGTCCAGAGGCCCTAGTCCAGACCAATCTATATCCAGCATGAGCAGCGAAGAGGAATCAGGTAGGTGTTCTCGTGTATTACTGTTTTGTGTTACTTTCCGATATTCCTTTCTAGAAAGCTTTCGTTTTGTACCCAATGATCGTTTGGTACTAACATGAAAATTCTCTCCACTTGTGTCTGGACGAGCTTCCGGTAGCGACCCCCTCTATTGAACGCTGTTGATTACAAAATCCTTTAAATTCGCCTGTGTTTCAACTTATCGTTTAAATTTACCTTATCAATGTCCTCAAACTTCCACAGGTGAAAAAATTCGCGTGGGAAAAGAATATCAAGCTGTAATCCCTCCTCTAATCCCACCCAATGGTGAGTAATGACGTCAGTGCATGACGAGTGCTTCAGGTATGTATTTTTTAGTTTCACGACGAGTGATTTTGATGTTTGACTTGCTACAGAACGAAAACCAGAACTCCAGCATGACAGAGCTCTCCTTGTCTGGGAACCCTCAACGGGAATATGTGATGCAAAACGTAAGTGCTCCCTAGATTTGTTCGCAGCTGTCGAAATTTAGGAAAAAAAAGAAAAAAAAACTTTATAGGAAGTAAATTTTGTGTTAACACGTTCGCTGCGGGTTCACGCGCTCAGCGCGTGAGCTCTGTTCCAATCTGTGCGTCGCACGCGCCTGGCGCGTGAAGGCAGCCTTCACTTCAGATCGCTCCTCCAGTATACCAGAAAGTGAAATGGAACATATTTCTACTTCCCGCGCCAGCTTTGAACCTTCTGAAGGTACTGTAAACGTCGGAGTCAGCTGGGGTGTTGCTAAGATGCAAAAAATGAGTCCAAAATGTGGGACTAGTTTGGAGTTATCTTGCCATTTTGCATCGTTTTCAGTGTTCCCGCCTCAAAATATCTTTCAGTGCTTCGCTTTAGTACACGAAATACTTCGGTGCAAGTAGTTAATATATCTCATGCTATAGCCGCACTGGGTTAGGAGCTCGCTTCGAATTTCATTCCACTTGCGGCGCACTCACCTGGCGCGTTCCTATTTCAGATGACTCCCGCACAGCTGCTCATACGAGCTCAACAATTCCGCAGCGAACGTGTTGAGGCTTGTATTGATCGCTGCTAATGACGTTTTATTTTCAGTCGACAACTACATCTCCGTCGCTAAGGAGAAATATGGCTACAACGGTGAACAAGCCCTCGGTATGCTCTTCTGGCACAAACACCTTCTACAGAACGCTCTCAACGACTTACCTAATTTCACGCCATTTCCTGACGAATGGTCGGTTGAAGACAAAGTCTTGTTCGAACAAGCATTTCAATTCCATGGCAAAAGTTTCCACCGGATCCGTCAAATGGTAAGTATCTGGACAGTTCCGTGTTGGATCTTCCTCGCGTGTTTCTGAGTAGGGCGATTTTTGGTTGGTTATTCCTTGAATAATCAACCTATGTTATCATGCAAAAAAGTCGATCTCTCCAAATCGGCCCTAAAATTTTTTCTGGACGTTTCAAGGTGTCCGTCCATGCCGACTTTGGTAGTAGAAATTATTCTTTAATTCAGGGATTTTGGTCAGGGGGCGTTCATGGCTCTAGTTGGTCCTCGAAACTTATCGTCCCGATCGGACCAAATTTGGGTGGGGTAGGGGTCAAAATGTGAATTTTGAAAAATGGATTTTTGAGATTTTTTGCAATCTAGGTGTGCCGAGTATCATTTTTCACTAAATTCTGGACGCTGAATCATATGAAAAGGGCCCCAGAACGATTGGCACCCACTGGAATAGGCAATGGGTCAAAATGGCTATCTATCTATTACTTATTTTGAATGTGTTTTTTCGAGATTTCTGGTTCCTAGGTATGTAGGGTATCATTTTCCACGCAATGTTGGACGTTGAATCCAAATAAAAAGGGTACGAGAATGATTGGCACCTTCTGGATGAGGATATGGGTCAAAATTGGTGCATATCTGCCCATTTCAAATGTGTGTTTTCGAGATTTCTGGTACCTAGGCGTGTGTCATGCCCCGGTGTGGCCCAGCGTGGGTATCATTTTCCACTAAATTTTGGACCCTGAATCGATTGGAATGGGTCCGGGACCCGCCTTACCCATTGTTTTCCCCATGTTGATGAAATAAATCTCCATGCGCCTGGTCCGAGGTTCAAATTAGTCTCCATGCGCCTGCTTTGAGGAATAACCAACCGATGTGTACCAATTTGCAGCGTTTTAGAAATCGAATTGTGTGATTTTGTAAATCTGAAAGATTTTCCGCACTTGAAAGAAATAATATTTTATCCGTACCTCTCGTCGAAATTAAGATAGCGTTGTTTGAAAAATGTTTTTCTGCCACTTCGCCCCACGATCATGTGCGTTTCTCCTCTGACAGCTCCCAGATAAATCAATTGCTGCCCTCGTCAAACATTATTACTCGTGGAAGAAAACCCGTTGCCGCACCAGCCTGATGGACAAACACGCTAAGAAATTGTCAGCTCGCAGTGGGAACTCCGAAGAGGGCGCTGTCGCTTCCGACGGCGGTTCAGAAGTTGGTTCAATCACTGACTCAGATTCAGAAGATAAGGTAACTTACAATCATCTTCAATTGTTTTCTAAAATAGAATTGTTGTTATTTTATCAGATTTACAGCCAATTCACCCGTACAATTCTGTAGACAGCACTAGTGTTTGGTAGGATCTGGGATCTAGTTCTCTGCTGGGCCAGGTTTGTCCTAATTCTTACCTTAATCCTCCAGTCGCCCCCAAAACCTACAATTTTTGACAGGTTTCGATTTTTTAAAGGGTAATAATTGAAAGAGTAACTGACCCATATCCCTGCTCAATAAGTTTTCTGTACTTATTTATAGAACAAACAACTTACAAATTCATGCAATCTAATTTCTTATTATATATTTTTTTTAGAATACACTAGTATACGGGTGTAGTTCGTAATCCGCCTCCATTTTGTTCTCACTTTTGCAAGCACATCCGACCACCTTTTTCAATTTTTGAGGAGTGTTCCGTAAACTAGCTTTCGTCTTCTTGAGCACAATCGTGACGAATTATAATTTTTGATTGGTTATGATTGGGAAATAAGGTGTTGAAAAAAGTGGGGGCGGATACCGAACTCAAGTGAAAAAGTTCGGTATGCGGCCCCACATTGTTAAGGGTACCGGTGACCCAAAATGACCTTTTTTTTTTTTTTTTTTTTTTGCATTAAAAAAAACTAGAGAATCTGCTGAACATTTTGATATATTACATTCAATTATTTGGATAAAGGATACCTTCACAATTTACGTCTGAACTAATGACCGCCCGCTTCGTACGCTGCGAAAACGTACGCGCTCCTTTCTCGCCTTGTCCGATGGCAAACATAGCGTAGATTAGGCGTACATTCACATCGTGAAATTTCGTTTCAGGTAGAGTATTTGCATTTGAATAGAATGCAGAATAGGAGCAATCAGAACACAACACTGAAATGTTCACAGCTAAACCTGTGTGCTCACCACTATCTAGACTCATCTCACCACCACATTCAGGGCCCATCCAATTTCTTCCGAATTAATGGCAGAATTCTTTTCTGCTTCTTGAAAATGGTAGCAGAACCTCTCGGCATTCTCAAAATGAATTAGGTTTGAGAGAACAACTAGAAAATCCGAGAGAAAAACTGCGAAAAATAGTAAAACTGCGAAACTGCGACGGCGAGACGGGAAAAGTAAACAAACCATCGAAAAGTAAACAAATTTCAGCCACTACCGGTTTTTAGCGTGATATCGTCTCTTCTTCTCTTACTCTTCTTCATCTTCAGTGTATTATTTCTTCTACCCAAGCTCCAACTGGAAAAACACTGCGCATTGAAAGGTGGGACGAGTGAGCGTAATGGGCTGAGTAGAGCCGTCTGTCTTTGTCTCTGTTTTTCTCGAAACACGTTTTTTCACCTTCCGAATAGAGTTTCCCAGGAATGAGTGGACGGATTTTCGTTTTCTTTTTTTTGTTTAGTTCAGAATGGAAAAAGAATGTATGGAATTTCGTAAATCATGGGATTTGGTAATGTGACATCCCCTCAAAGTTAAGAGTAGCTGAATACAGCCAAAATAGTTCTTTCTTTAGCCACCCAACAGTATGTTGATGAAGCAAAAACAAATCCTTACATTCGTTTGTCCACAACCATTCGAGGAACAACTGGAAAAAGTTTGGGACTGATTGGATGAGGAATAAGGTCAGGAATCGATATAGAATGATGCGCGGAGAGCTTGGCTTATCTCTCAATTTCAGACGCTTTCTGTTGGTCATAATCAAAATGTTCTTTCAAAGGCGTGTTCAGGACAGAATTACGAATCAGTTAAAAGGAATCTGATCATTTTTAGTCATCCATTGGGGACAGGGCGAGAGTTGAAAGCCAGGTTGCGCCGCGGTAGCGCGCTTCCTTCACGGGTACCCTTAATAATGGGAAACACAACATTTTTTGTTTAAATAGATCATTTATTAATATGAATATTACTTCTGACACATACCTATTTTGGTGTTGCGTTATTCTATGGTTGGGTCATACAAATTCTTGATGCAGTCCAAAAAATGCTCAAATGGATCTATGCCCATTGACTTCACACATCTCCTCTACAAAAATTCGCACAAGTGTGAATGAAGACTGGTGATGTTTCCTCCAGCATTGATATTTCGTTTAACCGCACGCCACGTCGACTCGATGTTTTGCGTGTGAGCCAGCGTTGATGGGTCCACGAAATGAAAGGAGTGATTCACCGTTTGGTGTGAATACTGCAAAGTTGAGAGACGATTACATGCTCGCCACTCATCGCTCATTATTGTTGTGCCTGGATCCACATTTTGCAGTATGAGAGGCAGAAGAGTTGCGGCGTCCCTTCTGTTGTTTGGGCACAAGGCAAATCTGAAATTTTGAGGGTTTCCTCTTTCGATCATTCCAAATAACCATTGCCATAACAATGCCATAACATCGTTTTTATTTTATTTATGAGCATCGCATCTCAACCTCTTAACTTTCGATCAAAGTTATTCTCTGCCTCTCCAGTTACCTCTCCCAAGAAAACGTCCCAGGCCGAATCAATGCAATTCAGTCGTGGGGGCGGTTATCGAACTTTTGGTTGGTTATTCCTTGAATAATCAACCTATGTTTTCATGCAAATGGTCAACCTCTCCGATTCGGCTCAAAATTTTTTTCTGGACGTTTCATGATGTCTAGATCAAAACTTGGAGGACCGTCCTAGGCCGGGAACAGACCCCTGACCCAAATTTCAGATTTTTAAAAAATTTTCTACTACCAAAAACGGCGTGGACGGCGTACGGCGGACGGACATTTTTGTTTTTTGATCTAGACACCTTAAAACGTAAAATGTCAAATTTCGGGTCAAATCGGAGAGGTTGACTTTCTGCATGAAAACATAGGTTGATTATTTTTGGAATAATAAACCAAACCGTCCGCCGTCCACGCCGTTTTTGGTAGTAGAAAATTTTCTAAAAATCTGAAATTTGGGTCAGGGGTCTGTTCCCGTCCTAGGACGGTCGTCGAAACTTTCAGCCCGATTGGACTAAATTTGGGCGGGGTAGGGGTCAAAATGTGTTTTTTGGAAAATTGATTTTCGAGATTTTGGGCGATCTAGGCGAGTGGGGTATCATTTTCCACTAAATTTTGGACGCTGAATCAAATGAAATGGGTCCCTGAACGATCGGCACCCACTGGAAGAAGTTATGGGTCAAATTGGGTGTATATTACCCATTTTGAATATGCGTTTTCGAGATTTCCGGTACCTGGGCGTGTGGGGTATCATTTTCTACTAATTTTTGGATCCTGAATCGATTGGAATGGGTCTGGGACCCGCCGCACCCACTGTTTCCCCATTTCCCCCATGTTGAAGAAATGAGTCTGCATGCGCCTGGTCCGAGGAATAACCAACCCCTGTGTAAGAATTTGCAGCGTTTTTTCCTAGGGGAATAGTTCGGTATACGCCCCCACTTTTTTCAACGGCTAGTTTCATTGCTTTTTTTTTTTTTTTTTTTTTTTTTTTTTTGTCAATTTTATTGTATTATTTCTATTTATATATACATTATACACTAAGTATAATGCATGGAACTTGTGGGGAGGCGCCTACGCAACCGCAGTCCTACTAAGTTTGTGGGTGTAGATCGGCGTAGTGTTTTCTTTTCAACCGTCGAAGAGGACGTGGAGGGAACTGGTTTTGGGCGAAGTCACTGAAGATTGGGTTTCTGTGTCGAGCAATTGTGTTGTAGAGGTTTTTGTAGGTGTCTTCTATCACTTCCTTTACTTCAGGGATGTCCAAGTCACGGTGCAGCACTGAATTTCGTACATACCAAGGGACTGACGTGATCATTCGCAAGGCTTTGTTTTGTTGAATTTGAATTCTCTTAATTTGAGTTTCACTTGCTGAGCCGTAGAAGCCTGAGGCATATTGCCAAATTGGCCGGACAAGGGAGAGATAGAGTAGCCGCTTGTTCGAGGGAGAGAACGGTGATCGGTTCCCCAAGAGCGGCTTTAGGTCGCGGATGTAACTATGACTCTCTTCCTTAATGTTGGGATGTCAGATAGTTACCAGGTGAGCTTACGAGCGAACCCAGGTAGCATGTTTCCTTTAAAAATGGCTGTATGGCCAGGAAGCGGCCCCTGAAGGCTTTGAAAGCACCGCCAAGATCAACCCTTCACTGGGAGAGGCAAGGACGATATGCGGTGGTGGCCGTAGTTGGAGATGATGTCTTCATGGCATCGGGCCCAGCTATTGGAATGCACCTACCGCTGCTCTGGCTCAGCCATCCGGCTCTGATTGTGCAGCCGCTGCTGGCGATCCTGTGTGGTTCCACTTGCGCCAGAAATGCTGTATCTTTCAACCCGGCAGCTGTCCACATGTGCTGGTGCCGACTTGTGCACCGGCGTGGATGGCTGGGAGAGCGCCCACTCCTAAACTTGGACAGTTATGGGGACTTGATCCCCAGAGTTTGATGTATTCCATTCCGGACCACTCCTCTTGTCGAAGCCCTGCTTTCGGCGGTAACGTCGGCCCCCGGGCCTGGCTGACAAGTCCTTTTTGGACCGAGGGACCAGGTTGTAACCACGTACCCATGTGGCGGTGCTCGCGTGCATGTTCCTGCAGGTTGGAGCTCACCAGGTGCGGTATATTATTCATATATAGTACATGAAATCTAGTTTACGGAAGACTCCTCAAAAATTGAAAAAGGTGGTGCAAAAGAGAGAACAAAATGGGGGCGGATAACGAACTACACCCCTAGTGGGTCTAGTATACCTCTTGGTCTGCTTGCTTGTTGGACATGCAAATCCCCTGGGAATTCTGCATAAACCAACATGAAGTAAATTTGACATCATGTCCAGTGTTTAGGGTACATAGGCTACATTTTTCACCAGCCGCTGCCTCCTTTGCGTCTTTTTCCACATGCGTGGAATGAACGCTGACTGCCTCGAAATGGTTTATTTAACGGCTCATATTGGACCAAGTTTACCGTAAAACCTTTTGATTGAGTCAGGGTAATTGAAAGTTAGGCGGGTAATGCAGTCATTAAACAGTTTATAACTGTTTTCAATAATGTTATCCACTCTTTCAAATTATTTTATCAATATTTTGTTTATTTATTTCAACATTATCACGGCTAGTGGACTTGTGGAAATGAGAAAGTATAGAGACAAAATTTACCTTATGTCTAGAAGTGGATCCGTTCTGGCCGTAAAAGCTGTTCTCCTCCTACTACTTCCCAATCGAGCCAAGAAAATGTTCAAGAAGTGAGTCTTTATGAAAAGAAACAGAAAAATAAAATAAAACTTACAGAAGAAATCTGCACTTCGCTTCATCATCTTGCCACATTAATTGACCACATCATTGCTTAATGTCCTCTTGCTGTATTCCAAATTATTTGGAGAGTTTCATGTCTTATGCATGTTGTTACCTAACTTGCGGCTAAATTCTGTAAAAAGACTGCCAAATGTTTTATCGTCATCATCATTTTCACTGGGGCTTATTGGTGAACTGATCATTCTTTAATGCATTAGCACATGATAAATTTAAAAACAATTCTTATGTACTGGCCAATGTACTTGCAATTTATTTGGGATAACAGTAAGTCAGGTGGTGTACATATTATGGTGTTCCATTTTGATTCTTCATAGTTTGATGTTTGCAATGTGTGATAACAATAATAGACATTTGGCTTACCAAATGTTGAGCAGTGAGTGAGGAGTTATACATCTTTTCATTGAACTTTTATAAAACAACCCAGTAAAGTGTCTGGGAATTTTGATGGAAGAGATCAGAATTTCTACTTGCAGTTTAGTTTTAAGGGTCTATCCGAGGGAAAACTGTGCAAGCTGTACATGGAGGAAATGATTTGTTGCTTGGGCATGGTCATCATGGAGGGGGAGGGGAAATGATAGAAATTGCTGATGCAGAACTGAAACCTACTTGTTCTGCTCCATTGAATCGGCGTCTCAAGCAAGATTCCCTAGCAAAAACACATTCTTCTAATCCCAGTGTAGAGTCCAGAGGATATGGTGCAGCCTGGTATTGAGCGCCTGTGTGTATACTCAGCAGTTCTTGCTCTTTTGAGCCGTTTTGGTCTCTGATTTGATATCAATAACTAGCGGTATCATCTCTCAAAACATTCTACATTGATGAAAAATTACACATACGCCCTCAGATGATTTTGAGAGGATTTTTTTCCTTCTGAAGTTGCTCTCAGTGTGTACAATGATGATCAGAAATGAGAAATTTAACACAAAAGCGCAAAGTGACATACAGAGTGAAGTACCCAGATCTTGTATAGGTTAGTCCTGAGACCTCACTTCAAAGGGCTACCAATCTTGCGCTCCCTTCAGGTTTGTTTTTACGTTTTGTATGTGCTCATGTGAAACATGGTTCTATGTTTCTGGACACAGGCCCCCTACAGACATCTTTGACCCATTGAGAGCTGATGCAATACTTGTAAGTAGGTCTGGGTCCTGCCACTCCAACAGCATCTTATTGTTTCTGTCCATTTCAGCCAATTATTTTGTTATAGCTTATTGTGCGTGTACCACAAACATTTTACTGCCATGGACACTTTTCCTTTCCCGAGGAAGACATGAAGGGGATATTGATTGTAGCTGCCTTTTATTGCCAATGATTGGACATTTGTGCCCATTGTGCAACTAAAGATGGACAGCCAAGATGGATGTCAAGCCACAGACTTGTTTTTCCAACAAACTGCTCAGAGCCCTGCAGCACACAAAGTCTTTTTCTTTGTTTGGATAGCAGTGTTCTGAATACCCCTGATATGGGAAGAGTTTATTACATGTTGGACATGAAATGTTAAAGCACAAATTCATACATTCAGGTCTATTTACGCTTCAAGATTCGATTTTTCTTATGAATACAGGGCTTTCTGTCACTCAAGGTCAACTTATTCCTGAGGATTTCTTCTTCAGCTTTGCCAAAGTGGAGGGCCCTCTACAATGTGAAATCCAGCTGTCGCTTTACAAACTCATCCCCTGTTGGAAGCCTCGTTTTGATTTACAAAACATGAAACCCTATTTGTTTGCCCAATATTATGGTCGTTTCTTTATTGACTCCTTTCACACCCAAGAACATACTTATACTCGTGAAAACTTGATGTTTCCCAGTCTTTTCTCACATTTCTGTTTTACATTTTCCAGAAGGAGGGTACTGATGCCAAAACATCATGCGCCAACTGCGCTGTCCTATGCACAGTCGCCCAAAATACATCCAAAGGCCCGCTTTGTAACTCGTGCTACACTCATTGGAGGTGAGTACCTGCAATTTTCTACTCTCTTGTGCCTCTTGCTTGGTTTGATTTTGTGTTGAGCAGTTTTATTTACGAGGGAATATTTTGTTTGACGGTCGTTATCCGTGCATGTTGATTTTGGTTGGTTATTCCTCAAATAATCAACCTGTTTTCATGCAAAAAGTCAATCTCTCCGATTTGGCCCAAACATTTTTTCTGGACGTTTCAAGGATCAAAATTAGCAAATGTCCGTCCGCCGTCCACGCGGATTTAGGTTGGAGAAAATTTTTCTAAAAATCTGAAATTTGGCTCAGAGGTTCGTTTCCGGCTCTAGTTGGTCCTCAAAACTTTTCAGCCCGATCGTACCAAATTTGGGTGGGGTAGGGTTCAAAATGTGTATTTCGAAAAATGGATTTTCGATATTTTTGGCAATCTAGGCGTGTGGGATATCATTTTCCATAAAATTTTAGACGCTGAATCCAATGAAGTCGGTCACAGAACGATTGGCACCCACTGGAAGAGGTTATGGGTCAAAATGGGTATCTATTTACCCATTTTGAATATGTGTTTTCGAGATTTCTAGAATCTAGGCGTGTGGGGTATCATTTTCCACTAAATTTTGAACCCTGAATCGATTGGAATGGGTCCGGGACCCGCCACACCCACTATTTCCCCCATGTTGAAGAAATAAGTCTCCAAGCGTCTGGTCCGAGGAATAACCAACCCATGTGAATGAATTTGTAGCGTTTTTATTGAAGGATTTACTTTGCAGCATTGGCTGGGAAACAAGTATCAAACTCTATTTTGCTTCATAAAATACATGAATGTGTGACTGTGCTAGTGGGTTTATCCTTGCTACTGTCTTGCTCACATCAGAAATTAGTAGTTTGAGCTTGGACGCTAGAAGCCCTTATGCTGATATTAACACTAAAAACAGTTATATCTCTGACTCTTCCATGCGCTTGCACAGTGAACTGTTGAAACTCTAATTGAACGAGGACATACTGTAGTCACTACTGTTGCTAAAACTATGATGATCCCTATTATCCGAGTTTTTGCCTTAACGGAGCATTAAGTGTTTACCAGTGATCGAATAAAATTAACCAGATTCACTTTCTGACGATCAAAATATTGATCATAGTGATCAAAATCAACTTCCTGACACCATTCTCTTTGCTGCCCCTGCAAATCCCACAACTACTTTTCTGATTGCACTTGTACGCTAACTTGAGAACCCCTATCACGCATCGTCGCACCTGTTTTGCAGTGAAAACCCTACCAAGGACGATGACTCACTGCCCAGTTGATTTGGACATGATGTGACGATTTTTTCACCTTGCGCACCGATGATTAATTTAATTAGCTACCATGTCGTATGATAGTTTTTATTGTGCTGCTAATTTCGTCCAATAACCTTCATACACTGTTTTATGCCACAGTGCTTATTTTTACCGAGTATCAAAATTAGCTCAATTGCGAGATTGTGAAACTAGATTTACAAAAGTACAACCAAAAGACTGATAAACGCAATAATAAAGCCATTGAATACATTATGTTTTTCTTACATCCCTCTCCCCTCAACTCTTACCATTCTTATAATTTGATACTCATTCTTGTGATTTGCTGTGTAATTAAGTAACATTATAATTGCCTATTTGGATTACTAATGACTTTTTGATCAAGGAGTGAGAGAATGTGCTTTTGGAGACTCTTGATGGTTTTTAGCACTAAATGGAATCAATCAGGGGTTATATTTTCAATTTCTATGGTTTAGCTGAAGTGTAGAAGTTTTATGAGTAAATTCCATCCTATTCAGTTGTTGTATTCATTAGGGATGATTAACAAGCTGGTGTTTCTTTCAACCTAAGGTTGGGTAGGGTAGTGAGGATTTGTTCTTGCAATGGCTGTGCAGAACCCAAAAGCGGATTAAAATTCCATCGATGTTTTAGAAAAATCCTTATTTGAATGTGATATTATTTAATGTTACCTAAAAAACGTTAACTTTTTTACAAAAAAAAAAAAACAATTTGTTCTGCCAAAAAATGTTTGGAAATTTCTTAATACTCATGATAAGCACACTCGTGATGAACCATCTGTTGATCAGAGTAGGTTCTCAAGGTATTATTGATCTCAATATATCTCATAGAGAGTAGCCTGACAACTTCATGAAGTATGGTTCAATACAATGATGATTATAGAACTTCTTTCTTTGGAAAAAACTAGCCAAAATGAAAATTCCTTCCTTTTGAGAGCTTTAAGGGGCGTTTAAATTGGGAGCATTTTTACAGGGTCGCCCTTTTTTAAACTATAAATTTGACGATTTTTTCCTTTTAATAAAGGTTGGGACTTAGCGTGGTAGCCGTTCCAAAATAGTGATTATTAGCAACCTGACTGGAATGTGCATGCGGCATTGGATATTACGTTAATTTTGAGTTTTCTAGTCACGTTGAGTGAAGTTGGAGAAGAAAAACTGGTTATGGACAGCTGAGCATTGCAATATGGTTGACTAACCTCTTTTCCTGACAAGTTCCTGAATTCATCCAGTCTGCTATGTTAGAGATCTAGGCCTTAGTGAGTCTCATAGTGTTTATGACTGGGTGAGCGTCCTCTTCAACTGAAAGCTTTAAGTCCAAACCGTCATCTCAGCTCATACATTTTCTCAATTCCTCCATCAGGAGTGTTGAATCAAACCATGTCAGGATCTTCACATCTTTTCTCACCATGGATCTTGCAATGAGTCTGAATTCAGTCAGGTGGTCACTATTGTTAGCTGGACATGTTAATGTATCCTTATATTGATATCTCTTCTCTGTTGTGATGGCTCTTGCGAACCAGTGTTCTTAACACCTCCAGAGCAGCCAGATATGTAGAGGAGGAAGTATGGGAGTAAGGGCTAGCCTTGCAGGAATCTAAAGACATTGTACAGAAATGCTTTTTAGAAGTCGTCGATCTTCAGGTTTTCATGTACTGCAAAGATACCCCTCTGCTCTAGGGTGTGCACATGTAAAGTGTGTTATTTGCCTGACAACCGCTCAACAATAACTTTTGGACTGTCTCACTAATCTGCCGTCACTGATTCATGTCATTTTGATGCTGTCATCTCTCGAACCTCATTTTTTTTGTCTTCTGCTCCTCAGACGCACTGGCGCTACGCGGCCCACCATCGGTCCTGCCAAGCCCCGTGACCGCCATGCTAGCTCCGTGCTCGCTCGCAGCAAAAGGAAACCACCCCGTGGGATGTACATAAACCACGACGACTTGGTCATCATCTCATCCGACAGCCCACAGAATGGCGAGGTCATTTTGAAGGCATTGGATAGGGAAATAGTTTCGCTCAAAAGACAAGTACGTTCATAGTTTCGTCTTATGAGAAAATTTCAATCCTTCAGTTTCTCTGTCTACTCCAAGGGAAGTACTCTCGATGCTGATTTTGAGTTGAGCACTCCTTTGCAATATTCATCCTATCCTTTCCCCTTCAAAGCTCAACTAAAGATTACCATCCATTATACGACTTGTTCAATTAGAATTTCTTTCAATCGAGGCCTAGTATCCTTTTCTTTTGATTTTTGTCCGGCTTTAGGTGCTGTAATTTTGAGCTTTCATCTCTTCTATTTCATAATATAATACTATCATAGCTTAAAAATGTCAATGTAAGAGTTATTAAGTCTCCCAAGTTGGTAGGCAACAATGTTGTGATATTTGGTTGATTTAGTCCATTTGGGCCCAAGTGAGCGATGAAAGCTGAACATCACATCTAAAATGAAATTACTAGTCTAAGTATCTTCTCAAGTCTACAAAAACCAACCATAACGGGGTCGATCTCTAGATGAATGGGTGCGATGCATTTCTACTCAGTGGGTTGCCTTGTTTATTCATCCCCTCGACATCACCTCCCTTTAGCCCAGAAGCAATCAGCTTGCATTTAATCAGTGGATCTCTCAACAACGGGCATGAAGCTCGATAATTTATTACCGTTTCTGTAATGTGACTGTTTTTGAAGGTATTTTATTTCGAATTCGTGCTCGACCGCTGGGAGTGCTGCCTCTAACAAACATTTCCCTGTGATTTCTACCGTAATGAAATTAGATTATCGTCAGCTACAGGTATACGTTTTTGTCATGATGAGGCTAAGGTCATTTTTCCCCTTTAATTACGAGGGTGTGGGGCAGGTGCTGCCCCTAGACTCTGCGAGTACGCTCGGTGGGTTGCAAGCCATTACGGAGGCAGACACGCAAATCTGGCGCCTGAACAACCATGTTCAGATGCTTGCTGACAGTTCTCGGATGGTCTCAAGACGTTGGGTTCACGTAGGGGGGGGGGGGGGGTGCTGGACTCGGACCTTTGCCTTGTAACTTCATCCAGACAGTTTCGAGCCCCAGGGACCAACCCCTTGACAAACCGGCCACTGGCATTGCTGCGTCATCTACCTTCTGTGACAACACAACCACCAAGTCTGCATGAGCTGCTTTTTTCAGTTGATCTGTGTCCAAAACCTTTTCATGTCCCTGAGGGGTTTTAATTGAAGAGATCATGAGAGACACCTACGATGATAGGCTGAGAGTATTACCTAGCTATCGGCGTCTCATGTGGATCCCGATGCTTTCTCCTAACATCAATATGATGATCTGATTGATAAAAATCTTGGGACCCCCACTTACTGATCTCGTGCCTGGGCTTTTGGTAGCAACCCTACAAATAGCGCAAACTGCGCTCAGAACTCACAATCCAATGGGGTTTGCTGGCCTCAAGTTTTAATCAAATGTCCTGGAGACGCTACCTTTCTTAACACATGATGTCCTCATTCTTGTTCTTCTCCCTATAGCTTGTCGGTAATGAAAGCGAGAAGAGGCACATTAGAGCAGAGCGCTTAGAAAAAAATCTGCAAATTCTTACACACGGGTTGGTTATTCCTCGAATGGGGGAAACAGTGGATATGGCGGGTCCCGGACCCATTCCAATCGATTCAGGGTCCAAAATTTAGTGGAATATGATACCCCACACGCCTAGGCACCAGAAATCCTGACACATACAAAATGGGTGGATACATACCCATTTTGACCCATAATTTCTTCCGGTGGGTGCCAATCGTTCTGGGACCCGTTTCATTGGATTCAGCGTCCAAAATTTAGTGGAAAATGATACCCTACTCGCCTAGATCGCCCAAAATCTCGAAACTCCATTTTTCAAAAAACACATTTTGACCCCCCCCCTCAAATTTGGTCCGATCGGGCTGAAAAGTTTTGAGGACCCGTCTCGGCCGGGAACAGACCCCTGACCCAAATTTCAGATTTTTAGAAAATTGTCTACTACCAAAAACGGCGTGGACAATGGACGGACATTGACCTTTTTGATCCAGACACCATGAAACGTCCAGAAAAAAATGTTGAGCCGAATTGGAGAGGTTGACCATTATCATAAAAACAGGTTGATTATGAAAAAGTGAAAAATCGTTTTTTTTTTTTTTTTTTAACTGCGTTTATTTACAATTATCAATGAATACAGCAATATTTTATAACGCTACTCCCCTCTATAAGCAATGCTTGAGCTGAGGGGAGGAGTTGTTGCATTGGTAACACTGGTTCACTGTGTGCTGCTTGTGCGCCGAGCAGTGCTCGTCAATTTTTGGGAGTCGATTCAGTGCTGACGTTTGTAGGGGAGAAAATTTCCCTGCTTTTTGTTTCGCTTCTTCTCCACCAGGCAGCGACTCCTACGTATTCTTTTCATTACCAACAAGATATACATTAGGGTTCATACTAAACCAAATCATGTAGCTAGTGATTAAACACCTAACAATTCAAATTATTCAATAAAATGATTCATCTTTGCTGAAAATCCCATCAGTTGTTCAATATTTGTGGTGGATAATGAATATGTGTACTTCAATCAATCGATCAACATGTTTTATTTGTTGTTAGAGGTTACAAGATCTTTTCAACAAAGGAGGTCCGTTTCCGTACATTAAATTCTTGGAATACGTAGTATAATGATCAAATTAGAAGGCGTTTCGAGGTAGAGAACCTACCTAACAAAATATTTTTCACTTCTCACTCGCTCCCATGCTACATGCCTTCATCCGTGAGTAGCTCCTCCAGAAATGTTCTCCTTTTGAGGTAAGCCAGAGCAAAGCTGAACAGATGAAATACTAGGTCCCCTACTCAAACATGCCAGTAAGCAGTTCTCGATGTATTCTACGCTCAATCGAACTGAGCCAAAAAAGCATTCTGTCATTTTCAAGTTGTGGGCACCTACCAAAGACATGTGCGAGTGATTCTGGCTTTCTATGGTTGCAAAGGAGGCACTGCTTCTGCTCGTCGATCCTCCATAGCTTCCCTTTGTGGAAAATTCTAAAGCGCGGCTCATTCTTCAGTCGGAGTTGGGTCACAACCTTTTTCACCTCAAAGGGAATGTCCCAGTTAAAATACCCTCTCAGGCGATGATACCCATCGATTGCGTACACATTTTTTGCTGTACGATGAGCACAAAATCCGTTTATAGTCCCGGTACGCAGCAATAGTTGTAAAGGTGTTCAGGATGGTCTGCTTTAGCCGGGAAACCCTATATTATGCAGTTTACTTTTTGAACACATATATTTTTATTAGTCTTGTTACCCTTGACGTATCATGTGTACAACGACAGTATTAAAATCAGAAGAAAAAAATATGAACTACTGAGTATTGCAGCTGAATGTTCTAAAACTATTTTGAGACTGCTTCAGGCGCATTTTATTTGGTTCTCCTTAAAGAAAACTCTGTAAGATTGTGAGATGAAAAAGGTTCACATTATTATTCAAAGCGTTTCAAGGTTATTTCAGTATGTATGTTTATGTTTTTGAGGATTCAACGACTACTCAAGCAAACTACTTTATGAAACGCCGCTGTCCTTATTGACTCACCTATGGTGATTTATGCTATAGTTCCTAATGTAATTTCTTACTCTCCGAATTCAATTTTTGTCTAATGTTCTTTCTTGTCTGCGTTCTTTCTACATTTTGTTTGTGTGTTATCTTCTATTCATTCTTATAATCTGTGTCATATTTTTAGTTATAATTTGTGTTTTCAAGATAGAGAGGAGAAAATGATTTGTTTATCGCCAAATGCCATTTCCCCCCTGCAATTCTTCAACACTTGTTGTGACCAATCTGTGTTCTATGCATTTTTTCTTGGTAATTTTGTTCCAGTGTCTCAATTAGTTTAGGATTAATGTGTAATTAAGTGCTGTACGAATCCTCTATTGTAAGAGCTATCTTGCAATAAAATTACATCGTGCGATTTGGAGTTCATTATTCACCATTTCCTCCTCTCTGTCTTATCCTCGATATTTTGTTTCTGTGTTCACTGCCGCCTTTATGATTTATGTTGAATGTGATTTTTGTCTGAGATGGGGATGGAAGTATGTGAGTGGTGTAGAAAATCAGATTTTTTGGTTATTCGTGAAGTAGGTTTATACCTACTTTCATCTACGATGGAAATCAAGAGGGTTTTTGTCGTTAAATATGCAGTTTAACGCAACCTGCTGATGCTGACCCTACAGATTTCAGGCTGGAAAGTTTGGCTGACCTGTGTCAGCATTCTGATAAGCCATCAATGTTGTTATAATAATGGCCAGTTGGAGCTGAAGAGGTTAGAAAGTATACTAAGCAGACACCTCAATATAAAAGATGGTGCGGAATGGCTCTGAAAACAACTTTTGTACATTCGAACGTGAGTTTGGAGGGCGCTTGCGCAGAAATGATCGCTGCAGGGACATTCCCGCCATTTATCGGCACGGCTTGGTCCCATAGGAAATTATTTCAACCAGCAGAAGGGCTATAAAATGGCCCATTTCTGCAGCCATGCCACCCTCAGTGCCAGCCCAATGCTTTGGGTCTTATTTTCGGTGATGAGTTTTCCTGTGTGCTGTGTTGCTCCATGGCTGTAGAAGTGTACTTGAAGGATTGGAATTATCATGTCTTACTGGTAGGGTATGAATCCATTTTTCCAGTGATGGGTAGCAACATGGGAGAATTGTATGTTCAGCTTGAATCAACACAGTGGAAAACGGCTCTGTAAAACAGCAGAGAATCAAAAGTATTGCCCAGACTGGATTTGATCATCAATTTGTCTTTGGCTTGTCATCTGTCATATGGCAGGATCGAGGGCAATCAATAACAGTGAGACGTTCTTTAATGCTGCTGCTGGCATGGAGCAGGACAGGGCTCAATAGTTTGCTACTGGTGAAAGCAAAACATTGTGCTGTCTGTTGCCTGATACTACCCCATCAATTTACAATTCAATCAGGGATGTTTTGTGAGAAAAAATAGATGAAAAAGGAGTATGGCGAACGCCAACAAGGTGGGTATAAGGGGTGATGGATCACAGCCTGCCATGAGGTGTCTGACGGCCTGCAGCTTAGCCATGTCGTTGCCTAAATTCTGATGGCAATTGTTGCCAGGACCTTTAGACAATGAATGTTTAACAATTAAATGCAGATCTTCAATTCCACCAAGCGTTATAATGCTTCAATGCGCGGAGGTTCTTCTAGGACCCCCTCACGTCTATAATTTTTTCAAGAAGCTACCACAGATCCTGATTGAGGAATACGATGACATCGTCATCAATACTCTTCTTTTTAAATAATTCCCAGTCTTGTTTGAGTGTAGGATATAGGAACTGTGGATAGGTTGAGAGTAACTTTGAATACGCATACATATTTTTTACATTTTTGGAAACGTATACCATTTTTTATACCATCTTTAATCTGCACGCGGGATTGTCACGGTTAATAATTTGGCGTTGAGCTCGCAGAATGTTTGAATATTAGTGGTTTGTGGCCTACGTTAGGTTTTCAGGTTTGTCCTCCGCTGAGCAGATGTGCAATATATTGCAGAAAATGTAAAGCTGAAGTGTAGGGATGTCACATGTTTAACATCAAAGTGGAATAAATTAGGATTTTAACAATTCCAAAACGTAAAATTTCTCTTCTCTTCCAGGTTCAAGCTAATAAACAGACGGTTTCCGGGCTGAAGGCCAAAACGGCTGACGGTTTGGGGGATTTGAGACCATCTGACAATAATTCAAGAATTAATACCAGATGGACCAACGAAGAATTGCTTCTCGCTGTACAAGGTGAGTGTCTGCCGGTGTAAACTGCACATGTTACGTGTTTAAATGCCGTATCAACTCTTATCAACGTTGCAGGGGTGAGGATGCACGGAAAGGATTTTAGCACCATCGCTGAAGTGCTTGGAACAAAAACCGAAGCGCATCTAAGGCTTTTCTACGCCAAAGAACGGAAACGGTACAATTTAGATAAAATTGTCGCTGAATACGAGGCTGAACACGGGCCCTCGCAAGGGTGTTCGGAGAATAAGGTGAGCTCATTTTGATACATTTCTGGGGAGCTCATCAAAACCCCTGCGACCGCCTTTCATTCAATATCGTGTAACATTTCCGTGTTTCCAAGGTTGGCCTTACCTCCCCTTTCTTCCCTCCCCGCCTCTTGGTTTTTTCTTTTCCCCTGTTTGTTGAACATTATAAAGACCAGCGTTCTCTAGAGACGGGCCGCATCGGGGCGGGTCAGGACCCCTCGCACCGCCGCAAAACTCCGCCCGGGGGAGCTCATCAAAACCCCTGCGTCCGCCTTCCATTCATATCGTGTAACATTTCCGTGTTTCCAAGGTTGGCCTTACCTCCCCTTTCTTCCCTCCCCGCCTCTTGGTTTTTTCTTTTCCCCTGTTTGTTGAACATTATAAAGACCAGCGTTCTCTAGAGACGGGCCGCATCGGGGCGGGTCAGGACCCCTCGCACCGCCGCAAAACTCCGCCCGGGGGAGCTCATCAAAACCCCTGCGACCGCCTTCCATTCATATCGTGTAACATTTCCGTGTTTCCAAGGTTGGCCTTACCTCCCCTTTTTTCCTCCCCGCCTCTTGGTTTTTTCTTTTCCCCTGTTTGTTGAACATTATAAAGACCAGCGTTCTCTAGAGACGGGCCGCATCGGGGCGGGTCAGGACCCCTCGCACCGCCGCAAAACTCCGCCCGGGGGAGCTCATCAAAACCCCTGCGACCGCCTTTCATTCATATCGTGTAACAACTCCGCGTTTCCAAGGTTGGGCTTACTTCCCCCTTTCCCCCTCCACGCCTCTTGTTATTTTCTTTTCCCGTTTGTTGAACATTATTAAGACTAGCGTCCACAGGAGACGGGCCGCATCTGGGGGGGGGGGGGGGTGCCCTCGCACCGCCGCAAAACTCCGCCTGGGTGGCGATTGAAGAAAGCGATGAGGCCCGCCCGATGCAGCCCGCCTCCAGTGGATGCACCTCCATGCAAACACTCACTATCAAAATGCCCGCAATTTGCGATGAGCCCCACCGTGATGCAGCCCGCCTCCAGTAGACGCTAGCCTTTAATGTACATAACGAATGTCTATTAACCACTTTTGCTTAGTTATTCCTTGAATGATAAATCTATTTGGACATGCCCCTGTCATGGGAATCGACCACCTCCGATTGGTCCCAATGTATTTGTATTCTTTTTATGATGTCTCGATCAAAATCCTCAGGCCAGGAGCATGGAGACTCACTCCAATCAATTCAGCGTCCAAAATTGAGTGGAAAATGATACCCCACACGCCACATTGCCAAAAATCTATTTTTCAAAAAACTCATTTTGACCCCTTACCCCACCGACTTTGTTCCGATTGGGCTAAAATATTTTGAGGACTAACTAGGGCCAAAAACGGGTCCCCGACCAAAATTTCAGATTTTTAGAAAATTTTCTACTACCAAAGTCGGCGTGGACGGTCCTCAAAACATTTCAGCCCGGTCGGAACAAATTTGGAGGGGTCAAAATGAGTTTTTCGAAAAAAGAATTTTCAAGATTTTTGATGATCTAGCGTGTGGGGTATCATTTTTGACTAAATTTTGGACGCTGAATTGATTGGAGTGAGTTACCATCCACCTGGTGCGAGGATTTACTATAACAACCCTTTAGTATAAAAATATGGTTTTGGGAAATGTGTTTATTTTTAACGAGCCACTATTGGAGCGTAGAATTTGGCCAAGTCTGGTCGTGTCACTTCAAAAAATGCAGAAACGGAAAATACTTTGGTATAATCACTGTTATGGTGAAGTTGAACGACCTAATGATAACCTAGAACACATAGGAAGACAGACCATCATGCTTAGCCCATTCATGAGTGATGAGTGATCCTCCTACTCATATTTATCTTGACTGGGCTATTTACAAATTATCCCTTTCTCCGCGCTCAGCCATTTTCATTGATTACCTTATAATCAGTTTTTGTATTTCTTAGATGGAAGTGGACGGTGAAAATCCAGCGCAGAGTGGAAGTTCGCCCAGTTCACCGGCCAATCCAAAATTCACCTCGCCGAGCGCCACATCTGTCAAAACACCAAAATAAATCTATGTCGTTCCTATAGCAACAAGAGCCCTTTTTTGGACACTTGGAATCTTACGCCTTTATTTTTAGAATTGCTGATTGCCCCATGATCGGACTCAACACTTTAAAATTGAACAGCAAAAATATAATTCAGCAATAATTGCTTCAGCTCTTGTATTGTACAAGATTAGGATTAAATGTATTAAGTCGATAAAACTTAGTACTTTATTTAGGTAAAAAGGTCAATTTTTTACCGTTTCAACGTTTGCAATTTTGAAATTTATTTACACTACAGAAAGCTATTTGGTGAATTTGCTTTTTTTGTTTGCAAAATTTGACATCAATCCATTTTTTGCCTCTCACACAGCTGTACATTTTCTTTCTTTTGAAGAATAGTTAGTATATTCCTCAATTAAGTCACTGTGTAAATAGATTATTAGTTAGAAAATTATTGGTCGAGGACTGAAGAAGACTCAGCAGTTGGTAACTATTTTCGAACAAGTATCGCGGACAGAGGTATTGGCTTTACGTCAAGTTCTAGTTCAGTTTGCTTATATCAGTCGCTTCTGTTTGACACATTACTTCAGGCTGGGTTCCAGTTTCTGCCTGCTAGCTGGTCCCGTTTGCCTGAAGTTCCCGTTGCCGGGCCCTTTCCTCGACGAGCTTGCCTTCCAGGATGTTTTGGATGTACCCTGCCACGGCGTTCCACTTTGACTTGCTCTCGAGCATCCTGGCCACTTTCCAGAGGGTAGGTCCAAGTATTGACCCCTGAGCTGCCCCTGTAATCGGTACTGCGCTGTCCTCTTCGTTGGTGCAATGTAGGCATCCTGGAGATTCCACGATGCGCATCCTATGGACCACCTCTGTCTTGGCAGTGGCTAGTGAGAGACTGTCCATCCATCCATGCTTCCACTCTGGACATGGTCTCATTCAACTTCTCTTTCGCTTGCTCCATTGTATTGGCCAAGATTACAGCTGCCACATCATCAGCATATCCAACCAGGAAAGTTTCCTCTGGGAGGGCCACTTGGAATATGCTGTCGTAGGATATGTTCCAGAGGGTAGGTCCAAGTATTGACCCCTGGGCTGCCCCTGTAATCGGTACTGCGCTGTCCTCTTCGTTGGTGCAATGTAGGCATCCTGGAGATTCCACGATGCGCATCCTATGGACCACCTCTGTCTTGGCAGTGGCTAGTGAGAGACTGTCCATCCATCCATGCTTCCACTCTGGACACGGTCTCATTCAACTTCTCTTTCGCTTGCTCCATTGTATTGGCCAAGATTACAGCTGCCACATCATCAGCATATCCAACCAGGAAAGTTTCCTCTGGGAGGGCCACTTGGAATATGCTGTCGTAGGATATGTTCCAGAGGGTAGGTCCAAGTATTGACCCCTGGGCTGCCCCTGTAATCGGTACTGCGCTGTCCTCTTCGTTGGTGCAATGTAGGCATCCTGGAGATTCCACGATGCGCATCCTATGGACCACCTCTGTCTTGGCAGTGGCTAGTGAGAGACTGTCCATCCATCCATGCTTCCACTCTGGACATGGTCTCATTCAACTTCTCTTTCGCTTGCGCTGTCCTCTTCGTTGGTGCAATGTAGGCATCCTGGAGATTCCACGATGCGCATCCTATGGACCACCTCTGTCTTGGCAGTGGCTAGTGAGAGACTGTCCATCCATCCATGCTTCCACTCTGGACATGGTCTCATTCAACTTCTCTTTCGCTTGCTCCATTGTATTGGCCAAGATTACAGCTGCCACATCATCAGCATATCCAACCAGGAAAGTTTCCTCTGGGAGGGCCACTTGGAATATGCTGTCGTAGGATATGTTCCAGAGGTTAGGTCCAAGTATTGACCCCTGGGCTGCCCCTGTAATCGGTACTGCGCTGTCCTCTTCGTTGGTGCAATGTAGGCATCCTGGAGATTCCACAATGCGCATCCTATGGACCACCTCTGTCTTGGCAGTGGCTAGTGAGAGACTGTCCATCCATCCATGCTTCCACTCTGGACATGGTCTCATTCAACTTCTCTTTCGCTTGCTCCATTGTATTGGCCAAGATTACAGCTGCCACATCATCAGCATATCCAACCAGGAAAGTTTCCTCTGGGAGGGCCACTTGGAATATGCTGTCGTAGGATATGTTCCAGAGGTTAGGTCCAAGTATTGACCCCTGGGCTGCTCCTGTAATCGGTTCTGCGCTGTCCTCTTCGTTGGTGCAATGTAGGCATCCTGGAGATTCCACGATGCGCATCCTATGGACCACCTCTGTCTTGGCAGTGGCTAGTGAGAGACTGTCCATCCATCCATGCTTCCACTCTGGACATGGTCTCATTCAACTTCTCTTTCGCTTGCTCCATTGTATTGGCCAAGATTACAGCTGCCTCATCATCAGCATATCCAACCAGGATTTTAAGTTCACATTATAAGTGCACTACTCACTAATTGAAAGTTTTCCATCCGGGATAGGGAGATCCACTGTTGGTACACGTCCTGTCCACTTTTCACTGTCACTGTATCGGGAAAACCCGGAAAAACTGACGATTTTCAAGAGACACATCGAAACACACCCTTCTCGGTTGACAGCTCGATCCAAACTCTGACAGAGAAGCTTAGCTTCAGCAAAATGGACGTGAATGGCAGCAGTTCTAATTTAGCACGCCCACAACTTACATGTATGATTGGGTAGCGACCTTAATGCTCGTTATATTTCCTGGCGACCGCTAAAAAGCGCATCGCTGAGGCATTACAGCAGACGTTGACGGAACAAATTGAATAGACTGAGTCAAACCTGTTCTAATTAAGCCAACAGCCTCCATTTACCTGCTTGTTGACCATTCTTCAACTCCATGAAATAATTTCGATAAGTAATATGCTTATAGGTGTACAAAGACGCTGTAGAAAGACTTTCTGTGGCTGAACTTGGAATTGTATTTCCTAGTGCGTTTACCCTAATTTGGTAGTTTCTTCCGTTTCTTTTATTAAATTTAATTTGTAGATTTTTTTTTTTTAATTTTGTTTCCATGACTTAGTAAAAAAAGTTATTCATCTATCAGGTAATAGTTCAGTTGGAATAAGTCTATCAATACCATTTTGCAAGACTTATTAACGTCAGTAGGCAGAAGAAAGGGTATAAAAGAAGGACAAACATCGTCTGCATCTTTGCTGCAAGTGTGCATTAAAAGAACTTACTTTGAGTGCCACAAGTGTCACCTGGTACTTGAATGAACATGTTTTAAGACCCCTGATGTGTAAGTAACGTCCTATTAAGTTGAGCTAAATTAATTTTTCATCATTTTTTTCTTGAAAATTACTCGAACTCAGCTGCTGAACGTAATTTTCTACTAGAAACAAATTTCTTATGTGTTTAAGATGAAACGTACATTTTAGCAAAGCACCAAAACTTGAAAATTCAATAAAATTATAAATTCATTGTCCAAACTCGAGAAGCCCTTTGCACGTTAGCCAACTAGTGTTCGATATAAATTCAATTAAATTCACAATTACACCGCTTCTTCGTACAAGCACTCGTATTTTTATTGAGATACTCTCAATATTTCCACTGAAATAGCGAAGTTCTATTAAATACAGTATTTGTCTTCTAGGAAGTAGACTTATGAGAAAGTACCGCTTTAAATGAATTTTGTACGGTGGTGTACGAAATGACCCATTTAATTTTACCATTTTTTATTCGTTTTTCCGAATTATGATTATTTTGAAACAATAAATTGGTTTGAAATTCTTCTTTGTGGCCTTGATGATTATCACCTTTACATTTCGGTTCGGCATTATTTATAAATTTCTTAGTCAAATGCTAAATTTGCGTCTTTTCTAGAAATGTATAATTTCATTGCCGAAGTATATTAGTCGTTAGACTGGCAGGCAGGACTTACAATAATGAAAACAACGCGAAACTTGTTGTTGGGCATTGGAAGAAACAACATGGAACGAAAAACGTTTATCTTAAATGAAGGTAGTTGCAAGGTAGCAGCCATTGCCAGCTTTTCGACGGTTTCATCTCTCGGTACAGCATTTTGAAATTATTTTTTTGCTGTTCACAACGTCAATAAGTGTACCGTTTATTACATTCCTCCATTGGGAGACAAATATTTTTGATCAGGAAAATAAAACTCCTCAACTGGGGTGACATGTCGCACCTTTTACAGAAAATATTAAAATATAATTTTTTAACTCGAAGAAAATGGGATTAGTTGATTCATACATAATCTACTGTCCATCTAACCTTTTACTTAGCAGCAGTATCAATTTTCTAAGAATCTGAAGTTTTGACCAGGGCCCACTTTCCGGCTCTAGCTGGTTCTCTAAACTTTCAGCCCGATTGGACCTAATTTGGAAGGGGTAGGGGTGAAAATGTGAATTTTGAAAAATGGATTTTCGAGATTTTTGGGTGATCTAGGCGCGTGGGGTATCATTTTCGACTAAATTTTAAACGTTGAATCTAATAAGACGGATCCCGGGATGATTAGTGCCCACTGGAAGAGGTTATGGGTGAAAATGGGTATCTATGTAGCCATTTCGAATGTGTGTTTTCATAATTTCTGGTACTTAGGCGTGTGGGGTATCATTTTCGACTAAATTTTGGACGCTAAATCCAATTAGATCAATAATTGTGAGAAGGGGGTTATTTTGTGAGGTTTGGTAAAGTAAAATCGATTGTTGCATGCGAGATGGATGTTCTGGTCGTTTTGAAAATGGTATTTTGTAATCAATCATTTCATGACTAAGGCGGTTTAATCCAGATTTATTGCTTAGATGAACGGTAGTATTCAAATTCAAATATGAATTTAGTTGAAATGGATTCGATCCGCGTTTAGTGTGAGTGTCAATATTAGTGAGTGTCGGAGGATTTGGGCGTTTTGAATTTCAAATGGACGAAGAGTCGGTGGTGGCGGGGATTCGGCGGGGGTGAAGGGCCTCCGGATTGAGCGAGGGGCGGGGACGAGGAGGTCCACCGAGTCCCCGGGCCTGCCTCCGCCCGGTCGTCCACCCCCAGGGAAAATGCCCCGAAACTCCGCCGTCGGTATTTTCCGGTCGAACTCGGTTACGAAACCTCCGTTGCGCCTTCGGCACCTCGACCCGAACCGGAGCGTACCTCGACCGGTGCTGCACTCTGCGGCCCGACTCTCGAACCATCTCCAGGTAGAAAAAGATCACTGTCACTCCAGCTGTTAGCGCGGACGTAGCAAGTTATTGATCAACAGTTTTCGGAAGAGAACCTCCTCTGTGCAGGGGCTGTTGAGAAGGTGTAGGCCGAGTTTTATCGCTCGTCGAACGACGTTTACGTTGAAATTTCGTTTGTTTTGGTTTCCGTTTTGTCGCCTCCGCCGTTCATTCGGGATCGGCGACCGGAGTTCGTGGCGGGGAGTAGTTTTTCCGCGTTATCGAACGGCACATCCCTCCGAACGGAGAGGCGTTGCTCGAGTGTTTTCCATCGGTTTTCCCTTCGCCGCCGTCCCAAGTTTTGGGACACTTCGGGACAGTCACCTGTTGTCACTCGGGACACCTTTTGCATTGTTGCACGTCCTTTCCGCCCTCTAATCCGCGGGACGAGGCCAATCCCAGTGTCCACCTCCGCTGACCATGTGTTGACCCGTTCGGGATTGAATTTCCTTTTGATGGATATATACCGCACTCAAGAGTCATGAAAAAGTTCACTTTCAAAGGTGTTCTGGATAATTTACGGTCATCCGTGACCCAACAACAGCGCAATGACCAAGAAATCGTCGAAACTCTACGACCGGACCATTTCCAAATAGCTAAGGTAAGCCCATTCATAACAATTTTATATAATATTTCCATCAACACAATACAATCTAATGAATCAATATAATACAACGAAAACCTGCCATGTTTATTTTTCCCTAGAAAAACCAACTGCTCTATTTTTCTATTTCCCTATTGTGTTTGTGCGTACTATCAGCGTCTGATAAGACTTTGACTCGTAGTTATCAGTGTCCCATTTCTATTGCCTTCGTTCCGTTCTGTTTTGTAACAACTCCCACATTATTTCCGTTGAATTGCATCGTTTAAAAACCAACAATAATATAATATCTAGTCAGTACCACTGTATTGACATCATAGTAATTACGTAGAACGTTTCATAAATCGTGTTGTCGAATGCCACCGTACGATTTTACTAAATATCAGGGTTTTATTTTCCCTTGGCGATTGGTTCAGTTGGTTCAGCCCTTAGCGATTTAGCTCGAAGGGATGAGGGAGGGTGGCGCTGCCTGGTGCCCAATCGCTGAGCTAGGAAAAATCGAGAACAAAGCAAATTTCAGCTCAGGAAGGTTTGTAAATTTTCCACTCGGACAATTTAATCGGAAAATTTAATTGGTACTTGCGTATTGTGCAGCAAATTACCAACTCAAATACTTGGGTTCATATTGAAATCGGACAGTTCATACCCTTGTAATCATAAAGACTAAAGAAAAACAAGGGTTTTCTTCTACGTTGCAAATCATGTGAAACGTCCTGAGGCCTGCTAAGTGCTAAAATTTAGCCTTTTTTGAACCTATACTCATATGGTGGGACCTCAGCTGTGGAAAAATTACTTTATTTCAATCATAAAAGGTAGAAAAACCAAACTTGCTTTGTTTCTGTATAATTGTGTCATATTGATTGAAGCACATTGTATCTTTACAAGCCACAAGACTCTCCAATATATCAAAAATTATAATTATATGATACCTAGTCAGAGGCCTGGCCATAAGCAAGGGCAGGATAGTGGAAATAGGTTATAATTATGGCCACATAACGTATATTTGCTGAAAAAGGGACTCCAGTTCTTGGATAATGGTTGGTTATTCCTGGAATAGTCAACCTGTTTTCATGCCAAAAGTGTCACATTTAATAACTCTCTGATTCGGCCCAAATTTTTTTTTCTGGGCGTTTCAAAGTGTCTAGATCAAAATTAGCAAATGTCCGTCCGCCGTCCACGCTGATTTTGGTGGTAAAAAATTTCTTAAAATCTGAAATTTGGGTCAGAGGTCCGTTTCCGGCTTTAGTTAGTCCTCAAAACTTTTCAGCCTGATCGGACCAAATTTGGTCGGGGTAGGGAGAAAAATGTGTATTTCGAAAAATGCGAAAAATGGATTTTCAAGATTTTTGGCGATCTAAGCGAGTGGGTATCATTTTCCACTAAATTTTGACGCTGAATCCATTGAAATGGGTCCCGGGACGATTGGTGCCCCTTGGAAGAGGTTATGGGTCAAAATGAGTATCTATCTACCCATTTTGAATGTGTGATTCGAGATTTCTGGTACCTAGGCGTGTTGGGTATCATTTTTCACCAAATTTGGGACGCTGAATCCAATGAAATGGCGTGGGGTATCATTTTTGACTAAATATTGAATTTGGAATCTAATGAAGTGGGTCCCAGAGCGATTGGCGCCCACCGGAAGAGGTTATGGACGCTGAATATATTTTTAAATTAGTCTCCATGCTCCTGGTCCGAGAAATAACCAACCCCTGTGGAAGAATTGGCAGCGTTTTTAACTTTATCAATGACTTGCGATCTCAAATTGGACGAAATGCAATCATGATGAGGCTCATAGATAATTTAAAATATCCTGGCAAATCAGGTGGCAAGAGAGAGCCCTACCTACCAGATTCTGGGATTTACATGGTTATGATATATTCTACTGTATAGATGGGTTGTGACGGCTTTTTACAGTCGTAGGTACGTCTTGTTACTGTTCTTTTTCATTACATTATAACATTTACCTGATATTCGTCCCAGTTAAGAAGTTAGAATGTTCCTTGGCCTAGGAGCAACCTTTGGATGGACAAACAATCCTTTCTGTCGATTAAGTGGGAGTAGCTATTGTCTTTGCTTGAATAAAATTTTAAAAGTTACCTCAAAATTCGTCCAAGGAGTGGGGTGAGGCCATCCAACAGGTATGTAACCTGACGCCAGCGAAACCTTCCTACATGTACGACGAACGCACAAAAAGGGTTTTCTTTATTGGAGTCGTAATACTCTTGAAATATTTCGGTCCTGTGCGTTGAGAGATGAGACTTCAATAAGTTTTCCTATCAAAGAATGCTGAATTTGTAGCAGTGCACACTAATTTCCTATTTCACACCCACTGACATGGACCTGACAAGCCGTTTGTGTTCCACATGGCTTGTCGACCATGGCCGCACTCAGTGAGATAAGTGTGTAAATTAGAAGAGCGACTTACTACCTTATAATATAAAGTAACGGTAGTTGCGAGTGTGGGTATTAAGAAGGTTTCCTTCGAGTTTTCAACCCGTTATTCTTGGTTGAAGGCGCTGAAATTGGTTTACAAGGTTTTTAGAGAGCGCAACCTCCTCTCGAGTAGGCGATTTGGATTCAGAAGGACCATTGGAGTGGAGGAAGCTCTGTATGAAATAACTAAGGCTATCAAATCGCTGACGGATCGAGGTAGCAAGGGGATTTTGATGACTCTGGATCTGGCTGAGGCATTCAATTCCATGGATCGAAATCTTCGGTTCTGATTGGGGGGGGGGGGGGGGGCTGTCGAGGTAGAGTAGCTGCAGCAAAAAGTAGCTCCCCATTGATCCGAAGAAAAAACAACGTCATAAATTACCCGTATGAAATCATTGTTGCAGTCAAAGAGAAGCCAGGAAGCAATGGCAGACCTCGAGGAATCCAGCGAAAAAAGCTGAATGGTACGAAGCTGCAGCAAAACATAGGAAAGTGGTGGAAGAACACAAAAATGAAACCACCCAAGCATATCCCAGCGAGCTGACCAGCGATCGTTCTACTGACTATTCACTCTGGAAGACCACTAAACACCTTAAAAGACCAGCTGTTCATGCCCCCTCAGTGCATAAACCTGATGGCAACCACTAACCGAAATACCTCCTGTTAGGATCGTTGAGGTCGTCCGAACAATCAAACACAAAACCAACTCAAAGAAGGCACCTGGTTACGATCTCATGACCGGGCAGGTACTCAAGCATCGTCCTAGGAAAGCTGTTGCCAGACTCAGCCAGATCATCAATTCAGCCATATCACAACGCTATGTTCCTCAGTTATAGAAAATTGCTGAAGTAATAATGATCCCTAAACCGAGCAAACCAACGGCTCAGCTAACATCTTACAGACCAATCTCGCTGCTGCCAGTGTTGTCTAAGCTGTTTGAAAAATTCATCAACAAACGATTACTCGCTGTCATAGAGGAGCGCAAGCTGATCCCGAATCACCAGTTTGGGTTTCGACAGCAGCACTCCACAATAGACCAAGTCCATAGAATAGTTAACATCATCGAAGAAGCTCTAGAACAAAAGAAGGTTTGCTCAGCCATCTTTCTAGATGTGTCACAAGCTTTTGATAAAGTCTGGCACGAAGGCCTGATGCATAAGTTGAAGAGAATGTTGCCCTACCAATTCGTTGAACTGACCGGTACTTCCGCATCAAACAGGACAATGCATACCCTCAACCAAGGAAAACGCGCGCTGGTGTACCCCAAGGAAGTGTATTGGGCCCACTCTTATACCTTCTGTACACAAGCGACCTACCAGAAGTCGAATTTAACACCACAGCAACGTTTGCAGACTACACTGCAGTCCTGGCAGAATCCATAGCAAAACTCAATAAATCAATATCCAAAATCAGTAAATAGACATCGAAATGGAGAATCAAATTAAATGAGGCCAAGTCAGTGCATGTCGATTTTACTCTCATCTCAAGATCGTCCACATCCCGACTTTCCTGGGCATGACGCTGGACGCCAAGCTCAGGTGGAAGGAGCACGCCAAAAAGACAAAAATTGAACTCCGTTTTAAACTCAGAAAAATGTACTGGCTCACTGGCCGACAATCTTCCATCAGAAACAAACTGCTTCTGTACAATCAAGTACTGAAGCCTGTTTGGGCATTTGGAGCGCAGTTGTGGGGCTGTACCGCTCCAACCAATCGGCAAATCATTCCACAACTCTGTGCTGCGATGTATTACTGATGCACCGTGGTACTTCCGAAATGACGCTCTGCACCGCGAGCTTGAAGTGGACAGTGTAGAAGACGTCATCAAGCAGAGGGCCACGGCCCATCTCGCAAGACTCAGATGCCACATAAACGAAGAAGCTGCAAAGCTTGTAGTAATGTAGTAATGCTTGTAGTAGTTACTACAGTTGTAGTAATTTAAGTCAGCGCAATATTGTTAATGAGACAACTCGGTGCAATAAAATTGTCAATTGAAAAAAAAAATTAAACCTGAAGGGTCAGCCTTATCTCTTTGCTGACGATACAGCTATCCCATGTGAAGGTGATTCATGGGACGAGGCCTTCGAGAAAGCCAACACCGACGCCAATCTCGTCTTTCGATGGCCCTGTGCAAACTCCTTGAGTCTGAATATCAATAAAACCAAATATTTCGTATTCTCGAAATCACCCTCTCGCAATAGTCTTCAGAACTGCAGTATAAAAGTACATTCATGCTGTTCTGCCCCCCTACCATCATGCTCGTGCTCCACGAGATATCTCGGGGTGGTTATCGACGAGGACTTATCATGGAAATTCCATATTGCAGCTTTCATCTCGAAAACTAGAAAATTTATCTCCATATTCTACCGCATGCGGAACTGCCTGTCCCAAAATGATCTGATCCACATTTACAAAACCTCAGTCCAGAGCGTACGCTAAAAACAGTGATAGTCGACGTTGCTAAAGCTATTTTTCACCCCTCAAAATTAATCTTCCTAAGATTTTAATTATTCGTAAAAAAAGATCCCTCGTGGGTCATTAATGGGGTTTCAAGGGTCTTGTGGGATTTATTTGTTAATTTTCCTCATCTCATTTTTGCTGAATGTTGAGTCGTTTGAGATGAATTTGGTTGGTTATTCCTCAAAAATCAAGCTATGTTTTTGGTAGTAGAAAATTTTCTAAAAATCGGGAATTTGGATCATGGGACCTGTTTCTGGCTCTAGTTGGTCCTCGAAACTTTTCAACCCGATCGGCCCAAATTTGGGTGGGGTAGGGGTCAAAATGTGTATTTCGAAAAATGGATGTTTGAGATTATGTGCAATCTAGGTGTGTGGGGTATCATTTTCCTCTAAATTCTGGACGCTGAATCCAATGGAAAGGATCCCAGAACGATTGGCACCCACTGGAAGAGGTTATGGGTCAAATTGGGTATTTATTACCCAATTCGGTTATGTGTTTTCGGGATTTCTGCTACCTAGGCGTGTTGGGTATCATTTTTCACCAAATTTGGGACGCTGAATCCAATGAAATGGCGTGGGGTATCATTTTTGACTAAATATTGAATTTGGAATCTAATGAAATCTATCTACCCATTTTGAACATGTGTTTTCGAGATTTCTGGTACCTAGGCGTGTCGGGTATCATTTTCCACTAAATTTTGGACGCCGAATCCAATAAAACGGGTCCAAGACCGATTAGCGCCCACTGGAAGAGGTTATGGGTCAAAATGGGTAGATAGATACCCATTTTGAATGTGTGTTTTTGAGATTTCTGGCACCTAGGCGTGTGGGGTATCATTTTCCACTAAATTTTGGACGCTGAATCCTATTAAACCTCGGACCAGGCGCATGGAAACTGATTTAAAAACATGGGGGAAATGGGGAAAACGGTGGGAGCGGCGGGTCTCAGACCCATTCCAATCGATTCAGTGTCCATGATTAGTGGAAAATGATACCCCACACGCCCAGGTACCAGAAATCTCATAAACACATATTCAAAATGAGTAATATATACCCTATTTGACCCATAACTTTTTCCAGTGGGTGCCAATCGTTCTGGGACCCATTTCATTTGATTCAGCGTCCAAAATTTAGTGGAAAATGATACCCCACTCGCCTAAATCTCCCAAAATCTCGAAAATCCATTTTTCAAAAAACACATTTTGACCCCTACCCCGCCCAAATTTGGTCCGATCGGGCTGAAAAGCTTGGAGGACCGTCCTAGGCCGGGAACAGACCCCTGACCCAATTTTCAGATTTTTAAAAAATTTTCTACTACCAAAAACGGCGTGGACGGCGGACGGCGTACGGCGGACGAGCATTGACCTTTTGGTTGGTTATTCCTTGAATAATCAACCTATGTTTTCATGCAAATGGTCAACCTCTCCGATTCGGCTCAAATTTTTTTTTCTGGACGTTTCATGATGTCTAGATCAAAAAACATAGGTTGATTATTCAAGGAATAACCAACCAAAAGGTCCGTCCGCCGTCCCCCGTACGCCGTCCGCCGTCCGCCGTCCACGCCGTTTTTGGTAGTAGAAAATTTTCTAAAAATCTGAAATTTGGGTCAGGGGTTTGTTCCCAGCCTAGGACGGTCCTCCAAGCTTTTTAGCCCAATCGGACCAAATTTGGGCGGGGTAGGGGTCAAAATGTGTTTTTTGAAAAATGGATTTTCGTGATTTTGGGCGATTTAGGCGAGTGGGGTATCATTTTCCACTAAATTTTGGACGCTGGATCAAATGAAATGGGTCTCAGGACGATTGGCACCAACTGGAAGAAGTTATGGGTCAAATAGGGTATATATTACTCATTTTGAATATGTGTTTATGAGATTTCTGGTACCTGGGCGTGTGGGGTATCATTTTGGTTGGTTATTCCTTGAATAATCAACCTATGTTTTCATGCAAATGGTCAACCTCTCCGATTCGGCTCAAAATTTTTTTCTGGACGTTTCATGATGTCCTGATCAAAAAAGGTCAATGTCCGTCCGCCGTACGCCGTACGCCGTCCACGCCGTTTTTGGTAGTAGAAAATTTTCTAAAAATATGAAATTTGGGACAGGGGTCTGTTCCCGGCCTAGGACGGTCCTCCAAGCTTTTCAGCCCGATCGGACCAAATTTGGGCGGGGTAGGGGTCAAAATGTGTTTTTTGAAAAATGGATTTTCGTGATTTTGGGCGATTTAGGCGAGTGGGGTATCATTTTCCATTAAATTTTGGACGCTGGATCAAATGAAATGGGTCTCAGGACGATTGGCACCAACTGGAAGAAGTTATGGGTCAAATAGGGTATATATTACTCATTTTGAATATGTGTTTATGAGATTTCTGGTACCTGGGCGTGTGGGGTATCATTTTGGTTGGTTATTCCTTGAATAATCAACCTATGTTTTCATGCAAATGGTCAACCTCTCCGATTCGGCTCAAAATTTTTTTCTGGACGTTTCATGATGTCCTGATCAAAAAAGGTCAATGTCCGTCCGCCGTACGCCGTACGCCGTCCACGCCGTTTTTGGTAGTAGAAAATTTTCTAAAAATATGAAATTTGGGACAGGGGTCTGTTCCCGGCCTAGGACGGTCCTCCAAGCTTTTCAGCCCGATCGGACCAAATTTGGGCGGGGTAGGGGTCAAAATGTGTTTTTTGAAAAATGGATTTTCGAGATTTTGGGCGATCAAGGCGAGTGGGGTATCATTTTCCACTAAATTTTGGACGCTGAATCCAATGAAATGGGTCCCAGAACGATCGGCACCCACTGGAAAAAGTTAGGGGGTCAAATTGGGTATATATTACCCATTTTGAATATGTGTTTTTGAGATTTCTGGAACCTAGGCGTGTGGGGTATCATTTTCCGCTAAATCTTGGACGCTAATTTCAATGAAGTGGGTCCCGGAACGATTGGCACCCTCTGGAAGAAGTTATGGGTCAAATTGGGTATATATTACCCATTTTGAATATGCGTTTTCGAGATTTCCGGTACCTGGGCGTGTGGGGTATCATTTTCTACTAAATTCTGGATTCTGAATCGAATGGAATAGGTCTGGGACCCGCCGCACCCACTGTTTCCCCATTTTCCCCATGTTGAAGAAATGAGTCTCCATGCGCCTGGTCCGAGGAATAACCAACCCCTGTGTAAGAATTTGCAGCGTTTTTCACTAATCATGGACACTGAATCGATTGGAATGGGTCTGGGACCCGCCGCACCCACTTTTTTCCCCATTTCCCCCATGTTGAAGAAATGAGTCTCCATGCGCCTGGTCCAAGGAATAACCAACCCCTGTGTAAGAATTTGCAGCGTTTTTAAATAAGTTTCCATGCGCCTGGTCTGACGAATAACCAACCCCTGTGTAAGAATTTTCAGCGTTTTTGACAGATTCTTTTCATCATCTTGGGGATTCGAAGCAAATCATCGACCAAATTTGATTTGTTTTCAAATAAAATGTTTTCTCTGGAAGCAACAAAAATATTTCTGTCGTTTTCATTGCTACAGTATTTGAGTACCTACCCACTTGGAAAATTAAAACGTGAAGCCTAATGGTTTGTATTCTCGACTTAAAATGTTCGTCCTTTATCTGTCTTACGAAACTTTTGCACTAAAATAACTCTAATGGAAAGAACAATGAGAGAAAATGTTTATCAATCGGGCAATCTAATGACCCCGACAGTCTCTTAGAGGAGGGAAAGTAAAAGTAAACCCTTTCGCTCAATCAGATAAGACTGTTGTGTTCATTTTTTTTTTTCCATTCACCCCTAAAAGCCTAGTGAGTACAAAGTTTTATTCAAAGTTCGTTCTTGTTTGTTCTTCTTCCACTAATATTGAAGAGGTTTCGCAGTAATTAACCGTGAAGTTGTTAAGTTATTATATTGTTGTTGAAATTCGCTTGTAACAGTGTTTGAATTTATGCGTTTCATTATCGCGTTTCTCGTTTCTCGTCTGTTTTTCGACGGTGTGAACTTTGCTCATAGGACGGTAGGTTATACGGGCGATGATAATTTGGTGAAAACAAGGAGGCAGCACTTTCGAATGAAAACTCTTGTTTCGCACTTGTCCGTTCACTTCCCTTGGTGGAAATTTGGTGGAATGGAACTTTCGCGGTAAACTTTCAGATCGTAACATTGTAACATTCTTACCACCCGTTTCAATACCGCAAACATTTCCCAGTATATACAACGTCTTTTATTTAACAGGGCCATTTCTTGCTGAATCCTGGTGCCTATGTCCAAAAATGCTGCAAATTCTTTTCGCAAAGACTTCTCAAAAGGTGTTTTTTGAAAAATGAATTTTCGAGATTTTTGCCGATCATGGGGTGTGGGGATGAGATTTGGATGAGACTTGTATGTGAAATGAGAAATGAGAAAATGAGAAAATGAAAATGAAATGAGAATGAAATGAGAATAAAATGAAAATGAAAATGAAATGAGAAAAAAATAAAATGAAAATGAAAATAAAATGAAAATGAAAATAAAATGAGAATGAAATAAAATGAAATAAAAATAAAAGAAAATGAAAATAAAATGAAAATGAAAATAAAATGAGACTTCTACTGAATAAAATGAAAATGAAAATGAAATGAGAAAAAAATAAAATGAAAATGAAAATAAAATGAGAATGAAATAAAATGAAATGAAAATAAAATGAAAATGAAAATAAAATGAAAATGAAAATGAAAATGAAAATAAAATGAAATAAAAATACCTAAAATAAAAATGAAAATGAAATAAGAAAAAAAAAATGAAAATGAAAATAAAATGAAAATGAAAATAAAATGAGAATGAAATAAAATAAAATGAAAATAAAATGAAAATGAAAATAAAATGAAAATGAAAATGAAATGAAAATGAGACTTCTACTGAATCCAATAAGACGGGTCCCGGGACGATCGGCGGAAGAAGTTATGGGTCAAAATGGGTATCTACCTACCCATTTTGAATGTGGGCTTTCGAGATTTCTGGTACCTAGGCGTGTGGGGTATCATTTCAACTGAATTTCGGACGCTGAATCCAATAAGATCTTGGCAAAGATAATTGCAAAGCGGCTGAATCACTACACGGAGGAAGTCCTGGGGGATTATCAGTGTGGCTTCAGAGCCGGCAGGTCCACGACAGATCAAATCTTCATTGTCCGCCAACTCATGGAGAAATGTTACGATTACAATGTAAACATTCACCAGCTGTTCGTGGATTTCCGCCAGGCATACGACTCGATAAGAAGATCGCGACTTTATCAGGCCATGGATGAGTTGGGTGTCCCCCGGAAACTGATTCGCCTTGTGCGGATGACACTCGCCAATACCAAATGTAAAGTTAAGGTGGGCAGTGGGCTCTCGGGTGATTTTGAGGTTGATCAGGGCCTGAGACAGGGAGATGCCTTGTCAACCATTTTGTTCAATCTAGCTCTCGAGAAGGTCATGAGGGAAGTGGAACTGAGCAATCCTGGAGGCACTCTGTGCAACCGGATGAGTCAGAACCTCGCATATGCGGACGACATTGATATGTTGGCAAGGAACCTTGGAGAGCTTGAGGGTGGTCTTCGGAGACTGGAGCAAAGCGCAGAGGAAATGGGTCTGTCCATTAACCGCCAAAAAACCCACTACATGTTCTCAACGAGGCGGGAAGAGGTGCATAAACCAAACCGCATTACGTTGAATGGTTCCTCATATGAGCGCACCTCAACCTTCAAATATCTGGGAACTCTTCTCACTGAGGACAATAGCATGAAAGAGGAAATAAGAGCACGTGTTGCAGCTGGCAACCAATGCTATTTTGCCCTGGGAAGAGTCTTTCGAGGCCGAGCCCTCAGCAGAAACCTTAAACTCTTGGTGTACCGAACTATGGTGAGGCCTGTGGTACTGTATGGCTCAGAAAGATGGACCACGACCAGCGCCGACGAGGAATTTTTGAGAAGATTCGAAAGGAAAATCCTCCGTAAGATTGCTGGCGCCAGATGTGAATATGGTCGCTGGAGAATCCGCACAAATCACGAGTTGCGTGTTCTGTTGTATGGAAAGCCAGACATAGTCGCCGAAATAAAGGCGAAAAAAATAAGATGGATTGGTACTGTGGAGAGGATGAGCGGAGATCGGGCCGTGAAGAGGGTATACCAAGGAAAGCCGGGAGGTCGCCGACTGAGGGGAAGGCCGAGGAAGAGATGGCAGGACGACGTCGAGGACGACCTCCGGGGAGCAGGAGCGGGAAAATGGAGAGAGAAGAGAGAGAGAGAAAGAAATTTTATTCACCACAAAAATCAAGAGACCACTTACAAACCAAAAATTACCCGAATAATAAGGCCCGTCTGTAGGCAGTGCCTGAATTGACGGGCCTGAGTTGTTCTCCGACAAATTAAAAAATACAAAATGAGAAAATTAATAAATTAATACATTAAAGTAATAACAAAAAAAAAAAATATATATATATATATAATCTTCTAGCTCGTAGTCTAAACATATAAACTCATGAGCATATTTTCAATATTCTCCGGACCGAGGTTAATCAACCAAGAAAAAATTAATTTCTTGTAGGTTGCGCGGGTGACTGAAAAATGTCCCACCCCACACCACTATTCCATACTGGAGCAGAGACTGGACCAATGAATGGTATAACAGTTTCACCCTCTCGCCTGACAAACATGGCTTCACATGGTAAAATAAGTAGACAAATTTTCGAAGCTTCGTGTATAAGTAGGAGATATGTTGGTCCCATACAAGTGCCGAGTCAATGTAAACTCCCAAGTACTTAAATTTATCTACTCTTTCAAGCGGTATACAGCTACATGGTGCACCAGGAGCGCACGAATGGATCCTGAGGTCTCCATGAGGCGGCACGTCACCACCGTCAATGAGCATATACTTGGTTTTGGTAGAATTCAGCGAGAGAAAATTCCCAAGCAACCACCCATTAACCCGCGCCAACAGCAACTGCATCTCAGACAGTACCACCTCCCAGGTGGGACCCGACACCAGCACAGCTGCATCATCTGCAAAAAGGACAATGTCACCCTCTGGGGAAAGAGAGGCGAGGCGATCTATATAAATTAAAAACAGTGCAGGTCCTAGAGTACTACCCTGAATTACGCCAAACTCTATGGGCCTTTCCTCACTGGTTGTATCACCAACGGCAACAAACTGCGTTCGGCCAGATAAATAACTTGTGAACCACTCCAAGCAACCGTCCAATATACCCACCTCTTCCAGGCGCCTCAATAGAAGAGTCCTATTTATTGAATCGAATGCCTTCTTCAAGTCTAGGAAGACGATTGCCGACTTTAACCTGGTATCCCTGCTCCTGTAAAGGTTTTGAGTAATGTGGAACAGGGCATCGTCAACTCTGCGACACTCCCTGAACCCATATTGGGCGGTACTCAGTATCCGATTTGACTCGAGATACTGGACCAAGCAGGTTTTCACCCATCTCTCCAACACTTTCCCCAGGATATTTAGCATCGAAATTGGCCTGTAGTTGCCAGGATCTAGCTTACATCCGCCCTTAAACAGTGGTACAACCTTAGCCACCTTGAAAATTGTCGGAAACTTTGCCCTTTTTATTGACAAATTACATAGCAATTACATACCAGAGCACAAGATCGAGCTGATTGGCGGACTGTTGTTGAGGCGGCCAGGGAGTAAGTAAGTAAGTAAGAATCCAATAAGACGGGTCCCGGGACGATGGGCGCCCACCGGATGAGGTAATGGGTCAAAATTTGTATCTACTATCTACCCACCCATTTTGCATGTGTGTTTTTAAGATTTCTGGTACCTAGGCATGTGGGGTATCATTTTCCACTAATTTTGGTCGCTGAATCGATTCGCCTGGTCCGAGGAATAACCAATTCTTGTGAAAGAATTTGCAGCGTTTTTCTAAACAACACTACGTACCTATTCCATTCTTGAGTTGTCGTGCAACTTCGTTGGTTCATTCCCCTCGTGGGAACTCTCTTCCATCGTTTTCAGATTTCCCTCGGGGATCCTGGCAATCTTGAGTGATCCGCAAAGTTTTGAGGGGTGGCTCCTCTTTCTTTGTCGTGGTCAGACGTCTCTTTCCCTTGGTTCTAGTACCTTCGCACTATTTGAGTTCGATTGGTCCCTGCTGAATGGACTTTATAGTATATAGTTTTGGCCAATGGTGTGAGGATAACAATGACTAGTCTGGAAGTTTATTTTTCTTAGCTAGCTTGAAGTCTAGTTTAGAAGGGAGTCTAGCGTGTTGCTGGCCTGATGTATCAGGTCGTGCACCCGGTCGGCGACGAATTACGTCGGGTAACCACTATCGTCATCGTCGCCTGTCGCCCAGGAGACCGTGGCAAGGACGACTCGATTTATCGAGATACTACGTCACCTTATCGCCATCTCTCGCCCGTTTCGTCCGGGCATCGTGAAGACAACTGAAATATCCCGTTCCGTCTCGTTCCCTATCCCGTTCCGTATCGTTTCCCGTCTGTTTCCACCCAACAAACCGGTAGGACTAAAATTCTACTCTAAATTTCCACGGCCGTCGGAAACAGGTATATATCGTAGCTGTATGTATCTGTGCTAGCTAGCAGATAAAGACAAAGACTGCTAGATAGTCAAGTAACTTTAATTTCCCTTTTTTAATTTTCTTTTTGCAATTTATCGTCTACTGGTTATACTGTGACAAGAATACCCTGAGAAGTATCGGCTTTCGTTTCTTTTCTTTTTTTTCCTTTAAACAAATAAATTTTATTCTTTTCAATTTAATTCAAGTTCCTTCTTTCCCTACTCACATTATTTAAATATTGCCGAGGGTTCATCCCCACCTGTCTCTTGTCTACGTCACAAGGTGAACTGCTAGGGTTGAAATAGGTTTTACTAGAATGAAAAGTTATACTATATTTTTGACCCAAAATAAAAAATTGATTATGTGTAAATTTCTTAATTCAAGGGAATGAGGCATGGGGGCTGTAGGATTTTCAATTATCAATGGTCCAATTATCATTGTTCCTTTTTCTTCACTGTAAATTAAGACCTGATTTCTTGAGGATCTTGGAAACTGTTTGTTCTATTTGGCTACTTCTGATAGCTATGAGATACTTCAAATTAAAAAAAAAATGTATCTGTGATCCTTTATAAGGACCCAGTCTAGAAAACGGCTTCAGTCTAAGCTCTCGAAGCCCCAATCTGGCCATCAATCATCCTTGGTTCCTACGCCGTAACTGGCCGCATATTTGCTTTCGTAGAAGCCAAAAGGCAACTTCTCGCTGAGTAAACAACGCAACGAAGTTGCGCACAAACGGAAAACCCGCAGCGTCACCAGCAAATAAACGAGTTGTCAGCCTCATTCAACAAGGGGAGTTAAACTCAATCAAATGTGTTCAAACTTCGAGGTTGACTTCGCACAAGCAGTGAGTGGCAAAGGCTAGAGGAAAGCTAATCATTGCTGAAACAGTGGATTTGTAACGATCCTCAGGCTTGTAGAACGCTTCGAGAATTCAGATCTTCAGCAGGTTGAATCCGAATCGGCGCTAGTTGTACCTAGTGTTCAGTTCAATCGCCGCAAACGGAAGAGACGAAAAAACGCTGCAAATTCTTTCACAGGAATGAATGAATGAAGGAAAAATGTATTCCATAATGAGTGAAAATGAACAGTATGTGCAAGGTATGTGTATAAATAAGAGGGGTTGGAATAAGGGGTTGCTTATTCCTCGGAGCTTGGGGAAAATGGGAAAAACAGTAGGTGTGGGGTGTCCAGGACTAATTCCAATCGATTCAGCGTCCAACATTTAGTTGAAATCGATACCCCACACACATAGGTACGAGAACTCTCGAAAACACACTTTCGAAATGGGTAGGTAGATACCCATTTTGACCCAAAAACCCCTTCCGGTGGGTGGCAATCGTTCTGGGACCCACTTCATTGGATTCAGCGTCCAAAATTTTGGAAAATATACCCCACACGCTTAGATCGCCGAAAATCCATTTTTTCGAAATCCAAATGTTGACCCCCCCCCCCCCCCCCCGAATCTGATGATGGTCCCGGACCGAATGCGTATGGAGATACGTATTGGAGAACGGGAGAGCGATGAGAGCGCAAAAACCGAGCATAGAGAAGAGATGTTGCGTTCACGAAACATGAAGAAGAGATTACCATAATATAGTCTTTTCTCCTTCAAATATTGAGTTAAATCCGTTTGATGGTCCAGGACCGATGGTGCCTCTGGGGTGGGTATGGGTCAACACGGATACCTACCCCATACCTCGAAAGTGGGCTTTCAAATTTTCGGGTACCTAGGCGGTGGGTAATCTCCTTCTGTTTCGTGAAGCATATCTTCTCATGCTCCGTTCTCGGCCAGGTTATCTTCGCTGTCTTCGCCCCTCCGGTACCTATCAAATAATGTATCTCTTCTGTTTCGTAAGCATACTTCTTATCTCCGTTCTCCAGTTATCTCGTGTCTGACTATCATAATGATCGCTAGTCAGCTTTTCATCATTATTCGTATTCCGACTTTCGTTCCGATCTAATAGCGCGTAGCATTTCATCTGTCCGCATCTAGCATTAACGCTGCAGCCTGGTACGATCGAGCCGAAGGTTTCCGGTCCAACAGCGTGGCCGTCTTGATGTAGGCCAGGGACAACAGGCTTTTCTCCTTTATGGTCTTCGAATCGATCGGCGGTGGATGGGCCTAACAGGGTATTCATTATACAGTCCACCGGATCCTCCCCTGAGTCTTCGTGGCCGGTGACCGAGGATAAAACAGCGACGGCTTTCAACTTGACGCCATGTGTGAAATTCCCGTTGAACCTACTTAGCCGCCCTTGTGATCGCCGTTGCTACGAGCTCCGCTTCGCTATTTTAAAATATCCCGCTCATTTGGAAAATATAACGTTTACTCAGTGAGCTATTGCAATGTAAACTTTCCAAATCTGAGTACAACAAAAAAGATTCCGAATCAACCCCCTAAAAAATTTGTTAACACCCATCAACAGCTTCAAGTTGACGCTCAGAGCAATGGCAGTTTGACTCTATCGCTATTTCCATGAAGATGGGCATCTTCTGGGAGAATCGCTGTTGATTAAGATTTGTTGGTCGTCTCTGGTAGACGTTCTTAATCGAAGCTAATTCATTTGAACAAATACAACATCATTTTAGTCGGATCAAAAAATGTCGATTACTATTAAATAAAAGCTATTTTTATTGGTAGAACATATTGTACCATTGTTCCTTGCATGAAGGTTCTCGATCTCTTGCCTCTAAGAGTAAGTAAAAAC
>CM034008.1:4817917-5063506 GCA_019603395.1 Cyrtorhinus lividipennis
CGAATTACGTATTCCCCTTCGAACTGGGTTACACGTTGATCGAACAGTCCTCTGTGACAACACCATTACTTGTCATCGAAGGTTTAGCGGGGGTTCGCAAGGGCTGCGCAATTAGAAATAGAACACCGTGGACGAAGGGTTAATACGCGGTGGCCCGCGAGCTCTTGCAAATTAACTGTAAACAATCACATCGCTTCTGCAGAATACATTGTCCGTATCATGGTCGAAATGTCCGTCCGGAGGATCCCTGTTCACGACCGCTCAAATGGAAATTCGCTCGTTGCTACTCTCAAAACTGAAATTTGCTTGTCACGAACCGACGGAGCGCTTAGGCTATTGTGCTGGTGAGCATCGGAGCGAGAATTGCAGTTTGAATGTGCCGTACCATCGGTTGATAGATGTCTGGAGAACAGCGGTGTCGACAGATATTCCCCGGGAGAACCTCGTGGAAACATTCTATTTGATAATTAGTATAAAAGCGACAATGACTTGAACGCTTCAAACACATTATTATAATTCCTAGAATATGCTAACGGTTTACTTTCAATGATAAAACGCTGCAAATTCTCACACAGGGGTTGGTTATTCGTCAGACCAGGTGCAAGTAGACTCATTTCTTCAACTTGGGGGAAATGGGGATAACGGTGGTGCGGCGGGTCCCAGACCCATTCCAATCGATTCAGTGTCCATGATTTAGTGGAAAATGATACCCTCACGCCCAGGAACCAAAATCTCATAAAACACATATTTAAAATGGGTAATATATACCCAATTTGACCCATTACTTCGTCCAGTGGGTGCCGATCGTTCTGGGACCCATTTCATTTGATTCACGTCCAAAATTTATGGAAAATGATACCCCACTCGCCTAGATCGCCCAAATCTCGAAAACCCATTTTTCAAAAAACACATTTTGACCCACCCCGCCCAAATTTGATCCGATCGAGCGAAAAGCTTGGAGGACCGTCCTGACCGGGAACAGACCCCTGACCCAAATTTCACTTTTTAGAAAATTTCTACTACCAAAAACGGCGTGGACGGCGGACGCGTACGGCGTACGGCGGACGGACATTGACCTTTTTTGATCAGGACATCATGAAACGTCCAGAAAAAATTTTGAGTCGAATCGGAGAGGTTGACCATTTGCATGAAAACATAGGTTGATTATCAAGGAATAACAACCAAAAGTCAAGTGGCCGTACCCGTACGCGCCGTTTTTGGTATAAAATTTTTTCTAAAAATCTGAAATTTTGGTCAGGGACCCGTTTCTGGCTCTAGTTGGTCCTCGAAACTTTTCAATCCGATCGGACCAAATTAGGGCGGGGTAAAGATCAAAATGTGTTTTTTCGGAAATTTTTTCAAAAACGCGGACGGCGTACGGCGTACGGCGGTCGGCGAACGGCGGACGGACATTGACCTTTTGGTTGGTTATTCCTTGAATAATCAACCTATGTTTTGATCTAGACATCATGAAACGTCCAGAAAAAAATTTTGAGCCGAATCGGAGAGGTTGACCATTTGCATGAAAACATAGGTTGATTATTCAAGGAATAACCAACCAAAATGAGGGCTATCCAGAAAGTAGATTACGTTTCCATCTGTGTCCGCTGGGGGCGGGGCTAGCGCGGCCATCTTGGGGTCAGTGTTGCTCTTATCAGTTTCTCAGTCAGCATATAGCCGTGCTAGCGAGAGGTTCTTGCTGTGCTCTGTTCAGATACTGAAGGTTTGAAATGTCTGCGTTAATTGAAAATCCCACGAGCTGCAGTGATGAGGTTTCTGCCTGCAAAAAACTGTAAACCGATAGAAATTTATCGGCAGCTATGTGAAGTGTATGGGGACAACATTATTACTGAAGGAGGAGTACGTCAGTAGGTTATAAGATTTAAAAATGGCCGAACCAATGTTCATGACGAAGATCAAAGTGGGAGACCCAGCATAGTGACTGCCGAACTTGTCAAAAATGTCGATGCTGACGTCCATGAAAATCTAAACTTCACAATAATGATAACTTTCTTTGAGTTTTCCACTAATTTCGCGAAGTTTGTCGCACGAAATCATCCGCTTGGTTACCACAAGTTTTGTGCAAGATGGATTCCAAAATTATTGACAGAGAACCACAAAAATCAGCGAATGGCTGCAGTGTTGAACTTTTTGGACGCTTACCATAATGATGGTGACTCTTTACTCGATCGCATCTTTACTGGTGACGAAACATGGGTGAAACACGTGAATTGTGAAACGAAATTGCAATCAATGCAGTGGGGGCACACAAGTTCTCCCCAAAAACCCATGAAGCTCCAAGAAGAGGTAACAAAGTGGTTGAAGGCGCAGGAAGCTGTATTTTTCGACGAAGGAATTTCCAAGCTCGTACATCGCTACGATAAATGCCTTAATTTGAATGGTGCCTATGTAGAAAAGTAGTATTTGAGTGTGGCTTTCTCCTGTACATAATAAAATTTGTCTCCTATACTTTGTTCATTTTTGGTTGGTTATTCCTTGAATTTTCATGCAAATGGTCAACCTCTCCGATTCGGCTCAAAATTTTTTTCTGGACGTTTCATGATGTCCTGATCAAAAAAGGTCAATGTCCGTCCGCCGTACGCCCTACGCCGTCCGCCGTCCGCCGTCCACCGCCGTTTGGTTAGAAAATTTTCTAAAAATCTGAAATTTGGGTCAGGGGTCTGTTCCCGCCTAGGACGCCTCTAAGCTTTCACCCGATCGGACCAATTTTGGGCGGGGTAGGGGTCAAAATGTGTTTTTTTTGAAAAATGGATTTTCGAGATTTTGGGCGATCTAGGCGAGTGGGGTATCATTTTCCACTAAATTTTGACGCTGAATCAATAATGATCGGCACCCACTGGAAGAAGTTATGGGTCAAATTGGGTATATATTACCCATTTTGAATGTGCGTTTTCGAGATTTCCGGTACCTGGGCGTGTGGGGTCTCATTTTCTACTAAATTTTGGATCCTGAATCGATTGGAATGGGTCTGGGACCCGCCGCACTCACTGTTTCCCCATTTCCCCCATGTTGAACAAATGAGTCTCAATGCACCTGGTCTGAGGAATAACCAACCCTTGTGAAAGAATTTGTTGCGTTTATAGTTCCCTCCCAATCATCTTATTTCAATAAAATCTTCAAGACCCGTTCTATCAAGGAAGTTGCTTTCCTGTCAGAAGCCATTAGAGTCTCTACTTTAGAAAATTGACACCACCAATTTCGCTTCTTTCGCCCGGCTGTCAATCAAAGGACGAGTGTGATCATTAGTTGTGTAAACATGAAAGCTGTTTGGTAGTTGGAAAGTTGAGAAGAAACAAAGTAAATTAACCTTCAGTTATCTATGCCGCTCTTCCTTTACTCGTCAATCACCTCGACTGAAAAGTTCTTCCGCCTCCGTAGTCTGTCAAACTCGAACAGGTGTCGTTCGGAACGGTTTTCCTTTCAGATGGTTAGCTGCACAGAAAGTTTGTGTATTTCAGTAATACGTGAATATTCGGGACCTCAGGTGGAATCCCGGACTCAGCGCAAAGCGTGAAATCAATACTCTCGAAGTGGTTTTAGGAAAGATTCATGAATATGTGATCCAAAAGGGCGATTCCATAGTAGTTACCTTCCACTTTGTGGATTTACTGTTTGGTTAATGCATGAGCGGACATTGGTTTCTAACGTTGCTTCTTCCACCATAGATTTCTCGTATGTCAGTTAGTCGTTCATATCATGTTCGAAACCTGAAAATTTGAGGGTTGTGAATGAGGGGCGTATTAGTGGTTCAGAAATCATCATTTTGGACTAAAAAGTTGGATTTAGCTAATTGTCCGTGACAATTCCACGTGAACAAAATCTAGCACCCTACATGAACTACATTTAATTCACCTGTGTCTTGAAAATTCAACAGAAGTGTATGACCCTTTTATATTCTGAATCAGCGGTAGACGTTGAGCATAACTCTTCAACAGGTTGTGCCATGAAAAATTTGAATTCTCGCCTTCCCTCCCAATTCAAACTGAGCGCGGTTTCGCTGCCTTCCGAATCTCATCGATTGCCACCCATCGATCTGTCCGGTGCTGCCACCTGAGCGAAGTTTTCCTAAACTGGCGTCTTCTGGCGATGTTATCAGCTGCCTCGTGCAGGTGGTACCATACCATTCTGATTCCAATGTTCCGATCTCGCTTTTGTTCTCCCATTTGCCAGTTTTGCTTTTGGGTGCTCTAATTTTTCCGTCCGATTTAAATTCCGTTCGGCTTCATCGACGTCGTGGATGGTCTACCGTTTATCGCCATCCGTCTCGCAGTTTCTGGGTACCGCTATCGTCAATCGTCGCCTGTCGCCCAGGAGACCAGGTGGCAAGGACGACTCGATTTATCGACGAATACTACGTCCACCGTTTATCGCCATCCCTCGCCCGTTTCGTCCAGGACATCGTGAAGACAACTGAAAATATCCCGTTCCATCTCGTTCCCTATCCCGTTCCGTATCGTTTCCCGTCTGTTTCCACCCAACAAACCGGTAGGACTAAAATTCTACTCTAAATTTCCACGGCCGTCGGAAACAGGTAAAATATATCGTAGCTGTATGTATCTGTGCTAGCTAGCAGATAAAGACAAAGACTGCTAGATAGTCAAGTAACGTTTAATTTCCCTTTTTTAATTTTCTTTTTGCAATTTATCGTCTACTGGTTATACCTGTGACAAGAATACCCTGAGAAGTATCGGCTTTCGTTTCTTTCTTTTTTTTTTTTCCTTTAAACAGAAATAAATTTTATTCTTTTCAATTTAATTCAAGTTCCTTCTTTCCCTACTCACATTATTTAAATATTGCCGAGGGTTCATCCCCACCTGTCTCTTGTCTACGTCACAAGGTGAACTGCTAGGGTTGAAATAGGTTTTACTAGAATGAAAAGTTATACTATATTTTTGACCCAAAATAAAAAATTGATTATGTGTAAATTTCTTAATTCAAGGGAATGAGGCATGGGGGCTGTAGGATTTTCAATTATCAATGATCCAATTATCATTGTTCCTTTTTCTGCACTGTAAATTAAGACCTGATTTTCTTGAGGATCTTGGAAACTGTTTGTTCTATTTGGCTACTTCTGATAGCTATGAGATACTTCAAATTAAAAAAAAAATGTATCTGTGATCCTTTATAAGGACCCAGTCTAGAAAACGGCTTCAGTCTAAGCTCTCGAAGCCCCAATCTGGCCATCAATCATCCTTGTTCCTACGCCGTAACTGGCCGCATATTTGCTTTCGTAAAGCCAAAAGGCAACTTCTCGCTGAGTAAAGCACCGAAGTTGCGCACAAACGGAAAACCCGCAGCGTCACCAGCAAATAAACGAGTTGTCAGCCTCATTCAACAAGGGGAGTTAAACTCAATCAAATGTGTTCAAACTTCGAGGTTGACTTCGCACAAGCAGTGAGTGGCAAAGGCATGAGGAGCTACATGATTGAAACCGTGGAATTGTAGGGAACTCGGGGCTTGTAGAATGCTTCGAGAATTCTGATCTTCAGCAGGTTGAATCAGAATCGGCGGTAGTTGTACCTAGTGTTCAGTTCAATCGCCGCAAACGAAGAGACGAAAAAACGCTGCAAATTCTTTTACAGGAATGAATGAAAAATGTATTCCATAATGAGTGAAAATGAACAGTATGTACAAGGTATGTGTAAAAATAAAAGGGGGTGGAATAAGGGGTTATTTCTCGGAGCTTGGGGAAAACAGTAGGTGTGGGGTGTCCGGGACTAATTCCAATCGATTCAGCGTCCAACATTTAGTTGAAAGTGATACCCCCACACACATAGGTACGAGAACTCTCGGAAACACACTTTCGAAATGGGTAGGTATAGATACCCATTTTGACCCAAAAACCCCTTCCGGTGGGTGGCAATCGTTCTGGGACCCACTTCATTGGATTCAGCGTCCAAAATTTAGTGGAAAATCATACCCCACACGCTTAGATCGCCGAAAATCCATTTTTCGAAATACAAATGTTGACCCCCCCCCCCCCCCCCCCCAATCTGATGATGGTCCCGGACCGAATGGCGTATTGGAGATACGTATTGGAGAACGGGAGGAGGCGATGAAGACGCAAAAACCGAGCATAGAGAAGAGATGTTGCGTTCACGAAACATGAAGAAGAGATTAAACATAATATGGGTCTTTTCTCCTTCAAATATTTGACACTAAATCCGTTGTGATGGGTCCAGGACCGATTGGTGCCTCTGGGGGTGGGTATGGGTCAACACGGATACCTACCCGCATACCTCGAAAGTGGGCTTTCAAAATTTTCGGGTACCTAGGCGTGTGGGTAATCCCTCCTTTCTGTTTCGTGAAGCATATCTTCTCTATGCTCCGTTCTCGGCCAGGTTATCTTCGCTGTCTTCGCCCCTCCGGTACCTATCAAATAATGTATAGTCAGCTAAGTCAGCGCATTTTTCATTCATTATTCGGTATTCCGTCATTTCCGTTCGCGAACTAATAGTTAGCGGTAGCATTTCATTGCTGTACCGCATCTAGCATTAACGCTGCAGCCTGGTACGATCGAGCCGAAGGTTTCCGGTCCAACAGCGTGGCCGTCTTGATGTAGGCCAGGGACAACAGGCTTTTCTCCTTTATGGTCTTCGAATCGATCGGCGGTGGATGGGCCTAACAGGGTATTCATTATACAGTCCACCGGATCCTCCCCTGAGTCTTCGTGGCCGGTGACCGAGGATAAACAGCGACGGCTTTCAACTTGAACGCCATGTGTGAAATTCCCGTTGAACCTACTTAGCCGCCCTGTGATCGCCGTTGCTACGAGCTCCGCTTCGCTATTTTAAAATATCCCGCTCATTTGGAAAATATAACGTTTACTCAGTGAGCTATTGCAATGTAAACTTTCCAAATCTGAGTACAACAAAAAAGATTCCGAATCAACCCCCTAAAAAATTTGTTAACACCCATCAACAGCTTCAAGTTGACGCTCAGAGCAATGACAGTTTGACTCTATCGCTATTTCCATGAAGATGGGCATCTTCTGGGAGAATCGCTGTTGATTAAGGGTACCAGTGACCCAAAATGACCTTTTTTTTTTTTTTTTTGCATAAAAAAAAACTAGAGAATCTGCTGAAAATTTGATATTATTACATTCAATTATTTGGATAAAGGATACCTTCACAATTGACGTCTGAACTAATGAACTGCCCCGCTTCGTATGCTGCGAAAACATACGCGCTCCTTTCTCTTCTCGCTTGTCCATGGCGCGCATAGCGGAATTAGGCGTACATTCACATCGTGAAATTTCGTTTCAGGTAGAGTATTTGCATTTGAATAGAATGCAGAATAGGAGCAATCAGAACACAACAACTGATGTTCACAGCTAAACCTGTTTGCTCACCACTATCTAGACTCACTCACCACCACATTCAGGCTGAACCAGGGCGGAATTCTTTTTCTGCTTCTTGAAATGGGTAGCAGAACCTCTCGGCATTCTCAAAAGAATTAGGTTCAGAGAGAACAACTAGAAAATCCGAGAGAAAAAACTGCGAAAAATAGTAAAACTGTGAAACTGCGACGGCGAGACGGGAAAAGTAAACAAACCATCGAAAGTAAAAAATTCAGCCACTACCGTTTTTAGCGTGATATCGTCTCTTCTTCTCTTACTCTTCTTCATCTTCAGTGTTTATTTTCTTCTACCCAAGCTCCAACCCAGAAAAACACTGCCATTGAAAGGTGGGACGAGTTCAGTGGAGGAGTGAGTGTAACGGGCTGAGTAGAGCCGTCTGTCTTTGTCTCTGTTTTTTCTAAAAACCACGTTTTTTCACCTTCCGAATAGAGTTTCTCAGGAATGAGTGGACGGATTTTCGTTTTCATTTTTTGTCAGTTCAAAATGGAAAAAGGAACAAACGAATGTTGGAATTTCGTAAATCATGGGATTTTGTAATGTGAGATCCCCTCAAAGTTACAGTAGCTGAATACAGCCAAAATAGTTCTTTCTTTAGCCACCCAACAGTATGTTGATGAAGCAAAAAACAAATCCTTACATTCGTTTGTCCACAACCATTCGAGGAACAACTGGAAAAAAGTTTGGGACTGATCGATGAGGAATAAGTCGGAATCAAAATAGAATGATGCGCGGAAGCTTGCTTATCTCTCAATTTCAACGCTTTCTGTTGGTCATAATCAAAATGTTCTCTTCAAAGGCGTGTTCAGGAAGAGTTACGAATCAGTTAAAAGGAATCTGATCATTTTAGTCATCCATTGGGGACAGGGCGAGAGTTGAAAGCCAGGTTGCGCCGCGGTAGCGCGCTTCCTTCACGGGTACCCTTAAATAAAAGCTATTTGTATTGGTAGAACATATTGTACCATTGTTCCTTGCATGAAGGTTCTCGATCTCTTGCCTCTAAGAGTAAGTAAAAAACTGTTTAACTGTGAACAAACGCTAAGAATCAATCCACAATGGTTCATTTCTGTGGATTGCATTGGCATGCATTACTCCTTCAATTTGAATCATTAAAATTTCTGCATAGCTGGTAGTTTGGATAAAAATACAGTGCTTCTTTTTCCGAACTACCCTTTCTGATCCGTCTTCTGACGCCCGCTGGGAATCAGTCTGAGAATCTGAATCGATTCAGAGTCTATGATCCAGGGAAATACTGTACCGCAAACGACTAGGCAACCCGAAAAAACAAAAAAAAAAATCTGCAATGTACAACTAGCTTTCAAAATCTGAGTACAACAAAAAAGTTTCCGAATCAGCCCCCTATAAAATTCGTTGACACCTCTCAACAAGTTCAAGTTGATTCTCAAAACGACAATAGTTTGACACTATCGCTAAGAAATGTAATATCCATTATCTTGAACTAATCTCTGACTGAATGTTTTGGGCTACGGCTCTTTCAAATCCATACTATCCTCTCTCAAAATCCACTCACCCTATAGAGAATACACTACGACTGCGTATTTGTGACCGTCCACAGGAAAACGAACCTTAGCCTCCGGATTTAGAAATCGCGGTTTTTGCTTATCCCGATAGACGAGAAGTATCTGAACATGATGCCGTTTTCAGCATGTCGATATCTCGATCCGTTTAAAAGTTATCATTTTTGAACCTCTGAATCGCAAAAAGATGTTATTGAGAAAAACTCAATGAAGATTTTAGATACTGTTCGCACAAAAACGATCAAATTTCAAATGTGTTTTTCGCAAGATGAATTTTCGTGATTTTTGGTGATCAAGGCGTGTGGGGTATTATTTTCCACTAAGTTTTGGACGCTGAATCCAATGGAATGGGTCCTATGCACCTGGTCCGAGGAATAACCAACCCCTGTAAACATTTTGTTGCGTTTTGGTTGGTTATTCTTTAAATGAAGTTTTCATGCAAAAGGTCACCCTCTCCGATTCGGCTCAAACTTTTTTTTCTGGACATTTCATGGTGTCTAGATCAAAAACGCTGCAAATTCTACCGCTAGGTAGCCTAACAGAGATCCCAATTTCCGCTACATAATTGGGTAAAAAAAAATTTTAAAATCCTCGAACCAGTCGTATGGAGACTCATATCCTCAACATGGGAAAAATGGGAAATGGTGGGTGTGGCGGGTCCCAACCCATTCCAATCGATTCAGGGTCCAAAATTTAGTGGAAAATGATACCCCACACCCTAGGTACCAGAAATCTCAAACACATATCAAAATGGGTAATATACACCCATTTGACCCTAACTTCTTCCGGTGGGTGCCAATCGTTCTGGGACCCTTCATTGGATTCAGCGTCCAAAATGTAGCGGAAAATGATACCCCACACGCCTATGTGCCAAAATCTCAAAAACACACATTCAAAATGGGTATCTATCTACCCATTTTGACCCTTAACCTCTTCCAGTGCTTGCCTCTAAGTAAGTTAAAACGCTGCAAATCTTACACAGGGGTTGGTTATTCCTCGGACCAGGCGCATGGAGACTCATTTCTTCAACATGGGGGAAATGGGGAAACAGTGAGTGCGGGGGGTCCCAGACCCATTCCAATCGATTCAGGATCCAAAATTTAGTAGAAAATGATACCCCACACGCCCAGGTACCGGAAATCTCGAAAACGCATATTCAAAATGGGTAATATATACCCAATTTGACCCATAACTTCTTCCAGTGGGTGCCAATCGTTCCGGGACCCACTTCATTGGAATTAGCGTCCAAGATTTAGCGGAAAATGGTACCCCACACGCCTAGGTTCCAGAAATCTCAAAAACAAATATTCAAAATGGGTAATATATACCCAATTTGACCCATAAATTCTTCCAGTGGGTGCCGATCGTTCTGGGACCCATTTCATTTGATTCAGCGTCCAAAATTTAGTGGAAAATGATACCCCACTCGCCTAGATCGCCCAAAATCTCGAAAATCCATTTTTCAAAAAACACATTTTCCCCCCTACCCCGCCCAAATTTGGTCTGGACATTGACCTTTGGCCGTCCGCCGTCCGCCGTCCACGCCGTTTTTGGTAGTAGAAAATTTTCTAAAAATCTGAAATTTGGGTCAGGGGTCTGTTCCCGTCCTAGGACGGTCGTCGAAACTTTCAGCCCGATTGGACTAAATTTGGGCGGGTGTAGGGGTCAAAATGTGTTTTTTGGAAAATTGATTTTCGAGATTTTGGGCGATCCAGGCGAGTGTGATATCATTTTCCGCTACATTTTGGACGCTGAATCCAATGAAGTGGGTCCCAGAACGATTGGCACCCACCGGAAGAAGTTAGGGGTCAAATTGGGTATATATTACCCATTTTGAATATGTTTTTGAGATTTCTGGTACCTAGGAGTGTGGGGTATCATTTTCCACTAAATTTTGGACCCTGAATCGATTGGAATGGGTTTGGGACCCGCCACACCCACCATTTCCCCATTTTTCCCATGTTGAGGATATGAGTCTCCATACGACTGGTTCGAGGATTTTAAAATTTTGTTTTTTACCCAACTTATGTAGGCGGAAGCATTGGGATTCTCTGTTAGGCTACCTAGCGGTGCCGTGACATGCCGGAACACTCCATTGTAGAAACAAGAGAGGAACAATCGGGGGACGTGAACGCGTCATCTCTGTTATTTCTCACAATTCTTGCTCGTCCTCGGATTCGACAAGCAGCAGGATATTATTTATAGCCATGCTCAACTGTACTGCAGTAACCGATGTCTCAACTGCCAGGTTCCGCGCAGTAAATTCGACCGTTTGAAGCTTTCAGAGACGTAAAACTCCGTGGGTGGTTGAGGGGTGCGGGGGTGCGGGACCACCGCCGTTACGTGAGGGGTTTACACCGGTGGCCCACGTCGGGGCTTTCTCAGAGAATCCTAACCCTCCTGCCACTGCCTTCTGTATCGATTTCCCGGACTCAGCCCTTCTTTTCTTGAGGGCCTCTAAGGTCTAATCTCCCCCGCCATCCACTGTTCCATCCTGTTCTTATCAATTTACTTCCTGTCTCATATGGGGCGCGAGATGGTTTCGAAGACATTGTGACGGTCATCCTAAACCCGGAAGTTGACGGGTCCGGAAAACCGGAAGTTGCCTTTTCCTTCCATTTTTCCCTGATCTGAACGACTTGCTTGACCTGGAGCTTCGAAAGCAGCTTAACTATTTCGCAAAGACAACCTCGTATTATGTCCTGGTAGGCGTCACGAATCTAGATTAGAGCCAATTAAGATAGGAGCAGCATGAAAGATGCTGAGAACATTCCAGCCATTGAAGGATCACTACGGTCCACAATGTTTATCATGGCCTTCTTGGTTCGTAGCGCGGAAATCCCAATCTTCATGATGATGGGCATCTTCAGAAGATTCGCTGTTGATGAAGATTTGTTCGTCGTTTCTGGTAGACGTTCTAGTAGCCTTCTTGTTCACGTCCGTCTATAAATATTATTAGATCGAAGCTAATTCGTTTGAGATAAATACAACATCAGCGTTTTAACTGGATTAAAAAATGTCGATTGGTAGAACGTATTGTTGCGAGCTTGCACCTGCGCCGGTCAAATGGGCTGCTGGCGTCGCAAGGTCAACGACCTGTGGAGGATTAAGGGTCTCGAACATTCGGGAACCTCCCCGTTCGCTCCAGACAACACGTCGAGTTCCCGGAACCAGGGAACGTTCTGGAAGGTACTCGACCGAGAGGCAGCGAGTATAAAGAGACCCAGGAACGCCGCAGGGGCAGTTCTATTCGGAGTCCGGATATAGACGTTATAAATTGTGCCGTGCCGCATTATAAATAGTGCGACAACCGCGTTTCAATCGTGTATTGTGATTCTGTCATTGTGTAAGTGCGCGAATGTGAACAGTGTATTCAAGTGAACGATTGTTACGAATGTGAACAGTGTATTCAACTGAACAATTGTAATAAATTATTTACGAAGAATATAAATCGTTACAGTATTGTACTTAATCAGTAACCTCCTTGCATGAAAATTCTCGATCATGCCTCTAAGAGTAGGTAAAAACTGTTTAACTGTGAACAAACGTTAAAAATCAATCCACAATGGTTCATTTCTGTGGATTGCATGGCATGCGCATTACTCTTTCAGAATCATCCTCATAGAATCATTGAAATGTCTGCATAGCTGGTAGTTTGAATACAAAATACAGTGCTTCTTTTTCCAAAATACCCTTTTTGAATCCGTCTTCTGACGTCCGCCGAAATCAGTCTGAGACTCTGAATCGATTTAGAGTCTATAATCCAGGGAAATACTGCACCTAAAACGACTAGGCCCCCCGAAAAAAAAATCTCGAAAACAAATTTTCACAACGCCTTTTTGGTTGGTTTACCTATGTTTTAATACAAAATCTCTCCGATTTGCCCCAAAATTTTTATCTGGACGTTTCAAGGTGTCTAGATCAAAGAAGTCAAATGTCCGTCCGCCGTCCGGGCCGTTTTTGGTAGTAGAAAATTTTCTAATAATCTAAAATTTGGGTCAGGGGTCTGTTCAGGCTCTAGTTGGTCCTCGAAACTTTTCAGCCCGATTGGACCAAATTTGGGCGGGGTCGGGGTCAAAATATGTATTTTGAAAAATGGATTTTTGAGATTTTTGGTGATTAAGGCGTGTGGGGTATTATTTTTCACTAAATTTTGGACCCTGAATCCAATGGAATGGGTCCTAGAACAATTGGCGCCCACCGGAAGAGGTTATAGGTCAAAATGGGTGTCCATCGACCTATTTTGAAAATGATTGAGATTTCTGGTACCTAGGCGTGTGGGGTATCATTTTCCACAAATCCGAATCAATGCTGACGGGACGTTAAATCGATTGGAATGGGTCCGAGACCCACCACACCCACTGTTTCCCCCATTCGAGGAATAACCAACCCGTGTGAAAGAATTTGCAGCGTTTAAGACCATCAATTCGCAGTAATCAAAGTATTATTATTATTACTATTTTGTGTGCGTGTGAAACTAGGGCCTGAATGGAGTCTATGAGGAATACGTCCGGTTTTCTTGAGTTCATGAATGGGATTTTCCGGAGTCTGGACGGCGGTTATACCGGATTTGAATTCTATACTGGCCGAAATAGGAGGGTAGAGTAAACTTATAATTTGGGTAGCAAATATTTTTGGGTTTAATTCAAACAGTATCATATTGCTTTTAACAAGAATAATGAACCCAGACGAGTTAATGAATTAGCTTGAAGTCGGCCACAAACCTGCGCGCCACAGGTGACACTGATTCCTCAAACGGGATTGCCAAACTGCATTGACAGAGCGTAACCACCCCCTAATGTGTCTCCCTCATTGCCCAGTCCGCTTCTGGCTCTTCATCATAACGAGATCATCTTTATCATAAGAGATTTCATTTATTGCAAACAACCGTGTTTTTGTCACAATTTAAAAGAGGTAGTAACACGACTACGAAGTTCTCGCTTGCAATTATTTAGACCTCAGACCAGGCGCATGGAGATTCATTTCATCAACATGGCGAAAATGGGGGAAATAGTGGGTGTGGCGGGTACCGGACCCATTCCAATCGATTCAGGATCCAAACTTTAGTGGAAAATGATACCCCACACGCCTAGGTACTAGAAATCTTGAAAACACAAGTTCAAAATGGGTAGATACATACCCAGTTTGACCCATAACTTCTTCCAGAGGGCACCAATCGTTCTGGGGCCCATTTCATTGGATTCAGCATTTAAAAGTTAGTGGAAAATGATACTCCACACGCCTAGGTACCAGAAATCTCGAAAACACATATTCAAAATGGGTAATAGTACCCATTTTGACCCATAATCTCTTCCAATGGGTGCCAATCGTTCTGGGACCCATTTCATTCAACTGCCTTCTTTTGACGCGATCAGGTCACAAAATGTAAGGTACCTATATTTCTACAGCTTTCGTAACTATATACTTGGAGACGTGGAAGGGAATGTTTATTTTCTGGAGTTTCATTTCGATACAAAAAACGAAACAAAATTTCGAGTCATGAAATGATACACATCCGCCGACATAATATACTCATTTACCCCCATGGTTTTCAGGCAATCTCCCACATTTTACAAGACGAGGTTTACTTTCAAAATTTCATTACGTGGAGCCAAACCCGCGGCAGTCCTAAGCTTAATGAGATTTCCTGTGGGCACGGGATAACAAATTACGCTTCCCCTCGTACAGTGGGATTACAGGATTAGGGGGAAACTTGGGCACCTCGATTGATCATAAATTCATTTGGACGAACTGGGGCTCAAGGAAGTTGCGTTCTCTCGTTGGTGAGAAGCTTCTTTCAGCGGGAGACTTAAAGTTGGAAGAGTTCTTCAATTTTGAATATTCTTACTCATTTGGTTTTGGTTGGTAAGAACCATGAATAATGAACCTGTTTTCATGCAAAAGGTCCTCTCCGGTTCGGCCAAAATTTTTTCTGTGCGTTTCAAGGTGTCTAGATCAAATCCATGAAACGTCCAGAACAAAATGTTGGGCTGAATCGGAGAGATTGACTTTTTGCATGAAAACATAGGTTGATTATTAGACATGGAATGCCCGTCCACCGTACGCCGTCCGCGCTGTTTTGGGTGGTAGTAAATTTTCTAAAAATCTGAAATTTTGATCAGGGACCCATTTCGGGCTCTAATTGGTCCTCGAAACGTTTCAATCCGATAGAACCAAATTAGGGGAGTCAAAATGTGTTTTTTTGAAAAACGGATTTTCGAGATTTTCGGCGATTTAGGCGAGTGGGGTATCGTTTTCCACTAAATTTTTGATGCTGAATCCAATGAAATGGGTCTCGGAACGATTGGCACCCTCTGGATGAGGTTGAGGGTCAAAATGCCTACCTATCCACCCATTTTGAATGTGTTTTCGAGATTTCAGGTACCTAGGCGTGTGGGGTATCATTTTCCTCTAAATTTTGGACCTTGAATTGATTAGAATGGATTTGCGGGCGGCCACACCCACTTTTTCCCTCATTTTCCCTATTTTGAAGAAATTAGTCTCTATGCGCCTGGTCCGAGGAATAACCCTGTGATTTCCAGATTGGTGGTGTGGCTGAAGGTATCGATCGTTGGCAAACAAGGGCGAAGAAACAGCAAAATTAACATTTCGTCAAAAACTGCCACCGAGGTAGAGCATCATCAATTAGAGATAATTACCATTGTTTTGTCTGAATTCCAATCGTCAATATTATTCGAGGAAGTAGAACGTCTGTCATTCCCGGGTTATTTCCACCGAAATGTGCTACAGTTCCCTAATAATCGGAGAAACGCTTGTGTATTTAACTGGAAGCTCGTTTTCACTAAGCAATACTCTTCTGAATCTAATTAATTGGCACCCACCACCCACTGCGGATCTCCTTCGAAATTCCCTCCGTCAGCAGTGTGGCCTCTATTCAATTGTTTGTTGTTCCTCGACTCTTTTAAAATCTTCTCGGTCTCTCGGTTTCTAGCAGCTACCTATTTTTCTATTAACGTTTGTATTCATACGTTCGAAGGGAACGAAGCGACCTCAGCGTTCATTTTCGCGGCCCCTTCTATTTGGCCAGTTTTATCGCGGGTGACACCCATTTCTACCTGGCTTTATTCGTTAGCCGGTGAATCAATATTAGCGAGCCAAACCGCCAACACATGTGAAGTTTGCAATGAGGCTTAGTCGCTAACGTGGCGAAATAGCTGAAGCGATGCAGGGACGGCGATACGGGTATTTACGAAATACAGACGAAAGGATTTATGTATTCTCCTAGAATAAATCATTGTTTTTAGTGGACCATTTCATTGTTTTCCCTTTTCCCGAACTGGATATCATCCTGCGTGAACCTCCATGTGGATAACTGACAACTCGTCCGCTTTTCATAGAAGCGTCGAGACCCAAGAAAACGCTGCAAATTCTTTCACAGGGGTTGGGTATTTCTCGGACCAGACGCATGGAGACTCATTACAATCGATTCAGCGTCCAAAATTTAGTGGAAAATGATACCCCACACGCCTAGGTCCCAGAAATCTCGAAAACACACAATCAAAATGGGTCGAGAGGTACCCATTTTGACCCATAACCTCTTCCGGTGGGCGCCAACCGTTCCTGGACCCATTTCATTAAATTCAGCGTCCAAAATTTAATGGAAATTGATACCCACACGCATAGATCGCCAAAACTTTCGGAAGACACATTTTGACTCCTACCTGGATATTTATGAATTAGATACAGATTTTCTGCTCGGACTACGGTTTCACATCAATTCTCGGCTGAAATTTGCCTAATCCGGGAATTTTAATGATTCGTGACCTTCTCAAGAATGATAATGATAACAACACCTTTAGCCCTCACTAAAAACAAATTTAAGTGGTCATCATCAGCGTACATAACCATCTCAAGTACCCATTGCCGATGAAGAGAGTGATTTAATTCTTCTATTTAATTCTACCAATTAAAACCGAAAAGGACGATCCAAATTCATGGCATTCTAACGAGGAAAACCTGTTATTTCAATAGAATGATGTATGGCTCTCCTCTGATCCGAAGGGTAGGATAGCTCGAGCTTGACAAGGGCGTTGACGTATTCAAGTGGCGATGGGTTTTCCCCTTTTCGAACTCTTTGTCACCTTATCTAGGCCTTAGGTTAGCTCTTGGTCGTGATAAATTGCACCGAAGATCGGAGGTCCTTCAAGGGGGCTGTAACCCAAACGGGTTTACTACAAGGCGAGGGATTTCCATCAGTTATCGAGCCACCGAGAGGAGGAAGGAAAACGGAATTACAGGATGGGAGTTGGTGAATTCAATGGATTTGGAGGGGACGGGCGCAAAAAGCGAATAATTACATCATGAAACCAGAAATAATCTGTGTCGCCGAAGAACGCCAGCTAAGAATAGGTTGCCTACAAAACTTTCCACGGATCCAAGAGCCAACATGGTGGAAAGGAAACTTGCCGAATTCGACACATCGTTCGGCACACTAGATACATTAGCCATGGGATCGATAACCACAACACACCGCCATTGGCTCACACGTTTCAACATCCGAACATGTGAGAGACTAAAACAATCCCAGCGGTGTACGCGACTTGAGCCAGCTTTTAGTGCAGAATATTAGATGCATACAACGGCCAATTTCAATCGTCAAAACCATAAAAACCCTGCAACTTCTTACACACGGGTTGGTCATTCCTCGGACCAGGCGCATGGAGACGAATTTCTCCAACATGGGGAAACAGTGGGTGTGGTGGTTCCCGGACCAATTCCAATCGATTCAGGGTCCAAAATTTAGTGGAAAATGATACCCCACACGCCTAAGTTCCAGAAATCTCGAAAACACATATTCAAAATGAGTAATACATACCCATTTTGACCCATTGCCTCTTCCAGGGGGTGCCAATCGTTCTGGGACCCTTTCCATTGTATTCAGCGTCCAGAATTTAGTGGAAAATGATACCCCACACACCTAGATCGCAAAAAATTTCAAACATCCATTTTTCGAAATAAACATTTTGACCCCCATCCCACCCAAAATTGGTCCGATAAGCCTCGATTACACGGGGCGAGTTTACTCGCTACTCGCCGGCTAGTTGGCTAGTAGCTAGTAAACTCGCCCCGTGTAAACCCATACTAGCCGACTCGCCGGCTACTAGCCGGCGAGTAAAAAAGCTGAAGAAAAAGTAGAAGACCGGTCAACTTTACTCGCTACTAGCCAGCGTTTGAGCGAGCTTGCTAGTAAACTAGCCGTGTGTAAAGTGATTTGCTAGTTCTAAAAGCGGCAAGTGACAAGCCAGTTGTCGTGAAAATGTCGGAGGAATTTGTTATAGCCGGTGTTGTTGTTTTGTCAAATGACTTAAAAAACGAGTTAATACGTAGGGAAAATGAGATATCATCAAGATCAGACATTAAACGTTTTACATTTTCCTCCTTCAAAGTTTTATTTGTGTAGTCTTTGTCCTTTATATTCCACAATAAAGGACATTCACGGTAAAGTACAAGAAACTTAGCAATATCACCGCCATTCCACTTCATTTTCACACAAACACGTGTCACAACAACTCCGCAACTAGTTGGAGAGTGAGCGAGTGAGCGACTGGCGCTAGCTACGTGAAATCGACCACTAGCGCACTCACCGACTCGCCAGCTTTTTACTAGCCGGCGAGTCGGCGAGTAAACTAGCCCCGTGTAATCGAGGCTATAGGATTGAGAAGCTTCGAGGACCAACTAGAGCCATGAACGGACACCTGACCAAAATTTTAGATTTTTAGAAAATTCGCCGTACGGGTTTGGGGCGAATCAGAGATATTGACTTTTTGGCATGAAAACATAGATTGATTATTCCAAGGAATAACCAACCAAAATAACGTTTCATATACAAAACCCATAGAGCACGTCTTCAACATAATGAACATGAAGCTTCGGATTGCCTGCTGGTAATTTCCCGAGAGACTCTGGTCCGTTGATCGAATTAGCCAAGATCCAAACCAAGTCGTTGAACTAATGAATTGGTCATTAAGGGAGTCCGCAATCAAGTGAGTAATTCCTCTTTAGCTGGCGGAGGAAATTGAACCAGCGCTTCCAAATAAACAACTTTCAGCCGTAGGAGGGGGGTTATAATTCAACGAATCCAAAAAAAAAAATTGATATACGCGGTTCTGGCTGACAGATGAAATCAATCCATCATCAATTATTAGTCTCCATGCGCCTGGTTCGAGGAGTAACCAACCCCTGAGAATGAATTTGCTGCGTTTTTGATGCTGAATCGATTGGGATGGTTACCAGTCAGATTGCCCCAAGAAATGTTGTACCCCATTAGGGTGCCTGATTGAGAGGTTTTGTTCCTTGAAATGTAGGATTTGTGAGCTTTCACGAGAATCGAGGGAGTTACGGGTGTATTTGTATAATAAACTGATTGTTTAGAGAAATTCTTGATTAGAAATTCACTTTAGTGTGTCCGTCTCTAAATAATGTGCTCTTTATGCAACCGCTTGCTTACCAAAACGTTCGGTTGGGTAGACATTCATGCCTGAGTGTGAACTTAGAACTATTAACGTCATGTGCCTGAAACAGCTATGATTGAAGATGAACCGGCAAAATGGTCTTTCGCAACAAACGTGAGCGCCCTCATTTTTTTGCAACAGGCCCGTATATTCGTAGTAATAATCGCTCACGAAAGCGAGAGTGGTAACGTGTCGATATGAACTGATAACTTTTGAAACTCAGTCGTGAATAATGCATTCATAATTTACTGGTGCTGGTTTTCTTTCGACAGTGGAGCGTGAGAAGTCTCGGATGGAATAGGGATGAAGGGCGAATACAGCTCGGAATTTTTCCTTGGATCTAAGCTACGTAAAAAAAGGGAGAGTCTGAGCGGGCTGAACGAGAAATATGACTGATGATGGGCGTAAAATGCTCAGCTTTGCGTCAGCGTTCCGAGGCAAGGAGGTAAAAAACCAAGTTCAGGCCTGTCACCCGCAGAAAGCTCCAACCCCTTTTCAGAAAATTCCTCTCCGATCGATCGATCGAGTCGTAGTCTTGAACTTGACTCGGCTCTCGATAAAGTGAATAAATTCAATGTAAGCTAGGTGTGCTTCTACCGGCTTGCATGGAGTAATGTAATGTTGTACTTACTGAACTTCACTATCATATGATGGCAAATCAGCCAGATTCCGTATGATTGTTGACACTGCTTGTCATTAGATCTGGAGGAGGCTGGGGGAGAGTTATACCATGCCACTTTTACTGCGATCCACAGGTTTGTACAAAAATTAGAAATATACCCTTGTACTACCCCAAATGGTTCAACCTACCATTTGCGCTACAAGTCAACCAGATCGTCTCATGACTATAGTCTGTCCAGTGACTTACAGTGTAAGACTCAAACTCGAATAGCATACATAGATTGCGTCAAGAATGTTCAGGCCTCATCCGGAACCCCCCCTGACATAGTTCTCGGAAGGTGCTGAGTTTGTAGAGTTATTTGCTCAGCACTTTTCATGTTTTTGAATAGCTCAACCACTGGCCGTGGAGGCTCAACCATCATTTTCAGTTTTTTCCTTTGCTGGCTTCAGGATTGACGAGGCTGTGGCCTGGCGATGTCTGACGGGTCATGATCCAAATAAAGGTACGGGCCCTGATGGGCCTCCAATTTTCCAAGCTGCTTGAAAATATTCTCGTAGACTCCATTTCTCCAGCACTTTGTTATGACGTCACAACTGGACAACATAGTTTCGTTCCTGGAAGATCAACCACGAGTAACTAGCTGCTTCACGGAAACTACATAATGGGTACATTCGATCGTGGTAACGGGGTGGTTGCTGTTTACACAGACTTCTCAAAGTGTTTTGATTGGCTGCCCCACGCCCTCCTCCTGTCCAAGTTGATTTCATGATTCATGATTTGGGTTCCATGGAGCTGTTCTCAGCTGGATCGCGAGCTACATGGCATATCTGGGAGAGTTCAAACCTGGCAGATGGTAGTCGGGCGTCCCCCTTAACCTGCAGACTTCTCGAAAGCGATGTTGATTTTGTAGATAGGTACATACCAACTCGACTCTGCCAGACGAACGTCTGTGACAGACCTGAATCTGTCAGATTTCATCCCACGAACGAACAGATGACATTGGGCACCGGTCAGGTGACAGATCCTCGGGCATGAAAGATCTGCTAATAAGTTTTTCTTGTAGCGGGGCAACGACCGATCTCATCGGTCACTCCAGATCGTCAGCGATATCTGTCCGATGAGATCGGGCGACCATATCTGCTTGTGTATGGCTACCTAATGGAGCCAACATCCTGATTTTCGCAGAAGACGTTAAACTTAAAAAACAGGTGTCTGGTTTGAAGGATTTCGGGCTGCTCCAGGGTTTTTCCACTGTATAATTTCATTCGCATTCCAATCCAAAGTGGCAAACGGTATCCTCCATCGAAAATTGTTGGTTGTAACACGTTCTATGGGGAGAATGCACTACAACCATGACTTTACCTTAGAGGCTCTTCTCCTAAACTGCATCAATGGTGAACCTACTTTCCTGGCCGTCTATCGCTAAATTGTAGAAAATGAGTGGTTTTGACACACTCCCATAACATTTTTGGCCCAAAGCATGTGAAATCTCTGGTAGGACCGAGAATTTCCGATAAACCAGAGCACCCCATTGTTCCGACACAGGCTTAGATGATGTTCATATTTGCAAAGTATCAAATTCCTTTTTCAAGCATTATCGAGTCATCCTCTCCAGAAAACAAACCTCTAATTGTATTGAAGATTACGAAGTTTGAGAGAGCTACAAGGGAGCAACTAAGAGACCTACAAGAAGGGGAGAGGCAACGCTCTCTGCGCGGCCATTTCGAGAACCAGTATCCTCGCTCAGCGTGCTCGGCATACCCATGGTTAGAGAGATTGTTTCCCTTGTTATGCCTGAGTGTTAGGCCGGGTACACACGTTGAGGATTTCCGGAGAGGATTCCCCGTTGAGGCCAACCTCTCCGGCCGACCGGACCGTGTGGACGGGTCGAGGCCTTCAGTTGAGGCGGACTGTACAGGCCGCCAGGCCTTTCCAATTTTTGGAAAGGCCGCCTGAGGCCGGGGTTCCGGCCACTACAACTACACAGTTTCCTCAAAAGGCCTCGCGCGTCTTGTGGATGCTCCGTCCGGCTCCGGCCACCTCTGAGGTTTTCCTCAGAGGAATTCCTCTCCGCCAGGCAAAAGGGTTGATATCTGTGAGGCCGACATAGATGCTGGAGTAGCCGAGTGATTATGTTGTAGTTACAGGGGATGAGCGATATCGGACGGCTACTGTTATTTGTTCTCAAAAAATGAGAGAGAAGGTCGCAATGATAACTGCTGGAGTAAGAAAACTGTTCTATTACGTCACAGTATTGCCGTTATTTATTAAGATTGGTTCCTTTCCCAGAATGGGTGAATAACAGAATGATCACTTGTTGCACTCTAGAGCCGCTCTCAACCGAAATGGGCTCTTCAAAGTGGAGGAAGCAGAGACTCGCTACGTGTAACATGCACGAGGTCAAGTTTTCCAAAACAAGGCCAAGGGTGTACTCTTCAAAGGCACTTTGTGGCTTTCACTGGTCATCAACCTGAATGGCATAAACCATCTCATTAATCCGCTTCGCTGGTGAAGCATGCACCTAACATTACATTTTAGTTGGGCTTTTCCGTTTCTAGGACAGTGAAAATTAGAGTTTATCACAAGCCCTATTCCTGCCTGGCTGGAGACCGATGAAATTCGTACAATCGGTCCTAAATGAGAACAATGATTGCACATTTCCCCATAGTGGGCTAAGCTTTTTAGACTAAAAAATTGGCATTGGAGTTTTCGAGTTTTGGTAGGTTATTCATTGGCCCCTTCTTATGATTCCTAAAATGATTTTCTATAATTTCATGCAAAGATTGAATCACCCCGATTTGGCCAAAAATTTTATTCTGGGCGTTTCAAAGTGTCTAGACCAAAATAAGCAAATGTCCGTCCGCCGTCCACGTTGATTTTGGTGGTAGAAAATTTTCATAAAATCTGAAATTTGGGTCAGGGGTCCGTTTCCGTCTCTAGTTGGTCCTCAGAACTTTTCAGCCCGATCGGACTTAATTTGTGGGGAGAGGGTGCAGGGGTCAAAATGTGTACTTCGAAAAACGGATTTTCGAGATTTTCGACGATCTAGGCGTGTGGGGTATCATTTTCCACTAAATTTTGGAAGCTGAATCCAATGAAGTGGGTCTCAGGACGATTGGCACCCACTGGAAGAAGTTATGGGTCAAATTGGGTATATATTACCCATTTTAAATATGTGTTTATGAGATTTCTGGTACCTGGGCGTGTAGGGTATCATTTTCCACTAAATTTTAGATCCTGAATCGATTGGAATGGGTCCGGGACCCGTCACACCCACTGTTTCCTCAATTTTCCCCATGTTTAACATTTTCGACGACTTGGGCGTGTGTGCTATCGTTTTCCTATAATTTTTGGTCGCTGAATCGATTGGAATGAGTTTTCTTGCTCCTGATTCGAGGAAAAGGCAACCCCAAAAAATTTGCAGCGTTTTTACTATACATTTTTAGACGAGCTCCCCTACAGAAAAAAAATCTGCAAATTCTTACACACGGGTTGGTTATTCCTCGAATGGGGGAAACAGTGGGTGTGGCGGGTCCCAGACCCATTCCAATCGATTCAGGGTCCAAAATTTAGTGGAATATGATACCCCACAGAAATCCTGACACATACAAAATGGGTGGATACATACCCATTTTGACCCATAACATCTTCCGGTGGGTGCCAATCGTTCTGGAACACACATCATTGAATTCAGCGTCCAAAATTTAGTGGAATATGATACCCCACACGCCTAGGTAGCAGAAATCCCGAAAACACATATTCAAAATGGGTAATAAATACCCATTTTGACCCATTACTTCTTCAAGTGGGTGCCAATTGTTCTGGGACCCATTTTATTGGATTCAGCGTCCATAATTTAGTGGAAAATGACACCCCACTCGCCTAAATCACCCAAAATCTCGAAAATCCATTTTTCAAAAAACTCCTACCCCCGTAAAAACAACGCCCATGAGAGTTAAACACCAATAAATTGGTCGTCAATGGGGAAAAGAGAGAAAATTGATTGTACCACTCTTATTAAAGGGTTGCACCTATTCAAACTGCTCTGACAAATACCCCTTTTCCTGTAAGTTGTGCACGAGGGATTTAAACTTCTTCGAGCACTAAATATTACATAACCAGGTTGATTTAAAATTTTTTTGTCTTGACGTATTCATTGTTCTGTTGAGTCATTGTCGTCCTTAAGTATCATTAACATCAACATTCAATTTCGTGCAAATTCCATTTTAAAATCGGACTCAGACAAATTTTTGAGGTTTTTGTTAGTATTACTGTTAATTAGAGGCACCTAACTAGGTCCGAAAGTTTGTTTGAGTTAATGTAAATATTCTTTTGAACCGCAACTGTTTGCACTATCCACGTTGTATACGCATAAAGTAATGCTCATTTGATGGGGTTCACCCTAGGGTAGTACTGACAGAATTCATGGAATACTTCCCTTATGGCTAATTGTTACGAAAATTGTGTAACCTCAGAATTATCTTAGTCGAACTGGCACAGTTGCCAGAGACAAATTAATCAAATGAATGAATAGTGTTGCGAGCTTGCACCTGCGCGGGTCAAATGGGCTGTTGGCGTCGCAAGGTCAACGACCTGTGGAGGATTAAGGGTCTCGAACATTCGAGAACCTCCCCCTTCATTCGAGACAACACGTCGAGTTCCCGGAACCAGGGGACGTTCTGGAAGGTACTCGACCAAGAGGCAGCAGGTATAAAACGGGCCCAGAAACGCCGCAAGTTCAGTTCAATTCGGAGTCTGGACATAGATGCTTCGGGTTATAAATTGTGCTGTGCCGCGTTATAAATAGTGCGACAACTGCATTACAATCGTGTATTGTGATTCTGTCATTGTGTAAGTGCGCGAATGTGAACAGTGTATGTATTCTAGTGAACGATTGTTAATAAATTATTTACTAAGAACATAAATCGTTACAATATATAGTGAGGCAGGTAGAATAAATCTGGTGTCTCAAAGCTTTAGACGAAAATCAGCTTTCGTGGAGAAAACACTTTAAACTTAGCATAGACGAAGAAGAGTTTATTCCTGCATAAATCTTCACTCGAGATTCTCTTTGGGGCTGAACACCAAAAAGTCACACATCTGGTGTCCATAGATCAAAATAAAGTGCTTTCGTAGGCCTTTTGAAACTCACTTCTCAAGTTCCCTGTACGCCATCAAGGATCTTGCGTTATTTACGAGGACAGTATGGTAGGACTGCTCACACAGCTCTATGGATAGTTTGCACGAATACACACATATTGGAAAAGTAAGAGCTGTGTCGGAAAGTTTCCTGTTTTATTAGGCGTGAACGTGTTAGATTCTTTTCTTCTTGGCCCTCGCTTGTTCTGAAGTTTCTTTAAGTTGAATCTCGGCCTTCAGAAGAGCGTCTACGTGTTATTGAAACAGTCCAAATGAACCTCTCCTCAAGAATGCTAAAATTCTTTGCTGAAAATTGCTCTTCACATTTTCTTCTGGAAATGTTGAGGGAGTCAAGTTTTCAACGACGGACGGCATAATGAAAGGTGATACAAATCATTAGAGCAGCGGGAAAAATGAGCATCTTCTTGGGAAAGCTCTAATTAGGAGAAAAATGGGAGACAGAATAACAAATTACTCTTTTTTCGCCCCTTGTAATGCCGTGCTAGGAACAGAAAAGGTCATTAGGAGGAGTCAAATTCTTCATCGTCAAGGAAATAATATTTCGCTTAGGCCTCCGCAGATTGGGTTTTCAGCTCGGTGTAGTTACTGTGGTTTTATGATGTTTTTGGATCTCACATTTACAGAATTCGGTGATACGTATCAACAATTTACTTCGCATCTCACAATAGCATGAGAGATGCGAGAGCAAGTGCACGCGGTCGGTTTTTGGGATCAAACAACACAATTTGTTACCAGTTGCGCAATCGTTTTTGCTTTGCATTAATTATTTCCGTAGGTGCTCATGTACATTTGTATGGTATACAGTTTTCTTAAATTCTGAGAACGATACATGAAACCTTGAGCTCCAAAACCCCAAAAATGATGTTTGTGTGAGCGTAGGAAGAGGAAAAAGAAGAAGAAGAAGATGAGGATGATGATTCTACAAAATACAGTAGGCTTACGTACCGGGAATATCCTGGTTTATACTGTAGGCAGCCTAGAATGTTGGTGAGGTTAAAGAATATTAAACATTTGGTAACTCAGCTGACTACACATTAAACAGATAAGAACCGAGGAAGCGAAGACGACGCGAGATGACATGATCGAACATTGAGAAGAGAATGCGACCTTTACGAAAGCATGAAGAAGGGATTTGTTTACCACTGAATTTTTAACGCTAAATCCCGAACCGATTGGTGCCCTCTGAAAGTGGGTATGGGTACTTACTTACATATCTCGAATGTTTTTTGGAATTCGTGGGTACCAATAGTTCTAGATCATGGGGGAAATTGTGAGAGTAGAGTGTCCCGGACTCATTCCGATCGATTCAGCGTCCAAAATTTGGTGGAAAATTATACCACACACGCCTAGGTCTCACAATTCTTGGTTGATTTACGTTATTCAAGGAATAACCAATCAAAATAGAGGCGTCTTGCTGTTGTGAACAGTTGGGGCCCATTTTGGTTGGTTATTCCTTGAATAATCAAGCTATGTTTTCATGCAAAAAGCCAATCTCTCCGATTCGGCCCAAACATTTTTTTCTGGACGTTTCAAAGTGTCTAGATCTAAATTAGAAAATTTCTGTCCGCCATCATCGCCAATTTAGGTAGTAGAAAATTTTCTAAGAATCTGAAATTTTGGTCAGGGACCCGTTCCCGGCTCTAGTTGGTCCTCAAAACCTTTCAGCCCGAACGGACCAATTTGGGCTGGGTAGGGGTCAAAATGTGTAGTTTGAAAAATGGTTTTTCGAGATTTTCGGCGATCTAGGCGTGTGGGGTATCAATTTCCAATAAATTTTGGATGCTGAATCCAATGAAATGGGTCCAAGAACGATTGACACCCTCCGGAAGAAGTTATGGGTGAAAATAGGTATCTATCTATCCATTTGAATATATGTTTTAGAGATTTCTGATACCTAGGCGTGTGGGGTATCATTTCCCACTAAATTTTGGACCCTGAATTGATTGGAATGGGTCCGAGACCCACCACACCCACTGTTTCCCCCATTTTCCCCATGTCGAAGAGATGAGTCTCCATGCGCCTGGTCCGAGGAATAACCAACCCGTGTGAAAGAATTTGCAGCATTTTTATAAATTTTGTAACACTTATGGGTCAGCTGAAGTATTTTTGACACGCTCAAGTGAGCATAGCGAGAGGGAATGTCCTCAGGAGAGAGTTGTTGTGATTTCAAACGTTTGCTCGTGAATAATTTTGTCGTGGGAAATTCCATCCAGGAAGAAAACCCAATTCGGCAAATTGACACGAGTGATTCCACCCGCTGCACAGAAATCACTGCATATATGATTCCGTTCTTCCAGAGACTCCAGGCACCTAATAAGTTTCGCCGATACGTTTCAATCCCTTTGGGAGTGGAGGAGAAATTTTTTAACCGTTCTCATTTGTCAACTCTGCTTCCTTCTACATATTTGATAGTGTCGAGAAGAGAAATTACCGCTCTCTCGGCATAAGTCCCAAGAGATTCTTCGTAAACGTCGGAAAATGCTTTTCCGTTGCTGCAATAACTGATGAAATATCGTTCACTTATAGGGGAAATGAGAATATTTACGAATTTAATACTTACTTGTACCTTGAGCATGATATCATTGATCATCGTACCTTATCTAGTACTTGAATCATATTTTTTCCACCTTTGCCTTACTCCTTACAAAAGTCAGTTATTAAATATTGGAATGTTGTCGTCGGTCGGTGGCTCAAACGTGTCGTTCTTCCAATACGTTGAAAATTCGATTTCCATATATCCAAGAAAATTGAATCACTCGATGTAATTTTTGTTGGTCTTTCGTTTTGAAACAGATTATTAACTGGACAAATAAAAATTCGGTTTATAGAAATGCGTGTTTAAAGAGGTACATCATCATGATGAAAACCATTCAAGTTAGAGGTTAGAATTACGAGTGGGAGGGGTGGTGAAAACAATGCGGAAATCGCGCCAGCTATGCATTTACATTACAGGAGAGAAAATTTGTGGTGTTTGTTATGTTAATATCGCTCGTAAGGGACTAAGATTTAATATCTTTAGGCACATTTAAAAAATAAGATAATTTCACAATTTGAGTGATGAACATTTTCACGTGAGGAATTACAATTTCAAATCAGGCAACACATTTTTGAATGAAAATAACAAGAATATTCAATGTATTCTGAGCTGAATCATGATGAACACTCCTTAGAATCTGCGTCAAAATTATTTTTCAACGACTTCTTTGTCGAATGGATAACCTAAATATCAGTGAAGTGATGAGATCAGTAGTATCCAAACAGAACTCACATTTGGATTTTTTAAATGAGTGAAGTCCTATATCTGAAATACGCTAATGCTGGAAACGTAGCAAAGTAACGATATTCATTTGTGTGCATTTTCTTCGCTCCGAATTCACTGAACCGACTGCCCACAACTGGTAAGGCATGAGTGCATTCATGCAACTTCCAGGCTGCGGCGGTAGTGGTAGTCCCACCAATAGTTGCACTATGCGACTCTGATAATTTCCTAGGAAGTAAACCTTGGAAATGATATTTTTACTCAACACCAAAATCACGGGGGTTGGTTAGTCCTCAGACCAGGCGCATGGAGACTCATTTCAATCGATTCAGCGTCCATAACCTATTTCGGTGAGAGGCAATCGTTCCGGGATCCGTTTCATTGGATTTAGCGTCCAAAATTTAGTGGAAAATGATACCCCTCACGCCTATATAAAAAAATCAATTTTCAAGGAAATTTGACCCCTAACCGACCAAATTGGTCTGGTCGGCTGAAGTTTTGAGGACACTAAGGGGTCCTGACCGAAATTTAGTTCTTAGAAACATGTCTACTCCAATAGTCGAAGTGACCTCCACCCTGGCTCCAAGGCAGCGGACGCCGAGAGGGTGGGTGCCTGATATAAAGCCATGGAGCATAGAGCGGGCTCCCAGATGGAGGAAAGAAAAGAAACGCTGAAATTCTACCAGGGTGTTATTCTCAGGCAGGCGCAGGAACTCATTTCTCAACATGGGGGAAGGGATTGGTGCAGGGTCCCAACCATTAATCGATTCAGTGTCATGAAGTGAAAATGATACCCTACACGCCCAGGTACCAGAAATCTCATAAACACATATTTAAAATGGGTAATATATACCCAATTTGACCCATAACATCTTCCGGTGGGTGCCAATCGTCCTGAGACCCACTTCATTGGATTCAGCTTCCAAGATTTAGCGGAAAATGATACCCCACACGCCTAGGTTCCAGAAGTCTCAAAAACACACATTCAAAATGGGTAATATATACTTAATTTGACCCATAACTTCTTCCAGTGGGTGCCGATCGTTCTGGGACCCATTTCATTCGATTCAGCGTCCAAAATTTAGTGGAAAATGATGCCCCACTCGCCTAGATCGCCCAAAATCTCGAAAATCCATTTTTCAAAAAACACATTTTCCCCCCTACCCCGCCCAAATTTGGTCCGATCGGGCTGAAAAGCTTGGAGGACCGTCCTAGGCCGGGAACAGACCCCTGACCCAAATTTCAGATTTTTAGAAAATTTTCTACTACCAAAAACGGCGTGGACGGCGTACGGCGGACGGACATTGACCTTTTTTGATCTAGACACCATGAAACGTCCAGAAAAAAATTTTGAGCCGAATCGGAGAGGTTGACCATTTGCATGAAAACATAGGTTGATTATTCAAGGAAACCAACCAAAATATCGAAAATCCATTTTTCAAAAAACACATTTTGACCCCTACCCCGCCCAAATTTGGTCTGGTCGGGCTGAAAAGTTCTGAGGACCAACTAAAGCCCAAAACGGGTCCCTGACCGAAATTTAAGTTCTTTAGAAAATTGTCTACTACCAAAGTCGACGTGGACGGCGGACGGACATTTGCTAATTTTAAACTAGACACCTTGAAACGTCCAGAAAAAATTTTTGGGCCGAATCTGAGAGATGGCTTCTTGCATGATAACATAAGTTGATGATTCAAGGAATAACTAACCAAAATTACTACAAATTGGTTGTACACAAATACAGTTTATATTGTTGCGAGCGCGCCGGTCAAATGGGCTGCTGGCGTCGCAAGGTCAACGACCTGTGGAGGATTAAGGGTCTCGAACATTTGGGAACCTCCCCATTCACTCTAGACAACATGTTGAGTTCCCAGAACCAGGGAACGTTCTGGAAGGTACTTGACCGAGAGGCAGCAGGTATAAAACAGACCCAGGAGCGCCGCCCAGTTCAGTTCAATTCGGAGTCCGGATATAGATGCTTTGGGTTATAAATTGTGCCATGCCGCCTTATAAATAGTGCGACAACCGCGTTACAACCGTGTATTGTGATTCTGTCATTGTGTAAGTGCGCGAATGTGAACAGTGTATGTACTCAAGTGAACGATTGTTATTAAATTATTTACTAAGAACATAAATCGTTACAATATCCTTGTATTTTCCGGAGTACGTAATGTTGAGGGTACCCTCACCCCCTCAGCGGAATGAGATGTATTCGAGAGGATTGGAAACATGAATTGATACTTTTCCTTGTGTCGTAGAATTTAATATTAATTTATTCCGCCCCTCACGCCTTTCCCCATAAGAAGGATCCACTCGGCACAGGAAACAGCATACAATTACCTTTCTATGACTAGGCACCAACACGTCATAACTCTTACTTCGAAAGGGTTGAGGAAGTTGTACATCTCAACAAGGGAATTATTACCATCAGGAACTTGAAAGGCTTCCAGTGAATTTCACGGGTCTCAACGAATTATAAATATGTGCCTGTGTCTAGGGCGAATTGCAGTCGGTTTGAATCCAAACCGGCTTCCGTCGGGGTCACTAGGTCATTCGTGGCTTCCCTTCGGCGTAATAACCAGGGCAGCGAACGAGAGGCAAGCTAAATAGGCGAGAAAATGGGGATGAAATTTAGTTATATGTGCGAAATAAGTGTGACACTAGTTTTTGACAAGCCTTGAAATTTTATTTCATAAGATGTGGGACCTCTTCCGGTGGGCGCCAGCCGTTCCAAGACCCGTCTCATTTCATTCAGCGTCCAAAATTTTGTAAAAAATTATACCCCACACGCCTAGATTACCGAAAATCACGAAAAAACATTTTTCACACGCTTAGGTACCAGAAATCTCGAATACCCGCTTCTGAAATTGGGAGGTAGATACCAATTTTAAACCTCGTCCTCTTCTGGTGGGCGTCAACAATCGTTCTGAAACTCGTCACATTGGATTTAGAGTTCAAAATTTAGTCGAAAATGATACCCCAAACGCCATAACTTGAGCCGGAAATGAGTCTCTCACCAACATTTTAGATTTTTAGAAAATTTTCCACTATCGAAAACGGCGTACGGCGGACCGACATTTGCAACATGTGTATTTTAAAAAATGGATTTTTTGGCGATTTTGAACATTGAATCCAATGAAATGGGCCTCAGAACGATGGAAACCCACCGGAAGAAGTTTTTGGTCAAAATGAGTATCAATTTACCCATTTTGAATGTGTGTTTTCAAGATTTCTGAACCTAGGCGTGTGGGGTATCATTTTTCTCTAAATTTTAAACGCTGGATCGATTGGAATTTGTCCGGGACCCTCCACACCCACTGTTTCCCCATGTTGAAGAAATTAGTCTCCTTGCGCCTTGTCCGAGGAATAACCTACTCGTGTGAAAGAATTTGCAGCATTTTTGACAACATCTTGAACGCGAACTGTTGAATTTCGGGGCAACCCACTGAAAAATCTGAATATCATTAAGTGATCTACGTATGGATTTGAGCCTTCAGTTTACGAGTGAATCCTCCAATTGGACGAGTTATGCTATAATTAATTGTATATCGTTTATGTGAGCTATCACTCTGGTCGAATTCTCGTACATAATCTCGTGTATAATCATCCAGTGGAATTCCTCCTCGGTGAATATTGTGGGCTTTTCTGATGTCCCCCTTTGTTGCGATTGGGTGAAATTCCAATTTATGGAATGTTCTTTAAAGGTTATAAAATGGGAGTTGAATGTATGAGCGTTCACACAAGAATGGGATTTTTCACGGAAACCGACATTTTCGGAGGATTGATACGAGTTTCGAATGGCTTCTTCTTCTTCTTCTTTTTAGTGCCATCTCCATCATTGAAGGTCGGCGATCATTTCTGCATATCTCCCACGGTCCTGCGCCAGGTGAAACAGATATGCAGCTCGGTTGATTCCCGTCCAGCTGCGTATATTTGACAACCACGAAGCACGTTTCTTCCAACATCCTGCGGCCACTGATCTTCCCCATCATTATTGTTTGCAACAAACTGTATTTAGAGCCTCGCATAACATGCCCCAAGTATGCGATTTTCCGCCTCTTCACAGTCAATAACAGTTCCCGCTTCAGGGAGTTCTGCTGCAGAATGAAGTCGTTCCGGAGCCTAGCAGTCCAGGGGATTCGCAGCATACGTCGGATCAGCCACATTTCAAAAGCCTCCAGCCGGTTCATGTCCTTGGCTTTCAACGTCCAGGTCTCCACACCGTACAAAAGTACCGACCAGATAGCATTTAACACCCCGTCAGCGTAGTGAAAAACTGAGATCCCGGCGACATAAAATGCTACGCATGTTGTTAAATGCTGATCTCGCTATTTCGATCCGACCACGTAGATTAATTACACATGGGTAAAGGGGGCGTCCACAGCAGTGTCCACCCCCCGCACTTAGACCTAGTGGCCCATTGTGCTAACCCCTGGAGCTCATCTTGGCCGAAGCTCCGTGTTCCCGACTAGATCCAGCAGCGCTCCGACCAGGTTCTCCTGGTTGAGGATGTCCCTTCGGTCCGAAGTCCCGAAGGTTCTGAAACGCCTATGTTCCAGGGCAGGACAAATTGAAGACGATGTGAGGCGCTGTCTCCTCGTCTTCGCCACAGAATCTGCTGTCAGGGGTACAGAGATGCCTCCTGAAGTCCCCGTGTCCTGTAAATAAGCCAACGGTGAGTCTCAGGGAAGCTCTGTTAAGGTTAAGGCATCCTGTGGCCCTTCCTATGTTGGGACCAGTCATCATGGTGTGACCGTGTTCTTGCCGCGGCGTCCAGCACCAGATGCGCTGGGAGCAAACTCAGGTTGCCACCCACCGCGATAGTAGTGTGCGGGAGATTCTTAGGCATGGTTCAGGTCCCGTAAAAACAGTCCCCGACCCACGCCTGGCGAGAGCATCGGCTCGGTCATTACCCTCAACCCCTGAGTGGCCCGGGACCCATGTAAGGACAACCTCGCTTGTTCCACTCAGTAGCTGGAGAGCTTCCCAGCAATCAAGTACCAGCCTCGAGTCAGAGCTCGATCCCATTAGGGCCTTGAGTGCTGCTTGGCTGTCAGAGAAGATGTGGATCCGCCTACTTCGGTAGGCCCTCCTCATGTTCTCCTCAGCACATTTCTCTATTGCGATCCCACCACGTAACTCCCCCTCTCCGACTCCCACTGGCCCAAGTACTTGAAACGTGGTACCTGCTCGATGACCTGGCCGTCGATTGGCTTCAAACGTCAGCAATGTGTTTACTCTTTTCTCTGTGTTTACTTCTCTTTTCTCCAATGGGTCGCGGATTATCTGGTGGATCGCTCGATGTTGGTGAGGATAAGAGGCGTCGCCTCTCAGCCTTTCCCTGCCTCTTCGGGTGTGCCTCAGGGGTCACATATTGGGCCCTTGCTGTTCGTAGTCTTCTGTGGTTCGCTCTGCCGGATTTTCCCTGATGTTTCCTTCCTGATGTTTGCAGACGACCTTAAGATTTTTACCCGTGTAACATCAGCTGCTGATTGTGAGATCCTTCAGTCCGCCCTCAATGACTTCGTGGAGTGGTGTGGCGTCCATTGTCTGCAGCTTAACCCATTAAAGTGCTCGGTCAGTTCGTTTTCTCGCCTGCATGACCCTTTCATTTTCAACTACTCCATTCTTGGCACTTCTCTCCATCGCTTGCAAGTTACGCGTGATCTGGGGGTCTTGTTGGATCAACAGTTGAATTTTGGCGAACACATTGACGCAGTTACTGGCCGTGCTCGGAGGGTACTGGGTTTCATAAAGCGTAACACCCGTGAATTCAGTGATGTCAAGGCCATAACGACGCTGTATTGCTCGCTTGTCCGTCCTCTCCTGGAGTATTCGTCCGTCGTGTGGTCGCCATACTACGCCACCTACGCCCACCAGATTGAGACTGTACAGCACATCTTCCTTCGTTACGTTGCTTTCAAGATGGGTATCCCGTGGCATGATCTCGACTATGGCTCAATCCTACGTGTCTGCCGTCTTACCCCGTTGGTCAATCGTCGTGCTGTGGCCGATCAATGCTTCTTCCATAAGTTGATGAATGGAATCATCGATTGTCCTCCTCTTCTGCAAATGATCTCCCTCAATGTGCCTCAATTTTTCTCTCGTTCGCACAATGTTTTCCTCGTTCCATTTGCACAGACAAATTACCTCAGGGACCGTCCGCTTCTCCGTCTTCCTCGTCAGGCTAATTTGATTTTGCAAGAGGCTGCCTGCGATCTCTTCTCGGACTCTCTGCAAGCTTACAGGGCGCGAGCTGTTGAAGTCCTCTCTGCCAAATAATTCTTAATGATAAATGTTTGCTATCCTGGCAGGTGTTGTACCCAGCCATTTTACTTTGTTCTCATTTAATTCATATTTATATTCTTGTTAATTGGACCTTGGGTCCGTGCTATAAATAAATAAATAAATAAATACTGTTTGAATTTAACTAATTTCTGAGCTACTCAGATGAATATAGTTCTTCGACTGTGGGATTGAAGACGCGGAGAGTTACTCCGTCGTCACGTTCAGTCGAGATGGTATTACTTTCAGTAACGCCATAAAGTGAAATGAATGGAAGAAGCGCGCTCTGGCCGGAGCATAAACGAAATAATTGCGACGGGACTGTCTGTTCGGAGGAAGGGACCCGCGGATGCTGGCGGAAAAGGCGTGGCGAATGAATGCGTTGGGCCAACCTCCCGGCTTTCATGTTATTGAGCGCTCGATATCCCCGACCGCGGCCTCCACTTTTGTCTTCACGCTTTGAATCTTAAACTACTCCTCATTAGGGTGCCCACGTCGCCTGCGTATCAAAATTAATAAGATTTTTGCAAAGCTCCCCCACTCGCTTCGCTTTTCCAACGGTAATGGATTTTCAATGAGGGATTTTCCGTTTTATTTACTCCCGAGAGGCCGAAGCTTCGTTAGTGGCTTATAAAACGGGGCCGAGGCCCTTCGAGAGAATTTCGAAGTGGAACATTCGTAGTTGTCCAGGAAACCTGGATGACTGTGTGTCTCGACTAAATCGATTCATGAATCAAAACACGCTGCAAATTCTTTCGCAGGGATTGGTTATTCCTCGGACAAGCAGCGTGGAGACTCATTCGAATCGATCAGCGTCCAAAATTTGATAGAAAAAAGATAACCCACACGCCTAGGTACCAGAAATCTCGAAAACCCACCTCCAAAATAGGTAGATAGATACTTGATACTGATTCTGATGACCCATAACCTCTTCTGGTGGGACCACCGATCGTTCCGGGACCCATTTCACAAAATTTCTTCACAAATTCTTTCCCCAATCACAAAACTTGAGCCGGATTGGATAATGAAAAAAAATTGAGTCTTTTCATGAGTATTGTAACGATTTATGTTCTTAGTAGATAATTTATTAACAATCGTTCACTTGAGTACATACACTGTTCACATTCGCGCACTTACACAATGACAGAATCACAATACACGATTGTAACGCGGTTGTCGCACTATTTATAACGCGGCACAGCACGATTTATAACCCGAAGCGTCTATATCCGGACTCCAAATTGAACTGCCTTGGGCGGCGCTCGTGGGTCTGTTTTATACCTGCTGCCTCTTGGTTGAGTACCTTCCAGAACGTTACCTGGTTCCGGGAACTCGACGTGTTGTTCCCGAATGTTCGAGACCCTTAATCCTCCACAGGTCGTTGACCTTGCGACGCCAGCAGCCCATTTGACTGGCGCAGGTGCGAGCTCGCAACAGTATTTTCAAGTTGTTGCCTCGGGTTCCATTCATTAGACAGCAACACAAAAACGAATTCCTCACGAGTATTTTCAATTGTGTTTCTGCTTCAAGTTCCTTCTATTAGACAGCAGCACGAAACCGAATTCCTAACGAGTATTCTCAATTGTGTTGCTATTTCAAATTCCTTTCATTAGACAGCAACACGAAGACAAATTCCATTATTTCCAAATTCCTGTCATTTCAAAAGGTTAATCTCTCCGATTCGGCCCAAATTTTTTATCTGGACGTTTCAAGGTGTCTAGGCAAAAATTAGCCAATGTCCGTTGGCCGTCCACGCCGACTTTGCTATTAGAAATTATTCAAAAAATCTGAAATTTTCAGTGGTCCGTCTCCGACTCTAGTTGGTTAGTTGGTCCTCGAAATATAGTAAGATAGGGGTTAAATGTGTATTTCGAAAAATGAATTTTTGAGATTTCTTTGGGAATTTAGGGGTATCATTTTCCACTAAATTCTGGACGCTGAATCCAATAAAATAGGTCCCAGAACGATTGCCACCCACTGGAAGAGGTTATGGGCCAAAATGGATATACTATGGATATACTGGAATAATAGATACCCATTGGGTATCATTACCCATTTTGAATATGTGTTTTCGGGATTTCTGGTACCTAGGCGTGTGGGGTATCATTTTCCACTAAATTTTGGACTCTGAATCGATTGGAATGGGTCCGGGACCCGCCACACCCACTGTTTCCCCCATTTTCCCCATGTTGAAGAAAAGAATCCCCATGCGCCTGGTCCGAAGTTCTAATTAGTCTCCAGTTATACAATCTTTATGAGCAAATACATGATTTATTAATTCAACTACACCTTTTATCAATTCAATATATCCGTCAGCCAAATCAGTTAACCATTTTCCCCAAATGATAAAACCTCTCGAAAAAAAGGAAATTAATGAATTACATAACACCGAGTCCTTTCGGCCATTAACAAATGAATATCGAGTCGAATTTTCATTCAACATCAACTCTGGTTATTTGCCGTACCTGAATCATTTTCATTAAAGTCAGTCCAAACGAGGGTAGATATCGATAAACAAGGGTATTTCAACCACTCCCAAACATTTTTATTCGTATTACTTTTTAAGCATTTTCCACTCTGGTGAATGAACCGAATCCGCACACGAGCGAGATTCACATGAAATGTTAAATCATTGTCGAATAATCAATCAAGCCGCTCAAATCAAGTTATAATTACCAGGTTGATAATTTTAATTGAATTTGGGTAAACTTCATATTTCTCACCAGGCCAGACTAGGAAAGGGTATTCACTATTTTTATTTCTGAAGAAAACCGTTGGCAGTAGCTTAAGTGGACTTGATGTGCGCTTATACAGTCACCGATTCCGGACAGTGCCTATTGTAACGATTTATGTTCTTAGTAAATAATTTATTAACAATCGTTCACTTGAGTACATACACTGTTCACATTCGCGCACTTACACAATGACAGAATCACAATACACGGTTGTAACGCAGTTGTCGCACTATTTATAATGCGGCACGGCACAATTTATAACCCGAAGCGTCTATATCTGGACTCCGAATTGAACTGAACTGGGCGGCGCTCTTGGGTCTGTTTTATACCTGCTGCCTCTTGGTCGAGTACCTTCCAGAACGTTCCCTGGTTCTGGGAACTCGACGTGTTGTCTGGAGCGAACGGGGGAGGTTCCCCAATGTTTGAGACCCTTAATCCTCCACAGGTCGTTGACCTTGTGACGCCAGCAGCCCATTTGACCGGCGCAGGTGCGAGCTGGCAACACTATGATATTAGTACTCCTTTCATTGCTAAGTTTAATGTCCTGAAGGTCCGTGATATGTACAAGAAAACAGCTGTTCAGTTACTCATGAGTTCTGAATTTTCTCCTCCAACTTATTCTTTTGGTTATTCCTTGAATTTAAAGAAAAGAACGCCTTCTTGATTTGGGGGATGGGCTGGCATTGAGAGAGTTGTGATCAAGGAGGTTTTGAAAATGGCATAACTCACTGTTACTCTGGGTACTTACTTGGATGGTTGATGGTAACAGTCACCTAGATGAAGGGTTATAGAGGGCCTCTAGCGCTGAAGCCTGTTGGCTTGTTGAGCTTCTCTTAGGGTCCCATTCTTTTTGTCCATTAATAGCCCTAGTCCCTGGGTTGTTAGGGTACGGACTAACTTTTTGCAGGGTATGGTTCTCATTGGAGTTTGTGTCCCAAAGAGGGTGTATCAGCGGGATGTGAGTGATGGGCACTCAAATATGTGATTTGCAATTTCGTCTGCTTCCTCACAGAATCTGCATAGTGTTGTTGGTTGTGTCACCCCTATGCGGTTCAGATGAAAACGCAGAGGAGCGAAGCCGGTCAGTAGGCCAACTATCGCTTTTAGGTCTTCTTTGGTGAGTGATTGGTGGGGTTTTGCCACCACGCGCCTACAGTGGTCCTTCAATATTCCACCATCTGCCTGTGTTTCTTGTTCCTCCACTCCTTGATGGCAGCTCTGAAGAAGCTTTTGGGCAAACCTACAGCCGGCTCTGGGCCCACGAAGGGTGTTCTGGAGCCCCTCCTGGCCAGCTCATAGGCTTCTTCGTTACCCCCAATTCCCCTATGCCCCGCCGCAATGAGGTTAGAAAATGGCATAAGTCTGCAGGGTACCTACATGGATCATCAGTTATACAGCTACGCTTGTTTCTCTTTCGGCTTGGTTTGGTCCCTGCAACATTCCTCTTAGTTTACTTTTTTCATACTTACATAGCCGTACTTCTCCATACGGTCACAAGCAACGCTCATTGCAGGAGAATGTGGTTTACTCTCATAATTCTTCCCAAAATTAGCTTGCTGGCTGCAACATGAACAACATTCAAGGGTTTAGCTATCAGGATATTTTCAACTGGGGTTTTCTTTGCGGTAGTCACCGTACATCCATTGCACTATGGTAATCTCCTAACAAATTTTCAAGAAATTTACTCATATATTTTTTTGTTATTTATATCCAATACTTGTTTTATATTTATTTATATTTATTGTTAGGTTCCTCTGGCCCGGTGGGAGTTATAGTGGTTGCTCATCCCCTTCCACGGGCATTTGCCCATATAGGGGATTAATTTCCATTAAATGGCCTGTGATGGATTTTCGTTTATATCCCATTCTTTGTTCAACATTTTTTTTTGGAAACGAAAAATTTAAAAAAATAAAAAATGGCTGAACTCAACTCCGCGGTTCCGTGGCCTGGGAACCGCTATGTTGATTTTTGGATTGCTCCGGAATCGGCCAACCTCATTTCCAATACGTTCATAAACCTTCCACTGGACCCACTGGGCATATTCAACAGCTTATCACAGTGTTGCCAAGCTTGTTTCCATTACAGTTCCAATTCCTCTCGCTCTGGTTGCCCCCAATAAGGCAATCGTAGCGTCCATCTAATCCGTACATCGTTTGCCGGCCAAACGTATCACCGGACGTGACCCGCAAGGTCCCTGGGGCACAGATGTTTGCCATTTATTTTCCTCCTGAAGCGGCCTCTCGCTGGGAGCTTTGGAAAAAATATCAATCCATTTCTTATGTGGCGAATACACAATGTTTGCACACGGTTATATCTGTTGTTGTCGCGGTAATGAACGTGGGAAGGTTATGTGTGGCATGAAGATAATTATTTCTGTTTTCTTGTTTCAGGTAACACTCACGGCATTTCTTCACGAGTTTTGGGGCCCTTCTGGTGAGCAGGATTGTTGTCGAATGCGTAGGTAGTATGGCAAGTGTTGAAAACATTCAGGGTGAATGATTTGTGAATAGGCTTTTACTGAAATGAAAAAATGAAATAAAAAACAACTCTCATGAAAATATTCGAATTTTTGAAAAAAAATTTGTCAATAAATTTGAGTTTTTGATGGAGGAGTTCATCCTTGAGGGTGAAAATCAACAGTCACGACGCTAAAGCGACGTTTTGGACTGCTTAAGAATACACCGTTCAATGTATTTCTAGATTTCACGTCAACCGTGTTGTTACGACGAAGGACATTGTTACCGAAGATGAAGAAGGCGAGAGCTAACGGTCAACACGCAGTTTTGATAAAAGACCATCTTTACATAAATGGGAAGAAATTGATTGGAGTAGACACCTCAAGCTCATCTGAAGCAGACAGTGAAAAGTCATCCGAACGGCTACAACATCTAAGAAACGAAATGAAGAGTAAGAGAGGGAGGAAAAAGAAGAGAGTTTGACTGCAACACCATTCCGAAGATTAATTAGAAATCTGAATTAGAACGTCAAGGACTTTGGGCTCTTAGGATCAGCGATTTGAAACCTGGAAGATAAAGTGATAAAGTGAATGATTATTTTAAGATGAAAACCATAGTACGTAATTTGTAATTTTTTATTTCCAAAAAAATGTAGAACAGAGAATGTGATACAAACAAAAATCCAGCACAGGCCATTCAATGGAAATTAACCCCCTATATGGGCAAATGCCCGTGGCAGGGGATGAGCAGCCACTATAACTCCCACCGAGCCAGAGGAACCTAACTTTTACGATTACAATACAATACAAGTAACATCAAGATTGGCCAAATTATCTAATAAATATAAATAAATATAAAACAAGTATTGAATATAAATAATAACAAAAAATATATGAGTAAATTTATTTTCTAATAAGTAATAAATCACAGCAAATAGAGGAACAATATTATGCAGATCAAATTAAAAAATAATAAATAAATAAATAAATTACAAAATTATTGTTGCAAAGCTAACTGGCCTCCATAGTATGGTCGTAGTATCTCTGAAACCTGCCTAAATGTATTATCACCAGAATAAATAAATGTCTTTAAATCCGTCGGAAAACCAGACCAAAACGCTGCAAATTCTTACACAGGGGTTGGTTATTCGTCAGACCAGGCGCATGGAAACTTATTTAAAAACATGGGGGAAATGGGGAAAATGGTGGGTGCGGCGGGTCCCAGACCCATTCCAATCGATTCAGTGTCCATGATTTAGTGGAAAATGATACCCCACACGCCCAGGTACCAGAAATCTCATAAACACATATTTAAAATGGGTGATGTATACCCAATTTGACCCATAACTTCTTCCAGTGGGTGCCAATCGTCCTGAGACCCACTTCATTGGATTCAGCTTCCAAGATTTAGCGGAAAATGATACCCCACACGCCTAGGTTCCAGAAATCTATAAAACACATATTCAAAATGGGTAATATATACCCAATTTGACCCATAACTTCTTCCAGTGGCTGCCGATCGTTCTGGGACCCATTTCACTGGATTCAGCGTCCACAATTTAGTGGAAAATGATACCCCACTCGCCTAGATCGCCCAAAATCTCGAAAATCCATTTTTCAAAAAACACATTTTGACCCCTACCCCACCCAAATTTGGTCCGATCGGGCTGAAAAGCTTGGAGGACCGTCCCAGGCCGGTTACAGACCCCTGACCCAAATTTCAGATTTTTAGAAAATTTTCTACTACCAAAAACGGCGTGGACGGCGGACGGCGGACGGCGTACGGTGGACGGCGGACGGCGGACGGCGGACGGACATTGACCTTTTTTGATCTAGACACCATGAAACGTCCAGAAAAAAATTTTGAGCCGAATCGGAGAGGTTGACCGTTTGCATGAAAACATAGGTTGATTATTCAAGGAATAACCAACTAAAACGGATGAACAAATCGCTTACTTTTAACAAAATGCCTTACGAATGCAAGCTCTTTTAGCATAAAGAATGGCAAAATATTCAACTTTTTAAAAGAGGCATCGTGTGCTCAAGAGAATTTTTCTTTGAGATGATTCTCACAATTTCAATCGATTTGTATTCCATAATCTTTACTCTTTCTTGTATAATATTTTTAAATGTTATGACGAATATTATAGTTCTATTGTTACTAATATCATAGATTCTTCAGAGAAAGTTAAGTTATTAAGACAATAATCCCTTATGTAAACGCATTAATAATGTTTATGTGACTCTTATGACCTAGTTTTTTTGAGACATAGTACGTACTTGCTAGACATTAAATGTCTAGCAAATTTTGTAAAGTGGCTGAACTCCTATTGTATAGGTCAAGTTTCCTGAAACGACAATAAATGAATTGAATTGAGTTTTTAATGGATTTATACTTAACTGTTATTTTTTTCAACGAAATTGTTGTAAAATGAGTTGACAAGCGAAATGACCTAAAATCACAAGATGTTCAAACATCATGTTCGATTGAGCGAAATCAAGTTTTTCTTCTACGTGTGCATAGCTTTCAAACGTGATGCGTTTGCCCATTGCTGACTCGTTGATTCGTGTCAAGGGATGAGCGACGGATGTGACTACGGTAATTTCTGGAATAAGTTTGGAAGATTTGCTTGTTGTTGCAAGACGTGACTAGTTGACCATGGGCAACCGCATTTGTCTGGAGCTTGTGGAAATGGTGAACTTTTCACTCCGATCGCTTTAAAATGCGATGGGACAGGGTGAGCACTGCTGAAACCCCTAAACAGATGCTCCACTCCTCTGACCTGGCATCAGTTGCGGTTTACCTCACAGATGAACGAAACCGTTCGTCGTTCCACCTGCTAATGAGGGATAATTGAAGTATCAATGCAAACAAGTCGTTTGGCGTACCCCTCACCAGCCGCTTAATGGATTTCCCCTCAGAGGCCGGTCAATAGTCGACATTTCTCCCACCAGTCTATAGCGTAAAGGGAGGATTTGATTTAGGCGAACTGCTGGTGACTAGTGATAGGGTTGTCGAATGGCCAACTAGAAAGGCTGGTGTTTGGGTGAAAGGGGGGGGGGGATTGGTTTCGCAGGCAAAGGAAAAGGATTGGAACGTCATCATTAATAACGATTGATCAACATCTCGAGTCCCATTCATTCGCGATATCACGACCTTTAGTGGGAATCCTCCCACAATTTCCCATTATTTCCCCCAAAAGGATTTGGGTAATCTAACTTTCCTGTTATCGGCCTCGGAATTTCGCACTTTTTTCAGTTTTTCTGTTCTACTAATTCCGCGCCGACGAGAAACGTTTCCTTATCGTCCATGCCTGCTTAACTGAAAATCCACCGAGAAGCAATCCCAGGAGCTCGGCTTTTTAAACTGACTTCCTGATGGTTAACGTCGGTTGCGTGGAGAATGTTTTGTCAAAATGTCAACCTGCTATGGGGCTTTCTCTAAATGTCATTTCCTAATAACGTCAGTTTCGTTGAAGGTTCGACTAACATAACAGTAAGCTTCGGTGCTACACAATCGAGGCGGGATCCATCTTAATCGAATCCGCCTCTGCAATTTAGTCGAAAATTATACGAAAACGTCTCGAAAAACTACTTCAAAAATATTAATTTCAACTCATAACCCCCCCCCCCCCCCCTTGATGAGTGACCAATCAGATTGAAAATTTTCGAGATGATGAAAGAAGAAAAGAGATCAAGGTGGAGGCATGGTGGATACAAATCGTAGACAAGGTGGGGCGAGGTGGAGACCAGGCGGAGACCAGGATGACACAAGGCGGAGGCGAGATGGAGACCAGAACGAGACAAGGCGGGAACAAGGACGAGACAAGGTGGAGTAAAAGGCAAAAACCAGGATGAGACAAGGCGGAGACCAGGATGAATCAAGGTGGAGGCATGGTGGATACAAATCGTAGACAAGGTGGGGCGAGGTGGAGACCAGGCCAAGACAAGGCGGAGACCAGGATGACACAAGGCGGAGGCGAGATGGAGACCAGGATGACACAAGGCGGAGGCGAGATGGAGGCCAGAACGAGACAAGGCGGAGAACAGGATGACACAAGGCAGAGGCGAGATGGAGACCAGAACGAGACAAGGTGGAATGAAAGGCGCAGGCGAGATGGAGACCAGAACGAGACAAGGTGGAATGAAAGGCGCAGGCGAGATGGAGACCAGAACGAGACAAGGTGGAGTAAAAGGCAAAAACCAGGATGTGACAAGGCGGAGACCAGGATGAATCAAGGTGGAGGCATGGTGGATACAAATCGTAGACAAGGTGGGGCGAGGTGGAGACCAGGCCGAGACAAGGCGGAGGCGAGATGGAGACCAGAACGAGACAAGGTGGAATGAAAGGCGCAGGCGAGATGGAGACCAGAACGAGACAAGGTGGAGTAAAAGGCAAAAACCAGGATGAGACAAGGCGGAGACCAGGATGAATCAAGGTGGAGGCATGGTGGATACAAATCGTAGACAAGGTGGGGCGAGGTGAAGACCAGGCCAAGACAAGGCGGAGACCAGGATGACACAAGGCGGAGGCGAGATGGAGACCAGGATGACACAAGGCGGAGGCGAGATGGAGACCAGAACGAGACAAGGTGGAATGAAAGGCGGAGACGAGATGGAGACCAGAACGAGACAAGGCGGAATGAAAGACGGAGAACAGGATGAGACAGGGCGGAAACAAGGACGAGACACGGCGGAGACCAGGATGACAAAAGGTGGAGACCAGGATGAATCAAGGCGGAGGCGAGATAAAGACCAGGATGAGACAAGGCGGAAGGAACCCATTACGAGACAAGGTGGAGTAAAAGGCAAAACGCTGCAAATTCTTACACAGGGGTTGGTTATTCGTCAGACCAGGTGCATGGAAACATTTAAAAACGTGGGGGAAATGGGGGAAAACGGTGGGTGCGGCGGGTCCCAGACCCATTCCAATCGATTCAGTGTCCATGATTTAGTGGAAAATGATACCCCACTCGCCTAGATCGCCCAAAATCTCGAAAATCCATTTTTCAAAAAACACATTATGACCCCTACCCCGCCCAAATTTGGTCCGATCGGGCTGAAAAGCTTGGAGGACCGTCCTTGGCCGGGAACAGAACCCTGACCAAAATTTCAGATTTTTCAGATTTTCTACTACCAAAAACGGCGTGGACGGCGGACGGACATTGACCTTTTGGTTGGTTATTCCTTGAATCATCAACCTTTGTTTTCATGATAATGGTCAACCTCTCCGATTCGGCTCAACATTTTTTTCTGGACGTTTCATGGTGTCTGGATAAAAAAAAAAATCGATTGAAACGGGTCCGGGACCCGCCACACCCACTGTTTCCCCTTTTTTTCCCATGTTGAAGAAATGAGTCTCCATGCGCCTGGTCCGAGGAATAACCAACCCTTGTGAATGAATTGTTTCTTCTTATTCCAGGGTAAGTGAAGCAGCGCCAGCTTCCTCTTCTGCCCAAGAGTAATATTTTCCAGCTGGCAGGGTTGCCAGATCCATGACCATCATGAATGACCCCAGGAGCTTCTATCAGTCTGGGGTGCTCTTTGAGCAGACTTTAGGCTGGCATGAATTAGTTGGTTCGTGAACATGGGTTGTAACCCCTTGAAAACCGGATTACCTGATCCTACCGCTGTATGTTATGTCCAGAGTTTTCATCTTCCCACTCTACCAGCTTTATTGACTGCTCATCTTTTCTACTGGCAATCTACTAAAGGCTCTTAGCGGTTTAGTCAATAGTTTTACACCCAGTCGATGTGGGGTCAGGTGGCAATATACGAAAGGCTCTTTGCCGTTTGATCAATAGTTTCAGGCATAGTCGGTGTGAGGTCAATCGGACAATTTTAATCGAAACAACCCGAAAGATTCAATGAGTGTTCATAGTCATTTGTGATTGATTACTCATCATCAAGGTGGCCGCATTCGCAAAACGTTAGGTGGTCCATCTAGTCGTAGTCTATAAGACTGAGCCAGTCCTACTTGATGGCAATGTGAAATCTGGCATGACAGACCAAGACCTGCTCCCGGGCTCTGGAAAATACCAAAGTTTTGGTAGTAGAAAGTTTTCTATAAATCTGAGATTTGGGTCAGGTCCGTTCCCGGCTCTAGTTTGTCCTCGAAACTTTTCAGCCCAATTGGACCAAATTTGGGCGGGGTAGGGGTCAAAATGTGCAAATCGAAAAATGGATTTTTAGCGATCCAGGCGTGTGGGGTATCATTTTCCACTAAATTTTGGACGCTGAATCGATTGAAATGAGTCCGGGACCCACCACACCCACTATTTCCTTCATTTTCCCCATGTTGAAGAAATGAGTCTCTTGGTCCGAGGAATTTGCAGAGTTTTTGCAGGTGGTTTATGGTGGGATCAGTCGAGCAGTACTGGAAGTGTAAGCAGTTGACAGCGGAATATCTCCGTGTTACACTGTTTCAAACACTCTCAAACTGAGTAATTGAACGAAATACCTATGTAAAATGTTTGCAGACCTTTCAAAATGATCCTTCACCATTTTACACTCGATTAACGCATTTGGAACCCTCTTAATAATATTTTCATCCGAAATCAAATTTCGAATGTGGAAATGAGACTGAGTTTGCATTCGCATCACTACTCATCCTCGCACTATTTTGTCTTTGTTTCTTGATGATGATCCTGCTTTTCTCAGGGGTTTTGGGAGTTCTGAAACGAGCTGAATTAGCTGAATCGTTTTTCGAACATTCACTTGAACTCGCTCAGTACCGACGTTTAATTGTACGCTCGCAACGACAGAAACTAATCCGCGTTCATTTCAAATAGACCGGTCGGCAATCAATGAGCTGTGTCCATAAGTCTCTAAAAGCCGAGGCAATTCCACAGCGTAATTTCGAGCTTCTATTCAATCGTCGATGAACTGGATCTATCAAAAGCTAGAGCGTTTGGAGGTTTATTGGCGAGAGAATTGAAGAGAATTAATTCATTCATCGCCGCCGTTAGTGCCTCACTACAATAAAAACCGCCCTTTTATCGCCCATTTTCGCTCGAAGCTTTTGCTTCAATTGAAAGTTTTACGGTCCGTCGCTTAATTTCGTGAAGTTTCCTCACCACCGCGAGCTCTTTGAATAGTTTATGAGGCGACGCGTTTCTCTTCATACGCTTTTCATTTGAACCAGTTTCATTTGTGGATATTTGCTCAATAATGTGTTCAGATTGTCTTGAATCTGAGTAATAATATCAGCGAGACATAATTTCATCGTTTGGGGCGGAATAATTACTATCCCGACGGGCTATGCGTGGTTTTGGGTCGCCTTTCAGCAAGGGAGCTACTGATAACCAGACGTGTGGTAGCTTGGGACATACGATACTTTCAAAGTATCGATACCATCATATGAGTACTTGATCCTGATATTCGATACTACTCAAGTATCCAATGAAAAGTATCGATACTATAGAGTACTCACAAGAAATACTTACATGAGTAAATAATTCGAGAAAATCAGGTTAAGATAGTGTGGAAGTAAAGTTTTAAGAGTATAATAAAGAGGTCTTAAAGATGGCAAACAATTCTTCACTTCGAAAAGGCTGTTTATTCAAGAAGGTACTTCAAAATGGCAGAAACACTACAGTCCCATTCTTCCATCCTTGTTTTTGTGGGGTTTAATTTTCATAATTGTGACAAGCCATTAAATGGCCTTGTTGGATTTTTGTTTGTATCCCATTCTCTGTTCTAAATTGTATTGGAAATAAAAATTTAAAAAAAAAACCAAGAGGTTAGGAAGAGCATACCTGTTGGTAGTAGATTTTCCTTATTTTGATCAGAATATTTCCAGTTTTATAGAGGCCTGGACGGGCTATGATGGACAGCATGGATTTGAATTTCAGAAAGATGAATCAGGTTTTGTTGGTGTTAGCACAATTGAAAGAGTTGTTGAAATATTTTTTCTCGTAAAAAAACAAAAGAACAATACAATTTTTGTAATTTGACTCCATACGAGTAATTTTTCGATACTGACCAGAGTATCGATACCAGTACTTATACTCTAATCTGTGGTATCGATACCAAAAGTACTTGGTATCGAATGAAATATACTTTACTCATATCGATCAGTATCGTATGTCCCTGTTAGCTTCTAGGGATGGGTATCGAACCTTAAAACATCGATGTTTAACGTCGGTAGTGATGAAAATATAAATCATCGATGGCAGAGAAATGTCGGTACAAAAACATCGACGTTAATCTATCATCGATGTTTTTGCTGAGCTATTTCACATGAATCGCTCGTCCCGATTTATTTTCATTTGTTAGTCAGTTTATAAAATCCATTCGAAGTAGAAATAGGAAGCAAACAAGTAACAAATTTAATTTAAAATTGTTTATTCTAACAAATATCTTTTAATTGAAAAATATATAGGTGCTACTTATTACTCGTACTAATTCAAAGTTTGTTTTCAATTTAAACAAATAAAACAGTAACTTAAAAGGAAATTATTCACAAAAATTATTTACATTAAAACTTACATATATAGTTCATACCCAGAATTTTTCGTTCGAATCTGTAATAAGTAATAATTTTGAATAATTCTTCGCCTATCGAGTTATCTGCACGTAAACATCGATGTTTAAAACTATCGGATGGTGGCTAAATGATGCTAAACTTATCGATGTTTTTATAAAAAATCGAAACGAATCGAATCGTAAACATCGAGTACTCGCTACCCATCCCTAGTAGCTTCTATTTTGTTGCGAAATTACACTTGCACCAATCTCCTGGACGACCAGCATTACAAAATACAGCTGAAGAAGCTACTCATTAAACAGGGAATGAAGAAGTTGGCAATACCCAAGATCAGTTGTGGCTTGGACCAATTGGATTGGAGGATAGTCCGTAACACGTTGGAATTCATTTTCCAAGGGACCAAGATTGATGTGTGGGTGTTTACCTGGAATCCACTGGAAAAACTGATGTGAAGACTGTGGACTGCTATGTCACTGCCAAGGCAGCTGCAAGAATGGTGACAAATGCTGCTATCGACTATAGCCCTGTGATGAAAGGATGCCAAAGATTGTTCTGGGACAGAACAATTCTAAGGAGGGGGCAGTGTTGCAAGATTACACTTGTCTTCTGAACAACCAGCAGCATCACTCTCAGCATCACCAGCTGGGTCACTCTCAAACATTAGTGCTTTGTATCAAATTGGCTGGAACCTTCCCGCTTGCGCGAGACAACATGTCGAGTTCCCAGAACCAGCGTCGAGTTCCCAGAACCAGGGAAGACTCGAGAAGGTTCTCGGCCAAGGGAGTGAGCATAAAAAGGGACCGAGGAATACCGCGCAGGCAGTTCAGTTCAGTTTGGAGTCCGATTACAGATGCTTTGCCATGCCATGACAACTGCGTTGTGACCGTGTATTGTGCCTTATGATTGTGTAAGTGTGTGAATGAGGACACTGTATTCGAGTGAACGATGGTAATAAATTATATAGAACATAAATGGTTACAATATCTTTAATTTTATAGTCTGCTAGTCCACAGCGGCCAATGAGTTAGTTAGCCATCAGCAACCCTGGCTTTCTTTGGATTGAGTTGACGACAGCCACATTTGGATCACAATCTGACCATCCAGTCAGAAATGAGTGGATTATAAAGTTATAATTGAAATAGGGGAATCAAGAAAAAGATCCATCATCCCTTTGTTCTATTTGCATAGTTCACGAGGCCCTCTGCTGCCGTGGAAGGTTTCGCGGTTTGTTACAGTTGACGATCTATCTTTCTCCTCAATTGTATTCTCTTTCGTTAATTTGAATATCTGCGTTATGTATTCACGTTTTCCTTTATTTTCCTCAGCCTCGAGTTATTTACTTTCATATTGTCCGACTTCGTGACTTCAGTTCATTTCTGTCCCTCCGTTTCGAAATTCTCGAGTTCCTTTGAAAACGTTCCGGGCTCATTCAGGCGATGCGGAATCGACATCAAATATTCCGGTTCTATGCTGTTCGTGTAAGAATAGGAAATTCCAACTGCTTTCAACTACTGGAACTTCGAAAATGTACCTACATTCCTCCCAGTCACATCTCAGATTCATTACACATTTGCTGTCCTCAATATCCTCGTGTGGAAAACTTGATCGAACTATAAGAAGCTGGTGGAACTCAACTTCCTCTCGTCTTTTATAAACGTTGACGCTAACGATGTGCGTACTATAAGCAATTTGTTCGACATAGTCAAGTTTGACAAGCACCTAATGCACCTACTTACCATCACAATGGGCTAAGACTCGAGATTTATAGGCCCTTCGGGGAATGAAATGGTATAGGAGCGGAAGCGCTTCAATATAGGAGGATTATTCAAAATTGATTTGGATCACTGGCTAACGACAATAGCGACATATCGATCTTGGGAAATAGGGAGACCATGAAATCGCGGATTCACGCTATATTGTAGAGGGGAAATCTTAATTATTGAAACACTATCAGGGGGCGAATTAAAAAAAAAAAAAAAAAAACGCTGCAAATTCTTACACACGGGTTGGTTATTCCTCGGACCAAGCGTACGGAGACTCATTTTTTCAACATGGGGGGAATGGGGAAAACAGAGGGTGTGGCGGGTCTCAGACCCATTCCAATCGATTCAGGATCCAAAATTTAGTGGAAAATGATACCCCACACGCCTAGGTACCAGAAATCCCGAGAACACATATTCCAAATGGGTAATTATATACCCAATTTGACCCATAACTTCTTCCAGTGGGTGCCAATCGTTCTGGGACCCACTTCATTGGATTCAGCGTCCACGATTTAGTGGAAAATGATACCCCACACGCCTAGGTACCAGAAATCTCGAAAATCCATTTTTCAAAAAACACATTTTGACCCCAACCCCTCCCAAATTTGGTCCGATCGGGCTGAAAAGTTTCGAGGACCGTCCTAGGCCAGGAATAGACCCCTGACCCAGATTTCAGATTTTCGTAAAATTTTCTACTACCAATAACGGCGCGGACGGCGACCTTTTTTGACCTTTTTCAATCTAGACACACCTTAAAACATCCAGAAAATTTTTTTTGAGCCGAATCGGAGAGGTTGACCTTCCGCATGAAAACATAGCACCTACAAAAACCAAAAAAAACCAACTACAAAAATACCTACTTACCTATCTCATGGATTCACTTTGCAAACTGGAACCTTCATTCTTCTGTTATGTTGGCAACACTGTCATGGTGGCAGTGGGTGTGACGTCAGAGGGGAGCTCTTATCAGTCAGCTGATGATAGGGTGAACATACAATTTCTCCCTACTCGGATGGTTAAAACACAGTTACCCGAAGTACCTGCCCAACTTCAAACTGGGGATGATTTTCTGGTTAGAGTGGCTTTTTCATAGATGGTTATTGAGTGTTACCGTTTTTTAGGTGAACTCAGAAGTATAATATGAGTAATGAATTATATTTTATTCCATCACAACCTCCTAGATATTGGACGGAAGTAGGTGTTGAGACTAACACGTGGTCGCTTTGACTGTCAAGTCCTGAAATTGCTCGGACCTGCTTATGATAGGACAATCTGCTGCCTGCTGCCTGATCAATATTATACGAATTCCATCACAACGCGTAATTTCCTCAGCTACCAAGTTGTTTGCCGAGGGTCCCAGATACCTTTAACGGAGGATTGAGTTTGAAAGTCAGGACGTGGATGCGAATCAATTCATGGGCGATAATGGAAAGGCCTGCGCTAGCCTCCTCTCTATAATGTACTGAATGAATAATGCTATCGTTTTCACGGTAGGTACCCGGTTTTTCACTTTCCTGCAGATCGAAGGGTGAAAATGGCCGGACCTGGACTTGTACCCAGCCGAACAAGGTGTTTGGGTACTTGTACAGGGTAGAAACGAACTAAAAGCCCTACAACCACATATCCATATTACATTAGGATTAGATGGTATAGCAACAGGTCAGGTTTTTCATAATATATACGAAATGTATGAATTGGCATGTTTTCTGGGTCCCCATGCTACTCGTCCGAGAATTTTGATCTCCTTGAAACCAAAGACCCGGGTGTGTGGAGATTTTTACCCACTAAAAACCTCACCTCCTTTTCCCAAGTTGGGGCCCAGACACATTACTTCAGGCTGGGTTCCGATTTCTGCCTGCTAGCTGGTCCCGTTTGCCTGCAGTTCCCGTTGCCGGGCCCTTTCCTCGACGAGCTTGCCTTCCAGGATGTTTTGGATGTACCCTGCCACGGCGTTCCACTTTGACTTGCTCTCGAGCATCCTGGTCATCATATCCTCGGGGGTGGGAGGGCTGGCCATTACTAGCTTCCTTGCAATCTGCCATCACTCTCTCTCCCACCTCTCGCATTCGAAGAATGTGTGTTGAGCGCTGTCCTCTTTGTTGGTGCAATGTAGGCATCCTGGAGATTCCACAATACGCATCGTATGGAGATACTGATAGAACATCCCGTGACCCGAGAGGAACTTCGTTATATGATAGTTAACTTCACCGTGTTTCCTCTCCGGACGTATATTGGGCACCAGTCGAGCCGTCCATCTTCCTCTTGTTTCTGTCTCCCAGACTTCCTGCCAGGAGTCGACTGTGTGTTCCCGCTCTTGTTTGGCTAATTGAGGCCATGGCTCCTCTTCCCGTCGCTCGCACATCCTTTTCCTCTCCCTTGCAAGCAGATGTATTGGTATCACTTCTGCCAGGAGGAGCACGGCTGGTTCCGATACTGTCTTATAGGCGCTCGCAATGCGAAGCGCCTCTCTTCTTTGCACTGTGAGCATCCGTTTTTGGTGGCATTTGACATTCAGAGCGTCCGCCCATACTTCAGCCCCATACAGCAGGATGGAGTGTACAACTGACATTAATAGTTGTCTCTTACATGGTCTAGGTCCTTGAATGTTTGCCATTAGTCGACTCAGGGCTGCAGTTGTCTTTGCTGCCTTGATTATTGAGGAATAACTAACCAAAAGGGGGGTCACACTCATGGAGATGACTTCAGCAGCTCAATGGGAATTTCTACACGTCTATAGTATCGTCCACAAGGACCGTCCTCTACGCTTGCACTACTGAAAAGCCATAGTACCATATAATACATCGTCAAGCACAAGGACGACGTTGTCTGACAGAATGTTCCCTAAGAACTAAACGAATATCCTCCAACCTGTCGTTTATACTCTCAACACTAATTATAGCGATTCCAGCTAATTTGCACGAACGAAGCACTGATAAACCTAAATAAACATCAACACGACCATGCCAAAGTCAATCGTCAATTGCTGGCATTGCAGCAATGTTTTCCTGTTAGTCGAGCCACGCTCGGTTTTGGTAGTATGCTCGGTGTTGAGTACGAATGCGATAGACAAATCAAATCCCAGACATTCTCAGATCCAGAGTAAATGTTTACTCGGCTCAAACAGCTTCCCAGCTCAATATCTCCCGACTAGACGCTGTTTCTGCGTTTGTGAAACAGGTGCTGACAAGGGTAAGGCAAGTTAGCAAGTAGGTGTCAATTAAATTGTCTGAAGAGTAGTGTTGGGTGCGTTGTGGAATAGCGAGGGATTTCGGAAAAGGAAGAAGGCGTGTTGGGAGACAAGGGGTAAATAAAATTTATTGAAGGTTTGGCTCAGATAAATGAATGCTTTCTGACCTGTGCTGGCGATGGATGTTGCAGGGGGCCCCCGTCCTCGTGGTGCGATGCGTCGTGAAGTGAATATTATTCAATTTTGTCTGAGCCAAGATGAGTTTTAATGGGAAATAATTGGGTGAAAAGAACGTGCGAAAAGGGAAAAGAAAACAGCGGGTTTACAATAAGTAAGGTGCGCGGAGCCGGCATATTGTGCGAGCGGTCTACGTGAACAAATTTTGGTTGGTTATTCCTTGATTAATCAACCTATGTTTTCATGCAAAAGGTCAACCTCTCCAATTCGGCTCAAAATTTTTTTCTGGACGTTTCATGGTGTCTAGATCAAAAAAGGTCAATGTCCGTCCGCCGTCCATTGTCCACGCCGTTTTTGGTAGTAGAAAATTTTCTAAAAATCTGAAATTTGGGTCAGAAGTCTGTTCCCGGCCTAGAACGATCCTCCAAGCTTTTCAGCCCGATCGGACCAAATTTGGGCGTGGTAGGGGTCAAAATGTGTTTTTTGAAAAATGGATTTTCGAGATTTTGGGCGATCTAGGCGAGTGGGGCATCATTTTCCGCTAAATTTTGGACGCTGAATCCAATAAAATGGGTCCCAGATCGATCGGCACCCACTGGAAGAAGTTATGGGTCAAATTGGGTATATATTACCCATTTTGAATATGCGTTTTCGAGATTTTCGGTATCTGGGCGTGTGGGGTATCATTTTCCACTAAATTTTGGATCCTGAATAGATTGGAATGGGTCTGGGACCCGCCGCACCCTCTGTTTTCCCCATTTCCCCCATGTTTATGAAATGAGTCTCCATACGCCTGGTCCGAGAAATAACCAACCCTTGTTTAAGAATTTGCAGCGTTTTTTGAAAAATGGATTTTCGAAATTTTGGGCCATTTAGGCAAGTTGGGTATCATTTTCCACATAATTTTGGGCGATCTAGGCGAGTGGGGTATCATTTTTCAGATAATTTTAGACGCTGAATCCAATGAAATGGGTCCCAGAACGATTGGCACCCACAGGAAGATGTTATGGGTCAAATTGGGTATTTATTGCCCATTTTGAATATGTGTCTTCGGTATTTCTGGTACCTAGGCGTGTGGGGTATAATTTTCCACTAAATTTTGGACGCTGAATCGATTATAATGGGTCCGAGACCCGCCACACCTACTGTTTTCCCCATGTTCGACATTTTTTACTACTTAGGCGTGGGGGGTATCGTTTTCCACAAATTTTTGGACGCTGAATTGATTGGGATGAGTCTTCATGGTCCGAGGAATAACCTTCCCTTGTGAATGAATTTGCATCGTTCTTCCCGCGATCAGCCGATTTTAGACGGGCTAACTATTATTACTAAGGGGGTCTGTCGACACAACTCGATCTAGCGGCAGACGGCCGAACTGTCGCCGTTGACCACCCTACCCCGCCAGACCCATGCCGCACGGCCTGATTTTCCAAAAGTATTTCCCGATTTTTTGAAGCTCCTGTTTGAAAATTCAGACTTTTTTCTTTCGCAATATCCTTTTAAGACTTGTTGTTGTTCTCTAAGAGAAAATTTAACTGCCAACTTCTCATAACTTCAAAGTTACGAAATTTAAAATTTAAAATTTTGAAAATATTTTATTTGTTTATAGGCTAGAGAAATTTCACAAGTCTTACGAGCATATTGCAAAAAAAAAAGTTTAAATTTCCATACAGGAGCTTCAATAAATTGGGATGACTTTGCAAGGGACTGTCTGACGCCCCCTTAAGACGGTTTTTTTCCGACTTGTGTGGTGGTTTTATCAAACTCTGCTAAATAATTTTCTACTAAAAGTGGCCCTTGCAGTTTTAGCATAATATATTCTTTAAAAAAATTTATTTTATTTTTGCAATTTATTTATTTATTTTTTTTTTTGCACGACTCTTGGTGGCGTTTTGTTTTATTTTCTTTCGTGGAGTTTGAAATTCATTCCGATTGTGTATCGAGGAGGAACTTGCGGTGTAACGGCGGGACGGTGGAAGTTGTAATCTCGTTGAGAGGTTTTAGATACGGTTTACTTCAGAAATGGAGAACTTCCGCTTCGCCTTCACCACCACCGCCGCCATCTCGTGCACACCCCTCTCCGCCTTTCCTACCTCGCGTCCCTTTTCCCCACTGATGATAGGATTACATTTCCCCAGGCTTTTGATCGAATCGGCTCAAGAAGGGCGGAGGTTTCCCGGCGGAGACTCACGGGACGGGGAACGCGATTACGCGGTGGAGCATTTCGACGGAGGCGAGAGTCGAACGTCATTTGGACCCGCCGTTGTATGCTCGTCGCCGTCTTATCGCAGAGAGGCTCGCAGACCTCGCAACAAACCACAACCGCATTGTTGTTGTCGATTTTATACCTTGTCTTCGCTAATTTTTCGCCGTCATTGCTCCAAACATAGTGGCGTACATGAAATTGATCAAAAACTGTCCGTGTTCGTGTAATGAAAGAATTTATCTTTTATTATTATTTTTTTTTAAATTTATTTGGCTTGAAATTTTTACAATATTATGTTCTATATTGCAACTAATGTGCATTCAGAAGGAAAAAAATGCGAACCCCCCTTTTGAATTGAACTCGTGCTAGGGAGAGGAGTTGGTGCTGTCACCCACAGCAAAGCGACACCGAACAAATATTCTAATAGTCTATAATACTCAACAACCTACCTTTAATAATCTATAAACACTATCCACACTAATCACCTTAAAGAAAGACGGCCAACATTGTGGAATGTACGGACTAGGATAAACATAACAATAAACGGAATGTACGGACTAGGATAAACTTAATAATACACAGAGGAAGAAAAGGATGAACAATTCAGGAAGTCCCACACTAAGGTGTTAGACCTGCTCAAAAAAAAAAATGGGACTTCAGTTTTCGCATAAAGACACTGAGCGTCGGGCTACTCCTCAATACCACAGGAAGATGATTGAATAGGGCAACCCCCCATCTACTACTACTAGTACCACTACTACTTTTAAGTGGCCCCTACACGATCAGTTTTACTGACAGTCTGGTCCCTCAGTTTTACTGATAGCACACGGTGGCGCTTCACTCAATCTGTCAGTGTTCATTTGTAGTAGAGTTTCCGTGCTGTCGTATTGAGCTTCCTCGCCGCGTTTTGCATCAAGGGCATTGCTTTTCTCAGTATGCCTTCGAAAAGTGATCTGGGCTTCCTTGCTTTGACGATTATAGCGTTGAAAAAGAAGAAGAATGACCAGAAGAGGAAACGACGATGGTCGAAGGAATGGTACAAGCTGAGAAATCGATTCACTCGCGATCGTTTGCTCAATGTTTTGCGTGAAACGGAATTAAATGGTTATAAAAACTTTCTTCGAATGAACGAAAAAAGTTTCAATAAGTTATTGGAGTTAGTGCGGCCAAAAATTGAAAAGAGTGGCCCAAACTGACTCAATCACCCCTCTACACGATCAGTTTGCCGCCTCAGTCAGTCTGAAATTCAAGGTTTCATTCATTCACCTCCCAGCACTAACTCAACCATCACTCACGCCTCTAGACGATCAGTTTGCCGCTTCAGTCAGTCTGAAATTCAAGGTTTTTCTCAATCACCTCTCAGCACTGACTCAACCGTCACTCACGCCCCTAGACGATCAGTTTGCTCCTTCACTCACCTCGCGTCAGTCTCGGAGGGACCAGACTGTCAGTAAAACTGATCGTGTAGGGGCTCCACTACTACTACTATTATCCGTATTCGTGTCATTTCCCCGCCTTGTACTTATTCTGAACTTGGAAGGAAAAACTCTGCCAAAAGACCACCCTCACGTCACATGCTTTCATGTGATGTCATGTGTTGTCTCACATCCCGTGATATTGTGCGGACAAGTATCGCGATCAAACACCACTTGTATATAGCATGAAGGTCTCTTAAACGTGACCGTGATTGATTTTTAATGTTTCTCATTTTATGAAAAGTTATTCAGTACGATTTTTTGATGAATGCACAAACAAGGAAAAGAAATCAGTGTGTATCAAATGAGCAAACTTATACTTACGCCACATTTGGTTGTCCACACCATGTATCATGTAATATAAATCTTGCACCTCACGGCGTGGATTAGTGCATCTTCGATGTATCAACAATAAATACGTAATATGGACAATTTTCCAAACAGCCTGGCAGGAAATTAGGAAAGAAAAGAACTCCCATGTCAGGTCATGTACATACAACATACATGATAAAATAAATAAAAAAAACTCCCCTTATTCCTACAACTGTCCTGATTAACACGATTACAACAGTTACGATTGAACTAGCCTCTATATCCAATTTGTCCTTACATTCTGTATAACTAATCGAAAAAGCCACTTTTTTGATCCTCTAGAACAGTTGAAAATCACATCGTCCACGTTTCAGAGACCGTCAACATGCAATATACGAGTGATGATTGATGGCGGTACCAGTGTGCTTCTCCGCATGATAATCAAGTTATGTGAGAGACATGAAAGCACGTGACGTGAGGATAGCGTGTTTTCACCTCAATTTCCCCCATTTTTAAAAACAATAATTTTTCTCTCTTATTTGTTCAATAATTAACCTATGTTTTCATGTTCATGAAATTTTCAAAATTTTCTAAAAATTTGAAATTGTGGTCAGTAAGTCCTTGAAACTTATCAGCCCGATCAGCCCAAATATGGGTAAATTTGTGGTTCTTGATACTCGATTTTTGACATTTTTCGGGATTAAGGCATGTGGGATACCATTTTCTAGTAAATTTTGAATGCTGTATCCATTGAGCGGGTATGAGTCATACAGGTTACCCAGCCACCTATTTCGAAAGTGGGAGATTTGTGGTCCTAGGCGCGCAAAGTTTTATTTTTCACTAAATTTTGAACAATGATTAAGTGGAAGTTGACCTGGGGTGAGCTATTCCTAGAAACTCTTCACTCCTCACTCTCACCACACTGAATGTGCAAACTCCCCACTCTAAGAAAACTTTTCGTTCCAAGAAAGTTCAGAGCGGTATGAATATGCAGAGTGAAATGAAGAGTCAAGGTTTGCAGAGTTTTTAGTGTTCGTCTCGGGTTGAAATGTACACTTCAGGTCTACACTTCACACTCATATGAGGAGTCAATACTGTGGGTTTCAAATGGAGAATTTGTCCATTTTTTTTGTAGAGTATCCAATGACTTTGCCAAATAGTTGAGTACTCTCCAAATATCATTTAGGAGATAATTTATACTTAGAATATTATTTCGGATGGATTTTATTGGAAGAGGAGAATAATCCTGAATCTTTTGATTGGTAGTTTTGTAATAAGGGCTTTTCATTATTGATAATAACAATATATTTCTACAAAATAATAAAAAAAAAATTCGTCAGCTTCTGGTTGCTTTTGGCTTTACTTGGTTCTCAAAACCTTTCAGCCCGGTCGCTTTCTGCGTACCGTAACATCGTGTAACATAATATCCGTCCAAATCTTCAGACGAGAAATAAATAATAACGCGTTGGGCATACTATCCGTTCGTCATCAGAACATGAAGCGCCATTGCAGTGTGATGGTAGGTGTCTTGAGTTTTGCTCGTTTAGGTGTCCTAAGCGCGAGGAAGGATACAACAAAATAGACACACAACAACAACTCACTCTACATTTCAAGTTGAACAAGAAAGTTGGAGTGAAAGGTTTCTAAGAACAGGAAGTTCTCCTACTCTTCGTAATTTTCAATGTGAAGAGTATGAGATGAAGAGTCACAGAGCGTGGAGTGAAGAGTTTCTAGGAATAGGCTCCTGGACAATCCAAATTCGCTGTTTACCCCAATACTCCTGCTCTAATGAATAATGAACAACTGTGGAAGAATCTGCTGAGATTTTCATCTTATATTTTATGAGCACTCGTTCGTATGAGCTTGTGTTCTTACTTTGGCGAATGATAGAACGAGCGAAAATCGAACCAAATAAGAGTTTTACTGTTGGTTGAACTGTGCGAAAGGGTTGTTCCTTCATTGTACTCGTCTTGGAGCTCTGGTTCAATCTTTCGTTTTACTTGGTTCGCGGTCGTAAATGGAATCTCCTGAGACCCGCCAATCAAAACCCCCACCACCAACAACTTTACCGCAATAAACTATACTCCCTTCGACGCCCTGGAGTGAGAACGTTGAGGGACAATGTGGGACACAAGGAAGGCGATGACGATATTCACACAATGGAAATATCTCTCTGTGGCATCTCCCTGCCATTTAGGGGTGTCAGGCGGACTTCGCAGGGCCGACCGAGGACACTGAGACCTTGCCATTGAACCCCCCTCCCCCCTAACCAATACCACAACCTCCAACCCCCAACCACCCCTCCTCATCTCTTCATTTTATACTCTCTTCTCAATACTCGCTCATATGCCCTATTTACCAAGAATATTCTCTCCATCCATAAATGGCCGCATTGGGAAAACTTTGATACGCTTAAAGGGAGAAATTAGATGGAGGACGAAGATGCCATGTTATTTTTGGCGGACAGTACACCAAAAACGCTGCAAATTCATTCACAGGGGTTGGTTATTGGCCTTGGACCAGGCGCATGGAGTCACATTTCCTTAGCATAGACGAAATGGGAGAAACGGTGGGGTAGCGAGTCCCGGACACATTTCAATCGATTTAGAGTCCAAAATTTAGTGGAAAATGATACCCCACACGCCTAGGTACCAGAAATCTCGAAAACACACATTCAAAATGGGAAAATAGTGTTGCGAGCTCGCACCAGCGCCAGTCAAATGGGCTGCTGGCGTCGCAAGGTCAACGACCTGTGGAGGATTAAGGGTCTCGAACATTTGGGAACCTCCCCGTTCGCTCCAGACAACGCGTTGAGTTCCCAGAACCAGGGAACATTCTGGAAGGTACTCGACCGAGAGGCAGCAGGTATAAAACAGACCCACGAGCGCCGCCCAGTTCAGTTCAATTCGGAGTCTGGATATAGACGCTTCGGGTTATAAATCGTGCCGTGCTGCGTTATAAATAGTGCGACAACCGCGTTACAACTGTGTATTGTGATTCTGTCATTGTGTAAGTGCGCGAATGTGAACAGTGTATGTACTCAAGTGAACGATTGTTAATAAATTATTTACTAAGAACATAAATCGTTACAATAGGTACATATTTTGACCCATAACCTCATCCAGAGGGCACCAATCGTTCTGGGACCCATTCCATTGGATTCAGCAATCCAAAATTTAGTGGAAAATTACACCCACACACGCCTAAATCGCCAAAAATCTGGAAAATCCATTTTTCGAAATACACATTTTGACCCCTACCCCAGACACACCCCTCACCTAAATTTCAGATTCTTAGAAAATTTTCTGCTACCAACCGTTCTGGGACCCATTTCATTGGATTCAGTGTCGAAAATTTAGTGAAAAATTATACCCCACACGCCTAGATCGCCGGAAATCTCGATAATACATTTTTCGAAATGCACATTTTGACCCCTACCTTCATATCTTATTTACGGAACTGTTTGAGATTCGAGAACGTTTTGGCTGGCAGCTTTCCTTCCCGTATTTGCAATCTAGTTTCACCCGTTTATTCCTTTCCCGATAAAAGGGGAACACCATTTACCGTACTTACTTCAGCGAGGAGTGATCACAATTTTCATGAGCTACACCTCCCCAGTGTGCTGCTGGCAGAGACAGAACTTGAATGTTGGCACTCCCCTCGAATATCGATTGAACCGAAAAGGAGGAAGGTTGAGGAAAAGGAGGGTTTGAGTAAAAACACCGGTTGGGAAGCTATCGCGTGATTTGGGATAGTAAAGGTACATCGGACGACCCAGACTGGACAGGCCGAGCTTTACTGAAGCTCAGTGTACCTTCATCACCGTCTGAGAGGAATTTCCAAGCTGAAACCGACCATGAGAGTTGACACAAGTGTTCGTATTTCGGAAACTTCCCACGACCTCCACACCCGACGTCCTTCACCCGGCCAAATATATATCAGTTCAGTTTGTATTTATTTTCGTTTTGGTTGGTTATTCCTCGAATTATCAGCTTATGTTTTCATGCATAATGTCAATCTCTCCAATTCGACCTAATTTCATTGTGGGTGTTTCAAGGTGTCTAGATCAAAAACGCTGCAAATTCTTACACAGGGGTTGGTTATTCCTCGGACCAGGCGTATGGAGACTCATTTCATAAACATGGGAGAAATGGGGAAAACAGTGGGTGCGGCGGGTCCCAGACCCATTCCAATCGATTCAGGATCCAAAATTTAGTGGAAAATGATACCCCACACGCCCAGATACCGGAAATCTCGAAAACGCATATTCAAAATGGGTAATATATACCCAATTTGACCCATAACTTCTTCCAGTGGCTGCCGATCGTTCTGGGACCCATTTCATTGGATTCAGCGTCCAAAATTTAGTGAAAAATGATACCCCACTCGCCTAAATTGCCCAAAATCTCGAAAATCCATTTTTCAAAAAACACATTTTGACCCCTACCCCGCCCAAATTTGGTCCGATCGGGCTGAAAAGCTTGGAGGACCGTCCTAGGCCGGGAACATACCCCTGACCCAAATTTCAGATTTTTAGAAAATTTTCTACTACCAAAAACAGCGTGGACGGCGTACGGCGGACGGCGTACGGCGGACGGACATTGACCTTTTTTGATCTAGACATCATGAAACGTCCAGAAAAAAATTTTGAGCCGAATCGGAGAGGTTGACCATTTGCATGAAAACATAGGTTGATTATTCAAGGGATAACCAACCAAAACGCTGCAAATTCTTACACAGGGGTTGGTTATTCCTCGGACCAGGCGTATGGAGACTCATTTCATAAACATGGGGGAAATGGGGAAAACAGTGGGTGCGGCGGGTCCCAGACCCATTCCAATCGATTCAGGATCTAAAATTTAGTGGAAAATGATACCCCACACGCCTAGATCGCCAAAAATCTCGAATATCCATTTTTCGAAATGCACATTTTGACCCCTTCCCCGCCCAAATTTCGTCCGATCGACTAAAAAGTTTCGAGGACCAACTAAAGCCGGGAACGGACCCCTGACACAAATTTCAGATTTTTTGAAAATGGTCTACTACCAAAGTCGGCGTGGACGGCGTAGGTACGGACATTTGACTTGTTTGATCTCATCAAAATGTGTTTCTTGCAAAATGGATTACCCCAGGCGTGTGGGGTATCATTTTCCACTAAACTTTGGACGCTTATGCGATTGGAAGGAGTCTCCATGCTCCTTGTCCGAGGAATAACCAACCCCTGTGTAAGAATTTGCAGCCTTTTTTGTGTAGTTTGTCTTATGAACAAGGCGTTTCATATTGACGCTGCGTTTCCTTCTTTCCAGAGGTTGATTTCAACAAATCTGTGAATCTGTAACGACTGGTTGTTGGAGAGTGTCCTGTTCTGGCACTGCAGTTCCTTGATTAATCAACATTTATGTTTTCATGCCTGAGGTAAAAGAAAACCGAAATGTGCGTCTTCCATCCACGCCTTCTTTGGTAACAGACAATTTTTTGAAAATTTGACATTTTTGTCAGAGACCACTTTTTGGCTATTGACACTTTTCAGCCCGATCACCCGCCACACCCATTTTCCCCATGGTCGACATTTTTGACAACTTAGGTGTACCAGAAGTATCATTTTCCACTCAATTCTAGACGCCGAATCAATTGAGATGAGTCCTGGACCGATTAGCACCAAATATTGCCGCAAAATTTCTGTTAAAGATATCTGTATTTGGACTCGTAATTGACACAAAATAGGACTAAAAACAACTGCCACCTACCTAGAATTAATTTAATATATTGGCTTTGAAGATGACACGCCAAACTAATTTGAATTCTGTCAAATATTCAGCCTACAAAAGCCCATCAGCAGCCGCTCTCTACCGGCTTCCTGCAGAACTGAACCTGTACTCCCCACTGGAGGGTGTGACTGAATTTGACCCATAAGTTCTTCCAGTGGGTGCCAATCGTTCTGGGACACATTTCGTTGGATTCACAATCCAAAATTTAGTGGAAACCGATACCCCGCTTGCCCAATCTCCAAAAATCCAATTTTCAAAAACACATTTGATCCCCCCCCCCCACCTACACCCAAATTTTGTCCCATCTGAAAGTTGATGAGATACCTTTTCACACTGAGCAAATGCCTGTAACCATATGAAAACCAAGACAGGGTCATTTCTCTATGAATAAACCCAGAAAAAATGTTTACTATTCAGTATCTTGAAGAGGTCAGGTAAACAGAAAAGAATGAGTTTCTCTCAGGTAACTAGGAAAGGAAAACCCTTTTTCACTCTTTCTCTCTCTCAGCTTTGCACCTCTCTCTCTCGTCTGTCCCTTCAAGGGGGTCTGTCGACACAACTCGATCTAGCGGCAGACGGCCGAACTGTCGCCATTGGCCACCCTACCCCGCCAGACCCATGCCGCACGGCCTGATTTTCCAAAAGTATTTCCCGATTTTTTGAAGCTCCTGTTTGAAAATTCAGACTTTTTTCTTTCGCAATATCCTTTTAAGACTTGTTGTTGTTCTCTAAGAGAAAATTCAACTGCCAACTTCTCATAACTTCAAAGTTACGAAATTTAAAATTTAAAATTTTGAAAATATTTTATTTGTTTATAGGCTAGAGAAATTTCACAAGTCTTACGAGCATATTGCAAAAAAAAAGTTTAAATTTCCATACAGTAGCTTCAATAAATTGGGACGACTTTGCAAGGGACTGTCTGACGCCCCCTCAAGGTCTACAACTACCTACCTATTTTGAGAATGGTGTTTTGGTTGCTAATTTGAGTTTAATGTCAAACTTCCCATTACTCTCCTCACAGATCCATTAAATTTGTGTGGAACATTTCTTCGTGTTTTGGCCGCCGTTTTCCTTTTAATGGTGAATCCCGAGAGCATTCATCTTTTCCGGTGACGTGATTGACGGCGTTGGAAATGGTCGGTTTTTCCTTTTACACGTCTCGAAACCTCTCATCCGACCACCACTCCGAGTCTTCGTCTTCACATTAGAACCACTCAGAGAATCTTTGATTGATCGTCGTCGAGCCCAAGATTCATATTTTTCTTCAGGGCGGTTCCAAGGGTCTGTTCCCTCGGATAACGAGCTTTTCCTCCTATCGCGAGCGAAGGGCTTTAGTCAGCGAAAGTCCTAACAGCTTATCGAGAAGGAGTGTTGAGGAAATGAAGTGTATACATCTGAGTGATGTATTTCGCTGAAACCAAGGAGCCCCGGAGAAAACAAAACGAGGTCGATGTTCCCGGCGTTAAAATTGAGGAAAACCGACCTTAATTACTTCCAATCGTCAAACATGCTATGCAAAGTTATGAAAAAATGAATTTCTTCAACTAGCAGCAACGAGCAACAATCGTTCCGGGACCCATCTCATTGGATTCGGTGTCCAAAATTTAGTCGTAAATAATACCCCACACACGCCTAGATTGCCGAAAATTTGAAGATTCATTTTTCAAAAACACATTTTGACCCCCCCCCCCCCATATTTGATCCAACGGTCTGAAAAGTTTTGAGGACCAACTAAGGCCAAAAATGGGTCCCTGACCCAAATTTCAGGTTTTTAGAAAATTTGCTACTACCAAAATCGGCCTGGACGGCGGATGGACATTTGTGGACCACTATGTCTCACAGTTTGCCACCGGCCATGGCGACTTCAACGCCAAGCTCCATAGCATGAGACTGAAGCCCTCCCCCCTCTGTGAGTGCGGCGAGCCTGAGACGGCGGACCATGTCTACCTCCAGTGCCCAAAGTACGAAACTGCGCATAGGCGATGGCTGGCAGTCCTGGGTCTGGCCGCAGATGAAGAGAGCCTATGGCAGGCTGCGTTTCAATCCAGGAACAATGCAGAGGGCACAAAAAAGTTTGCCCATCAAGTAATGGCTGTAAAAGGATGGCCCACACGCCAATCACGCCAAGAAGCCCCTCCTGGTCCCAACCGTGCTACCTCCGCGAGGTCCATCCTGGGCACTGCTGAATTGCAATGGCGAAACGCTCGGCAGGAAAGAAGGCGCAACCATCAGGCAGTAAGCAAGCCCTGGTAAAGCCGCAAGGCGTAGGAACGGGAAGAACGAAAAGACCTGATGGACGGACATTTGCGAATTTTGGTGTAGACACCTTGAAACGTCCAGAAAAAATTGTTGGGCCAAATCGGAATGATTGACTTTTTGCATGAAAACATGAAAAGCATGAAAAAAATGAATAAATATTCAAGGAACAACCAACCAAAAGGAAAACCCTATGTTTTGGCTACTGCTGAGTCAAAACCTCAAATTATTAACAAGTAAACACTTGAATCATCAGATTACTAGAACTCACCGGGTTTTAGAAGCTCATAAAGCAAGAACACAGATGGGTAGATTCCTTTTTAATAAGAAACAAAGAATATTCACAGAAAAAGGTACAACATGGAGCTCGAAAAGCGCATGTGTGAAAATTATGGGTTGCAGAACACAAAATCATATAGAACACTGCCATCAGAATATGTAGTTCCCAATTAGGGGTGAAACACAAATTATGAAGCCTTGAATAACAACAAGCTATCTCACTCAGTTGATTGTGGAATAATCCTTTAAAATACTTGCAATATCAATATTAAGTATAATACAAATATTCATTGCTAGATAACACAATTATTTCATGGCTTAGCGTGATTTGGTATCCCTAGGCTGCCTCACATCCAGTGACAGCTGACAGGCCCAGTCATGGCGTCACTAGAGGAGAGTAGGTAGTGGAGTGGGCAACAATATTTCAACACTCCCTCCGACCACGACATCTAGCCTTATCAGTCCTCAAGACAAAATTAGGGTACCTTAACACACAGTACTTTCTTTCACATATGATATTATTGGACAACTAAATTGGTCACTGACAAATGGTACATACCTAGTTGAGATTTATATGCATATACATGAGAAAGCCTATACAAATTCATATATTCCTGCATTAGAGCAATGATCAATCAACAGATTCACTTAAACAGTTTATGGAATCTAACATCAAACACACAACAACAAAGAAAAATCTGCAAGCTGGTCTTCAGATTTCACCTAGTTTATATTTACATAGCTCTTCTAAAATTCTTCTTTGACAGGTCAACTTTACAATGTACACAAGCATTCAAGAGTGACACTAAGATTGCACGCTTACAATCTCGACACTATTACAATGCCAACAGAAGGGTGGCACACAAGAGATATTTCTATGTATGTAGGTGCAAATATTACTTGCCATTTCCCTGCAAGTGCCACTCATGGCAATATACCACATGTAGACAGGGACACGTAGTTATGCTTTCTAGTTTGCCACATGACAACACCCCCAAATACCCTAATGACAAGTCCAGAGTTGCACTTACCATTAGTGGCATTTGTGCCAAGTGAAGCATCAGTAAAGCTCACAATATTGTCACTAGTGCAAACACAAACCCTAGATTGGCAGCACCTTCAAACATTTTAACATTTTGAACATACATTCTTAATCCACGACTGTCAAGTTAGCCTGCTTACGACTAACAAAAATTTAATGGAAAGGAAGTCAACATCAGATTGAATGCCTGGAAGTGTCCCATTCTGCACATACAGTAAGGACCCAATAACATCCCTGTACCTAACAGATAGGAACACTGACAATTTCAAGATAATAGTTAGCCAAAATATACAATATGAATACCTTTAGGTTTATGAAGATTGTCTGCTTCTCAATATTATGAGAGATCTCAAATCCGAGATATTTACAAGGTATACCCAAAATGTTTATCTTGAATTATTCCTTGTTAATTTTTGTTTTCATAATTTGATAAGCCAGAGCTTCAAAAGAGGCTGCAAACAATCATCATCACAGATCAGTAATAATGCAAGATTGTCATAATTATCCCAACAGAAAAGGCAAAGTGCTCTTTTATAAAGTGAATATAGCTGGAAACCTATATTTTTCATGTAAGCGCTGAACCGCTTTGTATCACAATTATGGAGATATTTTCAATCCATATAGGGATTGTACCAACTCACAAACATGCGTTTGTCCGAGCCCCTCTGGTACGTCAGTTAGTTCAACCACGCCCTCAGAAATCTCCATATAGGTACACTACCTTTTCCAGCTCACCATAGAGAAATGCTGTCATTACATCAAGCTGGGATAAGTGCAAGTTTAGTTTAATTGCTGTAGACAATACCAATCTAACGTCTACCAGCCTTGAAGCAGGTGCAAAGATTTCACTTTCAAGGTAAAAATTAAAGTCAGCAAAGCCCCTAGATATAAGGCGACTCTTGTACCAAAAACTCCATCAGATTCATTTTTACGTTTGTGCACCCATCATGCTTCAATTATTTTTGTTTTGGGAGGGAAGCGCAGCTACCAAAACATAACACCAAGTTCCGTTTTTCTCATGAGCCTGTAACTCATTAATCATAGTTAGTTCCAACAACCCAGACTCATAAGACCTGATAGCTTCTGTCTACAAGGAGGGATCAACATAGAGGCATTTCTGCAGCGCCAGTTGAGTCACTCACTTCAGTTCTCTGAGCATCATAGGTACATGTATCGTTGCAGTCAGATTTACGAAGCTCGAGAGCATCTAGTGATTTAGGGTAATCCTTGATGTGATCACCATATACTTGAGTTTCCATACACTTGTCACCACATGAACGAACCAGTGTTCTATGTAGTTCATTCAACAATACACAGCCCTGATTCAATACACTCAAGTAAGTACGTTTTACTAAAATTTGGGAAGAATTTTGATTTAGGATTTCTGTAAATTGCTGCTGCTACGCATCCAAAACGCTCAATGTATTTCATACTGGGGCCTACCATACACACATTCTTAAGGGCTTAAGAAACCATTTGATGCATTTAGCGTCTGATTTTTTTACGTGAACGACACAATCGAGTGCAAAGGACACAAAGTGCACAAGGAAAAGGACATTTTAGCAATTAAGAAGATTAACTCGTATCTTCTCTATTAGGATTCCGTTCAGACACTCTGCACATCCATTCAATTGAGGCGTTCCTGGTGATGATGTGGATAATTGCATATTTTCTTTTAGCACAAGGTGTTTCATTTTGGTTGTTCTGTACTCAAGACCTCCGTCAGTACATATTATGACAACAGATTCTTTAACTTTTACTATTGTAGCTATCACATTTAAGCCTCTCAAGCTGAGGGCAAGGCAAACCTACTTTTTTATTTATCCCCTATGGCATATGCAGATGTATTTCTGGATGAGTCACATATGAAGGTTACAATGTACCTAGCACCTGTTCTAAAATCTGCTGGTCGAACTGCCCCAATTAAGTCCGAATGTAGTACTGCAAACAGTTCGTCAGTTCGTGTCCTAACAGTATTGTGAGGTTTTCTTGTTGAGTTTGCCACAGCACAGTCAACACAGTCTAAAACCTCATCGTCAATTTTCAAACCCTTCATCTCAGGCACACATTTACAAGTTAGCTCTAAATAGCACTTGGACCAATGGTTTAGCCTTAGATGCCACAATAACCCTAAGTTATCCTTCAGACTTGGTTTAAACATTTTATCTATTACAAACAAGTCCAGGTTCTGTAATGTAGGATCTGATTGTAAGGAGGATTCAAGCTGCACAACTACTTTGGTAAGCTTTTCTGGATTACTCCCTCCCACTGACTCACTAGCTGGAGGTTCTAATAAATCTCTCCCTCCCACTAGGGCATCCCCAGGATCAGACTCATTTACTGTGACCAAACAGAAAAACCTAGGTCTCATACTCATTGGACCAGGGGTTTCCATACACTTTTGTAGATTTGTTGGACTCATTACTTCAAACTCAACCCACCAAAAGTTATTCTTGAAATACCCATTTTAAATCACATCACCAGTTGCCTCCTTTATGAACTGCACAGAATTATCCAAACATACAACTTTCATACCCTGCTTGACTCACTTAACAAACAGAAGAAATTACTGAATAAGAGGTAAGGCATGGTGGATACAGAACATCCTCAAGACAGGGCTGTTGCCCGTTATTCACAGAAGAATTTCACCCTGCTTTGAACCAACAAGATTGGCAGTGTCACCCACTTTAGCACACTCAAAAGCCTGAGGGATCTGCAATGAATGACATTTGAAAGACAGTCTATACTTGATGGGAAATGCTCAGTTGCCCCTGTGTCAACTGCCATAACAACTTTCCTCAATTTACCTTCAGAGGCTGCAAGGACAGTATTAGTAGCTTTAGAAATTTACTTGGCACTTGCGAGTGCCCTTCTCTAACCCACTAGCCCCAGCGGTTCCCTGCGCCTTCCTTGGGAAACCTCTTTCTCCTGAACCCTTAACAGCCAGGCAAGAATTCCCATGTCTAAGTGGGCCACCCACTAACTTGGCACCCAACCTACCAACAAAGCATGGCTAAAATTTGTTCCCTGTGGTCTGTGCATCAATCAACATTTCCTGAATCTCTTTAAGGGAAGGCTGTCCAGAGGAGTACTCTATTTTGCCATAGGTAGTTGTGTCCCTAATGGCCACTAAAAAAAAACTTGACGAACATACTGGTCGTTCATCATGTCAGGATTGAGTTTGTAAAGGTTTTTGAGAGTCTTGGTGAAGCGCGTCACAAACTCAACTGCCCTCTCTGCTTTTTGATCAAAGAACATGGAGTTGAATTGTTCAACCAAAGCTGTTACATGCGAAAGTGAAGTGGGCTCAAACAGCTTTGACAATTTGTCCATCATCTCTTTTGGATGATCAAGATCTTGGAGGAGGTCAATGAAATAATCATCCATTGACGATTCAATAAAATATTTTACCTTTTTGGTAACAAGGGGCACTTCCTCATCGATAAAGCAGGCAGGGGTTTGCTCATTGAAGTCTAAAACAAATGAGCACTGCTGTTCATCAATTGAGCTTAGTACTCTCCTCTTCCAAGAACTAAAACCCTCAGAGTTTTCTAATTTAGGCTCAATAGTCCGAAATTTCAGGTTGTCAACCCTCCGGCTGCTAATAACTACTCTATCAAGGGAATTGTGATTATGAGTTACCTCCAACTTATCAAACCTCTTATGAGCATTGTTTTGCAGAGACAGGCGTTGATCGTCACACTCTTCACCATTCTCCGTATTTAGGGCCACAGAATTGTCAACTTCCATCTCCCTTAAACTGGAACCAGTAGTATCAGAGGCAATTTCTGGACAACTTCCAACAGATTGAGGTCACCACTTTGCCTGGGGTTAGCCATTGTTGATACCCAGATACACAAGTCCATTGAGATCTGAAAGGAAAACAGCTGTATCGACAGATAGGACAAGATCACACTAGCTGTGATTTAGACAAGAAGTACAAAGACATTCAGACCAGTAATAGATTGTGAATCATTCATTCCTAAGCACCAGTGAGATAAGTTCACCCCAACTGTTCTCAACAGGTTGCTAGCATATTTCTAGTCTCGAAATTCTTATTTCAGAATCATTTCCATCCAAGCCATCATTTTATCCGTTAATTAAGTTGCACAATGGGTAAAGCGGTTGTGACAACACCATATTAGTCAATCCCCCTCATGTCATCTGTGACCCATGTTCTATCAACAGGTCTATTTTAATAAAGAGATGGGTTAACTATTAGAATCTAGGGCAGCGACATCAATGCTCAACACACCGACAGTGACAACAATCAACCGATGGCTAAGGATGGTTATAGATCCCTTTCAATCAATTGCCACCAACACCGATGCATCAACAAACAGCATCGCCGCCCCTGACTCCAAATCCCCACCATGAACTACTTTTAGTCCCATTAAATGTATAATCTAATATAATCTACTTTGAATGGAGGTAATTTATATTTTGAATAATTACAAAAAGGAAGGAGTTGAAAAGATAAGTTTTAAAGACCATTTACTGGGACATCTTGATAGCTTTGAGTTAAAATGAGCTAGTCAGATACCTGGCAGCGTCTGGCTAATACTTATAACCCCTTGAATACTCAGGGGTTCTTGATGAACCCTTTCACTCACTAACTGAAAGTACAAGTCATACTGGCCAACTACCACTTATGGCGTAAGATAACATGAGGACCCATATAGGAAATTCAAACTGCTCAGTGAGGATTTTACATACCAGATTATAAGGTTCCTATAGCCCCTTTACCCAAGCTCTCCTAGCTATGGCTATAAGTCGAGTGTGGCCCTCTGTGAGCTGTATGCCAACAAACTCACCCGGGTACCCTAGGCGCTGGAAAGTATCCACCAGCACGGAAAACACTGGTTTTCTACCTAAACCTTAACTTGCGGTCGACCAGGCAAGATAGTTACATCCAACTTGGGCTGATACACTTCTATTGTCATCGCACACTCTGTGTTCAGGATCTGCTGGGCAACAGATTCTGAACTGACATGAAGAACTTGCTTGAAAACCTTGATGTTATGGCACTACCATGTCAGGTGGAACTTCTGGATTTAGATCAAGAACGGCCCGTCGACCGTCACACAGATCAAAAATCGTGTTATCAATTTGACGTTCCCTTGTAGCGGACTGTTTACATACTACCGAGGCTGGTAAAAATCCAGAGCCAAAGCACCAAAAACCGACATACCGACACCGAAAACAATCGACGGATAAGGATGATAAGGCGATGTCCCTATTCTCGATCCCTACAAAGTCGATAGTATCAAAATCGATACATCAGCAGTCAGAGCCGCCGGCTCCAAACCACAACCCCGAAATTAACGAGAACACCATTCTACTGTACAATACTATATTCTACACAGAACTACATTCTACACAAAACTACATTCTAACTAAAATACTGTGCAGTGAATACTTCAAGAGTAGAAAGGCTACCAACTGGTAATCGCGAGATTCGCGATAATAATATTCTAAGGAAGTCCGCCACTCGTCAACTGAGAAAAATCCTCACTGAGCCATTTCCAAGGATTGAAAAATAAATGGCAAACTAAGAGCACAAACTCATTGCATGAGGCCGTTGTCTTTCCGGATCCGTGCTGAGTCAAAACCTCAAATTATTAACAAGTAAACACTTGAATCATCAGATTACTAGAACTCACCGGGTTTTAGAAGCTCATAAAGCAAGAACACAGATGGGTAGATTCCTTTTTAATAAGAAACAAAGAATATTCACAGAAAAAGGTACAACATGGAGCTCGAAAAGCGCATGTGTGAAAATTATGGGTTGCAGAACACAAAATCATATAGAACACTGCCATCAGAATATGTAGTTCCCAATTAGGGGTGAAACACAAATTATGAAGCCTTGAATAACAACAAGCTATCTCACTCAGTTGATTGTGGAATAATCCTTTAAAATACTTGCAATATCAATATTAAGTATAATACAAATATTCATTGCTAGATAACACAATTATTTCATGGCTTAGCGTGATTTGGTATCCCTAGGCTGCCTCACATCCAGTGACAGCTGACAGCCCCAGTCATGGCGTCACTAGAGGAGAGTAGGTAGTGGAGTGGGCAACAATATTTCAACAGCTACTTTTAACTTTTGGACGATTGGACAAGCTATCTCTCTGCCAACTCGGGTTGGGCTGATTGGACTGCACATTGATAAGACAGTCAAGTCAACGAGACAGCACTGGAGTTGACTCTGTATGGCTAATGATTTCACCGCCCATTGCTTGACATAGCTTTCATCAATATCACGTGGTGACAGTGACTGAGAGTCTGCTAGAGATCGAATGGTGAACCAAATGATCAGAAACCACGTGGAACCCTTTTGCACATTGTCAACTGCCACCCAGGCTGGTTCTCCTCCCAACCAGTTGACTCAACAGAAAGGACACAGGGCTAGTCCAGGACTAGGAACCAGTCGCCTAGTTGATTCTGATGTTGACTCGTCTGATGTCTGAAATCTGCAAATTTTATCACTTGCATGAAGTCCAGCCTTCAATATGGAATATGAGGTTTGAGAAGTTTCAGAAATAGCGTCGAGAAATCACTGAGTTTTCAGATTTTGAATTTGATGGTCTCCATCTCATCTTCCTCTCCTCCTCTTCATGGTTCTTTCTCCCTGGGGTCCCATCTCGGTAATGACGAGTTTTAATTATTTGGGCCACTGTAAGGGTGAAGATGATTTTACTAGTTGACTTGTGTTAACGAGCGCTGAGAATCTCTTCACTTTAGCAGTCAACATGTTGCCAATAAACTCAAACTGCCTCGTGTGAAGAAGGCCTATAGCTTGTCGGTAATGAAGAGAGTACGTAGGTGTCGCTGCCTAGCGGAGAAGTGGCGCGTTAATGCCGAGCGCTTGGAAAACAGAGGAAATTCGCTGCTTTTTTGCTGTAAAGTCGTTCGTTGCTTTTGTGCGCCGAGCGGTACTTATCAATTTTTGCAAGTCGATTCAGTGCTGACGTTGGTAGGGGAGAAAAATCGTACAAATGGGAAATTTCCTTCGCTTTTTGTTTTGCTTCTTCTCCGCCAGGCAGCGACTCCTACATATTCTTTACATTACTGTCAGGCAAGCAGCTGAATAATAATCCTGCTCTATGATGACCTCAGTGCAATGTACTGTACAGTTGACTAAATGCTGAATACTGTTCAAATGATTTTAGTGTTATTTTTGGATTTAAGCAGGTTCTGAAGCTGGGTACTGTACAGATGGTTCCCAGTCCCAAAAACTGCACAACAGACGGCAGTACTGCATAATATCGAAATGATTTTACATCAAGAGACAACAGCAGCCTATAGTTTCCATAATCATTTCAGCCATGTTGCTTGATGATTCCCCACCAATGTGGAACGCCTTCTATCCTCAACAGTATCTTCTCATGTGCAACACTGGTTCGCCGTTTGTTGCCTTTGTGCGCCGAGCAGTGCTTATCAATTTTTGCAAGTCGATTCAGTGCTGACGTTTGTAGGGGAGACAAATCGTACAAACGGGATATTTTTCCCGCTTTTCGTTTCGCTTCTTCTCCGCCAGGCAGCGACTCCTACGTATTGTTTTCTTTACCGACAAGCTAACACCATCGTATCATATTCTTCTTCATCTTCAGCAATGTCTTCCCGTGAAATACTCATTTCTCCATTACTTGACTGATGCAAATGTTCAGTTCTCTTCAAGAACTGAAAGAAACCCCTCCTAAATAGTGCCAATTTTTCCCTAAAGACAGGATACTTTATGCAAACATCAAAATCGCTAAATAACGTCAGGATGATTGGTTAAAGCAAATCCTGGGAATCGTGCTTCACAGGATGTTTTTACTTTGAGATAAAACATTGAGTTTCCCTTTTTTCAATTCTCCATTCTACTTCATTTCTCCTTGTTTTTCTCTCGGATGTTGAGCGGAGGATATTACCAAGCGGCTCACGAATTTTCTGGCCATGTTCCTCCCAAATGACTCACCGACCCCCTTCGGTGCCTCAACATAAAAAGAACCTTTAAACCTCCCTTGTCCCTTAGGTTTTTTGCTTTTCCCGCGCGGTAAAAGTATAGCTCGAAATCAAAATATCACCCCCGTGATCGTACATGTAAAACGAGTATTTTTTCTTCCACGAAAGTCGTCGGCATATGTACACTCAGAATACAAATGGCGGTTGTCGCGTCCCTTTTCGTCTTTATTATTCATGCGGTTTCTCCCGCGTACTTTCAGGAAAGGGAAACAGAATAATGACCTGATACAGGGAATAAGGGATAGGACCGGGTTCTCGCCAAGCGCCGAAAGCGAGTCCCAAGGGGTTCCAACCTGGAAAACGACGAGTTTTTCGCTCCTACGATCCCGACGTGTGAATTTTTCGAGATCATCTTACTTTTCAGATGGGATTCAGTACGCGAGTTTTCCACAACCATTATTTTTCGGTTTCATCAATATTTCCATAAGTAATGACTTACCCCTCAAATAAACATCCCCCCATCACACCACGTATAAATATGAAGACAAATTTGCGTTAAGATTTCTGACGAGGAAAGAAGAAGGAAGAGTAGAAGAAAACACGGGTTGGTTATTCCTAGGACCAGGCGCGTGGAGACTCATTTCTTCAACATGGGGGAAATGAGGAAAACAGTGGGTGCGGTGGGCCCCAGACCCATTCCAATCGATTCAGGATCCAAAATTTAGTGGAAAATGATACCCCACACGCCCAGGTACCAGAAATCTCAAAAACACATATTCAAAATGGGTAGTATATACCCAATTTGACCCATAACTTCATCCAGTGGGTGCCGATCGTTCTGGGACCCATTTCATTGGATTCAGAGTCCATAGTTTAGTGGAAAATGATACCCAACTCGCCTGAATCGCCCAAAATCTCGAAAATCCATTTTTCAAAAAAACACATTTTGACCCCTACCCCGCCCAAATTTGGTCCGATCGGGCTGAAAAGTTTCGAGGACCGTCCTAGGCCGGGAACAGACCCCTGACCCCAATTTCAGATTCTTGGAAAATTTTTTGAGCCGAATCGGAGAGGTTGACCTTTTGCATGAAAACTTAGGTTGATTATTCAAGGAATAACCAACCAAAATGGGGAAAGTGACTATAGATGTGTAGTTCGCGAACGAACTTGTTCAAATGAACTGCACCAGAGTGTGAACTGCTCACATCAGCCGGTCGTTCAGGCGAACTACAGTTCAGTTCGGCTTGGCTAGGTACTGGGTAAAATCAAAATGTTGCTATACGTACTACGCAGACGCATACACACATATCATAGTTAACCTTCCTTATAGTTCAATAGTTCCTTTGGTCCTAACTGATTTGTATGTCTGAACTATTCTGAACTAGCTGGCGTTCGTGACCAGTAAAATAGTCACTAGGCGTTCAAAACCAAAATAGTTCGTCCATTCGGTTGAGAAGTTGTGAAAATAGTTCGCCATGCTGTGATTCATGGCATTGTCGATGACCTGTTCGTTTCTTATAAACTTATTATAGCTATTTTGATTTGTTAATAAGTTTCATTACAAATTTATCTTTAGTTTAAATAATAACTGGAAGCTATTTCGACTTGCTAACTTGATCTGGCCTAGAGGTGCAACAATGCAGTGCAATGAAGCTAAACTGCTAAATGTTGTTAGTTAATCACGTATTAATTAAAAAATGTGAACTAGATAGTTCAATTGAACTAGTTCCTTAAACTAGTTCACTTAAGTGAACGAACTAAGAAGAGATAGTTCCGTTCAATGAACTACTTTGCCCATCTCTAAAAGTGACATTATTACAAGTCCTCCCGTCACCAAAGTGGTTTTGCACGTTTACGCCTGGCACTGATGGTGGTCAGGTTAGCAAAAAATAGGCCAACTACATCTCAAGCGTGGACAGGTGTACATTGGCCCTTATAATACTTTACTGCTGGTTATTTTCATTGCAGGCGCCTTTCAAATTGAACCTTTCAACTTTGAACAGGAGCACGTTGTTCATCAAAGCTATCCTCACCACCAAGAGGCATTTTTAGTTGGCTATTTATTTATTTATTTATTTATTTACAATACGGCTATGGCCAATTCATAGAATTACATCAGTCACATTTTTATGAGTTTTCAAATTCAACCATCATGGTTTTTAAATTCAACTAATTTCTATAAGTTTTTTTTTTTTCGCTATTCCATGAATAATCAACTTATGTACCTCTTCATGATGAAAAGTCAATCTCTTCGATTCGGCCCAAAAATTTTTTTTGGACGTTTCAAGGTGTCTAGATCAATAAAGTCATATGTCCATCCGCCGTTCACGCTAAATTTATTAGTAGAAAAATGTCTAAAAATCTGACATCATTTGGAAAATTTTGGTCAGTGACCCGTTCTTGGCTTTAGTTGGTTCTCAAAACTTTTCAGCTAAATCTGACCAAATATGGGCGGGGTAGGGGTCAAAATGTGTAGTCCGAAAAATGGATTTTCGAGATTTTCGGCGTTCTAGGCGCGTGGGGTATCATTTTACACTAAATTTTGGACGCTAAATCCAATGAAATGGGTCCATCAATAGAACGATTGGCACCCACCGGGTATATATCTACCCATTTTGTGTATGTGTTTAAAGATTTCTTTCTGGTACCTAGACGTACAGGGGTCCGCCGTCCACCGTCCACACCAATTTCGGAAGTAGAAAAATTTCCAAAAATCAGAAATTTGGGTCGGCGTTTCGTTTCCGGCTCATGTTGGTCCTCGGAACTTTTCAGCCCGATCGGACCAAATTTGGAGGGGGTAGGGGTCAAAATGTGTATTTCGAAAAATGGATTTTTGAGATTTTTGGCAATCTAGGCGTGTGGGGTATCATTTTCCACTAAATTTTGGACGCTGAATCCTATTAAATGAATCCCGGAACGATTGGTGCCCTCTGGATGAGGTTATGGGTCAAATGGGTGCCTATCTTCCTATTTCGAATGTGTGTCTACCCTGAATCGATTGGAATGGGTCCAGGACCCGCCACATCCCCTATTTCCCCCATTTTCCCCATGTTGGAGAAATGAGTCTCCATGCGCCTGGTCCGAAGAATAATTAACCCCTGTGAAAGAATTAGCAGCGTTTTCTCCGTACATCTTCCAACCTTAATCTTCGATTTTACTTATCAGTTTCATCACTAGCCAACTGCCTCCAGCCTTTTATTAAAGAAATTCTTTTTGGCTCCTGGCTAAACCATTATTGCTGAAGAATACCCGCTTCATGAAAAGAGCAGCAAGAACTCATTTGACCGATCATTCATGACTTTTAAATATTGTATGTAGTTTGTCTCGTTCCATTTAGTGATGCGATGTAGAACTTAGCACGCCTTGGATCGCTCTGAATGAAGTCAGACTCCTTCCTCGATTGGGTCACTGGACGGATATAGAAGGTGCGAATGATTCAGCGAATGATGTAACTCGTCAGGACAGCCTTGCTCGGTGGACGTTTCACCATTAAAATGCAGTCTTACCTTCTTCCATGATTGTTTAGAGACCACGTGACAAATATTAACATTTATTTTGTCACGCACGGGATTAGCTCAATGTACAATGTCAGACTGTAACTGTACATGATTTGATCACCAAACTTCACAGGGGGGACATAGGGACAATGAGCAGAAATTTCGTGTGATGAGCTCACCAAAAGAATCTTAGTTAACAACCTACTTCTGATTCCAAGGCCAAACATTGAGGGAACTCAAATAGCTACGGCAAGAAAAATTCTTGTTACGAAGAAACATAGGGTACTGTGAAGAACTGTATTGCCACGAAATGATTTCTATCAGAATCTAATCTTTTGCTTTTGGTTGGTTATTCCTTGAATAATCAACCTATGTTTTCATGATAATGGTCAACCTCTCCGATTCGGCTCAAAATTTTTTTCTGGACGTTTCATGATGTCCTGATCGAAAAAGGTCAATGTCCGTCCGCCGTACGCCGTCCATTGTCCACGCCGTTTTTGGTAGTAGAAATTTTTCTAAAAATCTGAAATTTGGGTCAGGGGTCTGTTTTAGCCGAGATGGGTCCTCGAAACTGTTCAGCCCGATCGGACCAAATTTGGAGGGGTTAGGGGTCAAAATGTGTTTTTTGAAAAATGGATTTTCGAGATTTTGGGTGATTTAGGCGAGTGGGGTGTCATTTTCCGCTGAATTTTGGACGCTGAATCCAATAAAATGGGTCCCAGAACAATTGGCACCCATTGGAAGAAGTAATGGGTCAAATTGGGTATTTATTACCCACTTTGATTATGTGTTTTCGGGGTTTCTGCTACCTAGGCGTTTGGGGTATCATTTTTCACTAAATTTTGGACGCTAAATTCAATGATGTGTGTCCCTGAACGATTGGCACCCACCGGAAGAAGTAATGGGTCAAATTGGGTATTTATTACCCACTTTGATTATGTGTTTTCGGGATTTCTGCTACCTAGGCGTGTGGGGTATCATTTTTCACTAAATTTTGGACGCTAAATTCAATGATGTGTGTCCCAGAACGATTGGCACCCACCGGAAGAAGTTATGGGTCAAAATGGGTATGTATCCACCCATTTTGTATGTGTCAGGATTTCTGGTGCCTAGGCGTGTGGGGTATCATATTCCACTAAATTTTGGACCCTGAATCGATTGGAATGGGTCTGGGACCCGCCACACCCACTGTTTCCCCCATTCGAGGAATAACCAATCCGTGTGTAAGAATTTGCAGATTTTTTTTTTTCAGGGCGTTTCTTCTAGATGTCTAGATCAAAATTGACAAATTTCAGTCCGCCGTCCACCGCCCACACCAATTTCGGAAGTAGAAAATTTTCCAAAAATCAGAAATTTGGGTCGGCGTTTCGTTTCCGGCTCATGTTGGTCCTCGGAACTTTTCAGCCCGATCGGACCAAATTTTGGCGGGATAGGGGTCAAAATGTGTACAGTAATACCCCGACTTACGCTATCCCGACTTACGTGAATTCGAAGTTACGTCATGATGCGGCCCGGCCCTATTCAAGGCTATTTTTTACATTGTCGCTTTTCTTTTTTTTTTCTTTTTTTTAATTTACTTCTTCAACTTTTTGATTTTCTATGTATATTACATAGTATATATATTTGCTGGATTTAGTATTGTACTTGTGAAGATTTTCAAATAAACGTTTTAATCACATATTCCTTTTTTTCTTGGGAAGTACATATATTTACCCAGTGAAAAATGATTTTAAAAAACCATACCCCGATTTACATAATTTTCGACTTACAGTATAGCATGCAGTCCCACCTATAACGTAAGTCCGGGGTATTACTGTATTTCGGAAAATGGATTTTTGAGATTTTTGGCAATCTAGGCGTGTGGGGTATCATTTTTCACTAATGTTTGGACACTGAATCGATTGGAATGGAAACCCACTGTTTTCCCCATTTTCCCCATTTTGAAGAAATGAGTCTCCATACGCCGGGTCCGAGGAATAACCAACCCTTGTGAATGAATTTGCAGCTTTTTTTATTCGCGATTTCTTATTCTTCTTTCTACCTCAAACGACCACAACGAAATAGAATTTGCACGAGGTATCCTTAATTTACTTTCCGCTCCAAGTCAAAAGAGCTGTACCGAAGAAATCATTAGCTTTTCCAACCGTACTCACCGCGACAGAGGGTAAAATTGGAGGATTTATCCGGAGAAAACACGCACCCTTTCTCCAGGGTTAAACATGGCTTGCTTCCAAATAATAATCGAGGGGTGCGATATTTTCACATGACCTCTCGAATTGCTTCCACCTCGCTTTTCCCGTCCTGTAATATGCTCCTTTACACCGATTTGGCTCCGTAAAGCCTCTTTATGAACCGCCTCGCGTGATATTTCTTGTGAAATGGAATTGCAGTTTGAATTTATTCGTTAGTTGAGGCCATTAGTTACTCTTGCTTTAGAGCCGGTTTCACTCTAATTCAAATCATCCTTCTGAAAAAAAAAAAAAAAAAAAATTAATAAAATAATAATAATAATAATAATAATAATATTAGAGTGAGCATCACAATACTTAAAACGCCGTACCGGGACCAGTTGTCCAACAAATTAGTGGGTCCCATTGTTCTCTGGTTTAACCCCTAACACCATTTTACAATTCCTAACCTTAGCGACTAAGCTCAAATGTAGCGATTCGTCCCCAGAAAGCCAGATTTCCTTTGTTTTGCCCTCATAGAACCGAATTTTCTACGTTTTGTCTTTAATGACCGAATATACTCTGATTCGTCTCTAGACGGCCGAATTTCCAGAATTGTTGGGAAGAAAAGTTTGATCCTCAAGAAACCTAATCGTCTACATTTTGTTGCTGCAGGGGAAAAAAGGTTTCGTTCTTAGAGGGCCGAATCGTCTACATTTCATCCCCAAACAGCAAAGTTCCCCATGTTTTGACCTGCAGAAAAATTAGTTTTGTCTCCAGTTCTATGATTTGTCCCCAATGAGCCAAATTCCCTACGTTTTGTTTGTAGACAGCCAAATTGTCTACTCTTCGTTCCCAAATGGCGAATTTCCCAAGTTTTGTCCCCGTAGGAAAAATTAGTTTCGTGTTTCTAGTGCTGAGTTATTTCCCCGCTGGGGAAACAGTAATTTGTTTCAACTTTAGGGGGCATAATTATCTACATTCCGTCCCCAAAATGACCATAATTCTTAGGTTACGTCCTCGTAAGAAAAAAAGTTATTTGTCCTTGTGTTTGTTTCTACAAAGGTTGTGAAAGGTTTGCAGTGACCTCCGCTTTCGCGAGACCTTCGCGGGAATTTTCGTGTCTTATCTCTCTATTCATCGATAATTATACTGGTCTGGATTTTTTTTATCTTTCCACGATCCTCATTCATCTCTTTTTTTTTCTTTTTTACAAAAGACCTTTGAAGTTTTTCCCTCAGAAATAGAACTGGGGGAGGGGGTGGGACTGAGCCTTCCCAGCCGTACTCGGGCCTCCGGTTCGCTAATTAAACTTTGGTGCGGAATTTTCATTCTGATACCCTTGTTTCTTATATTAGAGGTGAATGGTACTCGTGGGGAGGTATTTTCTTTCAACGATTGCCTGGGACTATGAAGTGATCATTAAATGGAATTTCCCCGTTGGGGCTTTTTATGGGGATTCGTTTGAATATTCTCTCGAATATAGTTGAACGGCTTCCATTTAATAACGTTTTCTAAGGGTTAGTAAATTTTCTTAGGCGACAAAATGGGTAAGTTTAGTTAAATGAACAATTCATGAATCACATTTAAAGCTTCAAGGCTTCATCTGCTTGTATGGGCGGACGCTCTGAATGTCAAATGCCACCAAAAACGGATGCTCACAGTGCAAAGAAGAAAGGCGCTTCGCATTGTGAGCGCCTATAAGACAGTATCAGTACCGGCCGTGCTCCTCCTGGCAGAATGATACCAATACATCTGCTTGCAAGGGAGAGGAAAAGGATGTGCGAGCGACGGGAAGAGGATCCATGGCCTCAATTAGCCAAACAAGAGCGGGAACACACAGTCGATTCCTGGCAGGAAATCTGGGAGACAGAAACAAGAGGAAGATGGGCGGCTCGACTGGTGCCCAATATACGTCCCTGGCTAGAGAGGAAACACGGTGAAGTTAACTATCATATAACGCAGTTCCTCTCGGGTCACGGGATGTCCTATCAGTATCTCCATACGATGCGTATTGTGGAATCTCCAGGATGCCAACATTGCACCAACTGGACAGCGCTCAACACACATTCTTTGAATGCGAGAGGTGAGAGAGAGAGCGATGGCAGATTGCAAGGGAGCTAGAAATGACCAGCCCTCCCACCCCCGAGGATATGATGACCAGGATGCTCGAGAGCAAGTCAAAGTGGAACGCCGTGGCAGGGTACATCCAAAACATCCTGGAAGGCAAGCTCGTCGAGGAAAGGGCCCGGCAACGGGAACTTCAGGCAAACGGGACCAGCTAGCAGGCAGAAATTGGAACCCAGCCTGAAGTAATGTGTCGAACAGTTCCGGGCTGGGCCCCAACGTGGGAAAAGGAGGTGAGGGTTTTAGTGGGTAAAAATCTCCACATACACGGGTCTTTGGTTGCGGTCCCCCCGACATCTTATGAAGATTATCCTCACCTTCCTCCGAAAAAAAAGGCTTCATCTGCTTGATCTCAACCTTGCCAGCCTATCTGGGTCTGCTTCTGCTGTGCCCTACACCTACCTCCACACCCCTCGGCCTGGGCCACAAGAGTACTTATGCCTGCATGCCCCTTTCAGCCAGAAGAGGCTTCTCGCGCAAATAACGATGATGGGGCGCTACAGCGCAACATTGAAAATTGGGAAAACTCGTCGCTTCAAATTCACACCAAAGGAATCATGCCCAGACTGCACCCTCCACCAAGACCAGATACTTTTCCTCGTCCTCTTCAGTTGCCTGCTGTATAAATCGCAAAGAATAAGCCAATAAGAATATGCCATTCCGATCATCCGCACGCCAAACTCGACTTGAAGAGACTTTTCAATTTCGTTAATGCTGTCCTAAACACCAGAAACTTATGTATTTTCGACTAGCAAGTAACTAATTCCTTTCACTTCATACATTAGTATGATTATCTGTTTTATTATTGGTTTTTCCAATTTATGAAGAGTACCATTATCTTGCAACATCATTATTCCATAAGCATTCTCACTTCTCATACAAAAAGTTGGCCTTACCATGCAAATATAAATAATTTAGATACCTATGATGCAATATTCGCTGTCAACTCAGCCTTGTGTCATTTAACAAATAAAGGTCTTTCGAATTGAATTGAATTGGACATTTAAAGGACAAGAATAACGAGAAACAGAAGATCTGATGATCCCACCAACAGTAGTTTTCTTGGAGACTACCTCTCTTCTACGGCAAGAACTCAACTTTCGGATTATTCCGAGTGATTTCTTCCTCTGAGCTGATTTGGGAGCAACAGAACATTCTGTTTTCAGACCTCAATTAGAAAAACTCAAGACTGAATGTTTTGAGGGAGGTCAGTGGACTATTGCCGTAGAGGGCATCGATCCAGGCCCACCAGCTCCCTCCAAAATAAACCATGTTTGTACTTATGCTCTTTCCGTACCGCAGCTCCGCATTCAAACAAGTTTATCATTTTTCGCCTTCATTTCTTCTTTCATTCTACTCAACGCTTCTCTCTTCCAGATAATAATAATATTGGGAAAAAATCCAAAAACTTGAAAAATACGTGAAATACACAACAAAGGGAGTGGACTTTGTCTAAGGCGAGTTATGTGGAGGAGTCTTTCAGATTTTCTCCCCCTTTTGGTTGGTTATTCATTGAATAATCAACCAATTTTTTCATGCAAAAAGTCAATCTCAATTTCAACAAATTTTTCTGGGCGTTTCAAAGTGTTCCAAAGATGTCAAATGTCCGTCCGCCCTACGCCGACTTTGGTAGTAGACAATTTTCTAAACATCTGAGATTGGGTTCAGGGGTCCTTTCATGGTCTAAACTTGGTCCTAAAAACTTTTCAGGCCCGTCGGACCAAATTAGGGCAAGAAAGGGGTCAAAATGTATATTTCAAAAAATGGATTTTTGACAATCTAGGCGTGTGGGGTTTAATTTTCCTCTGAATTTTGGACGCTGAATCCAATGAAATGGGTCCCGGAACGATTGGCGCCCTCTGGATGAGGTTTTGGGTCAAAATGGGTATCTATCCACCCATTTAGAATATATGTTTTCGAGATTTCTGATACCTAGGCGTGTGGGGTATCATTTCCCACTAAATTTTGGACCCTGAATCGATTGGAATGGGTCCGGAACCCGCCACACCCATTGTTTCCCCCATTTTCCCCATGTTGAAGAAAAGATTCTCCATGCGCCTGGTCCGAGGAATAACCAACCCCTGTGAAAGAATTTGCAGAGTTTTTTCCATCTCTTGTCGGATGATAGGTTACTTGATAGGTAAAAAAAGGATACACGTATTAGGCAAAAGCACAGAATTTAATTTTTCTCCAAACTTTTTCTCCTCAAACTCCGCGAGATTTTCTTGTCATTCTCGTATATAGTAATTTGTACATCACTTCTAACCAATGGTGACTTCACCAATTTAGTGGTTTAGTAGTTCCTGTGCAGCTTGTTATGTTGGAGAACTCCTTCGCCAAATCCTCACATGGCTTGAATCCCGGGCAAATATGTTGGCATCACGCTACTTACAAGCATGAAAATCACTGATTCTGATGGAATTCTGATGGTGGCCACACTTGGAGGTGGTTACTATACAATCCTCAACGCAGTGCTATTTCTTTGGGAGGCCCTTTATTCCTCTCTCCAACACCTATTACGCCTTCACTACTACGATAAACATGTTTATTTAATATATTACTAATCTTAAATTCGTTTGTGTCTATTCGTCATCACCCCTTGCAAACTCGAAATCGGCTTAGCAAATTTGAAGATTTGTTTTCCAAATCTAGGTTGTAACACGATCCGCACGCAATGTGCAACTGTGCCAGTGGAAAGGAGGCAAAGAGAGAATTTCCAGACATTGGAAATCTGAGCAACCGTGAACAAGTGTGAACAGGCTGGTAAATCAATTATTCAGCTGCTTGAAAATGGCTGATTCCGAAGAAGAAGAAGAGTAATAATTATCGGCTATATTGAAATTCTGTGTGGTGCGCAATCATGAAAACGCTCACAAGAGTTACCAAGAGCAGGAGGCTTCAAGCCTAACTCGTTTCTACTTTACAGTGGGGAGAAGCCAAAGTGCCAAACAGCCAGCAAAGAGGTCATGCTAATATTCAATATCTTTTTAATTCGGTTTTAGAGGTGTAGAAATGGCTGGAAAAAAGATTCCGGCTTTTACTCGATTCCCCATTTACGCTCCACTCGTCCTAGAGTACATTTTTGAAATCGTCTTCAGCAACATTGTGAACGATTCCCATCGACGAGGTTCCCTCCAGCATATCGACTCTTTTCAATCTTGAGAACCCGTTATAAATGATAGCCACGGAGATGGGTTTCGACTCCGACAGGATCGACTGTATAGGAAAGGAAGCGAAATTGGCGGAAAACGAGGGTGTGGAGTGGGGACTGCGTAATGGTCACTGAGAATACCGCAGGTGAAGCTCGTTCCCATTTCGTTTCAACCACATTCCATTTCCGCTCGTCCCAGATATCGACGAGAAGAAACATTTAACAACAAAAGGCGGAATATATTATTCATCGCTCTGACTGTATAAAAATGGTAACCGATCAGAGAGAACATCTCCCTCGTTAGTTAGGAAGCATCATTGTGTGGTTTTTCTTGAACAACGTTATCACCCATTGCTTCTAAAGCGACCCAACGTTTGCAGATTTTTCGATCTGTGATATTCCTGCCCATCTGAATACTCTCTTCAATGAAGGGTATTGAACGTAATTGTGTATTCATGAAAATGTACAAAGGCCTTTCAGCTTACTGAGTACGGTAAAATCCTGATCGGGTTGAAACATGAGATTCTCCTGCGGTTGACTCTAGCCTATGGACCATTGGTTGCTGCTCATGAACTGCCCACCAATGGAGCTTAAAGTAGTATGCTTCAACTGTTGAATACCATGCTTTTTTGCTATTCAAATCATTACACAACCCCACAAAAAAAAGTCAAAGTCCATGAAAGCGACCTGTGGGGTTTTATGTTTTTCGGGTCACTGATTTTGAATCGATTGCCAGTTTTTTCAGATCAGATCGCTTTCAAGGTCATTTGAAGGTCAAATGTAGAAAATACTGCTTAAAAAATATGAAAAAATTCAGACATAGGTTTTTTAGAATGCTGAATCCAAATCCAGTGTTGGTTGACCTTCATGAGGTCAAGGTCAAGGTCATTTGAAGGTCAACCCAACAAAATAACCTCAAAAAAAATTTGTAAAAATTCAACCTTCAAATGACCTTATATGACCTTCAGATAACCAGACATGGTCGAACCAACCCTGTATTCGGATTCAGCGACCCTTGAAACACATACATAAATTTTCATAACTGCAGCAAAAATAATTGAGTCTTGCCCTTGAGACCTATCCTAGGACGTCCATCTGCCCCCTAAATTGAGCAGACCAGGCCTTGTGCTGTTTAGGCCTGCCTTCAAAGTTCTGACTCTGATTATCCCTTGAGAATAATCAATACACACTTTTGAGTATTGTGCTTCACGCTTCCGAGATTCTGTCTTTCCCTGGACACTGAACAGTGATGTGGAATTGTTCTACCCCAGGATTATTGAGCTCTGCCTGAAGTTGGACAGTTTGGCCATAGAGAGGCAACTCCAGCCTGCAGACTGTGCAGAAGTGTTGCTTTTTGATGATTCAATCTGCTGATTGATGAGTTATACCCAAGGATAATAACGATTTACTGTCGTTCGTGGAGCAATGACCCCTTCCTTTGAACAATGAGAGACATATTATATGAGACCTGTGCAATTCCAAGGACCTGTTGATTTCCTTCAACGCGAAGCATATTCTTCGAGTGAAACATTACAACTGAAACTAGCTGGCCAGAAACCTCCTTTCATGATACACCAAAGTATATTTCAACTCTGGGCGGTTTCAATCGGGAAAACAACACCGACCCCAACCCTTAGTCCCTTCCGCCTTCACAGTAACTCAAATTTATCACCCAGCGAAGTGTTAAGGTGGTAAAGTGCGAATTACTCATATCTGTAGAGACTGGAAGGCGGCTGAAAGTTTCCTTGTGCAGAAGTTGTCGACTAAAAGAAGTTGCGACATGTGTTAGAGGGTGGCGTGGAAATGTCTCTCTTTACAGTCTGTACTGCCAACTAGTTTCCGATCGAGTCGTCGCAGATCCTTTGCCTACCCTGACAGCTATTAAATGTAATATTTCTTCCTTTTGTAGTTTCGTGATGATATTCACGGGCTTCTTCGGCCGGGACTGGACTATAGGACAAGGTTCTTTATATCGTTTATCATCTACATTGACTTTTGCTGACACATCAGTGTGCCTGACAGGCAACATATCAAATCACTGTTATTATTACTGTACCTGTATTATCTATATTTGGTCTTTTGGTATGATTTTCTGATGCTATATTTCATTCGGAACGATTGGCGCCCACCGGAAGAGGTTATGGGTCAAAATGGGTATCTATCTACCCATTTTGAATGTGTGTCCGTGTCCATTTCTGGTACCTAGGCGTGTGGGGTATCATTTTCCACTAAATTTTGGAACCGTATTTGATTGGAATGGGTCTAGTACCCGCCACACCAACTGTTACCCCTATTTAGCCCATGTTCGACGACTTAGGCGTGTGGGGTATTGTTTCCCACTAAATGTTGGACGCTGAATCCAATGAGACAGGTTCCGGAACAATGGGCGCCTACATGGAGAGGTTATGGACCCTGAATTTCTTGGTTGGTTATTCCTTGAATAATCAACCTATGTTTTCATGCAAAAAGTGAACCTCTCCGATTCGGCTCAAAATTTTTCTGGACGTTTCAAGGTGTCTAGATCAAAAAATCTGCAAATTCTTACACACGGGTTGGTTATTCCTCGAATGGGGGAAACAGTGGGTGTGGCGGGTCTCAGACCCATTCCAATCGATTCAGCGTCCAAAATTTAGTGGAAAATGATACCCCACACGCCTAGGTAGCAGAAATCCCGAAAACACATAGGTATTCAAAATGGGTGTATCTATGGGGCACTACGACACTAATTTACTAATATAATATTGAGAAAACGTAGGTAATTTAGAAGGCTATAATAATTGTATTAAATTGAATTGAATGGTACGAATAAAAAGCTCGGACAGTAAAAAGAATTGTAGGCAACTGCTCAAAATTGGTTGCTAAGTTTAACAGCTGGTTATAAACAACAGGATATGACGATGTGTTTTGTTTGTCTATTCGGCTGAAGTCACCCACATGGGTAATAAATACCCAATTTGACCCATTACTTCTTCCAGTGGGTGCCAATTGTTCTGGGACCCATTTTATTGGATTCAGCGTCCAAAATTTAGTGGAAAATGATACCCCACACGCCTAGATCGCCAATAATCTTGAAAATCCATTTTTCAAAAAACCCCTACCCCCTCCAAATTTGGTCCGATCGGGCTGAAAAGTTTCGAGGACCCATCTCGGCTGGGAACAGACCGCTGACCCAAATTTCAGATTTTTAGAACATTTTCTACTACCAAAAACGGCGTGGACAATGGACGGCGGACGGACATTGACCTTTTTTGATCAGGACATCATGAAACGTCCAGAAAAAAATTTTGAGCCGAATCGGAGAGGTTGACCATTATCATGAAAACATAGGTTGATTATTCAAGGAATAACCAACCAAAAGGTCAATGTCCGTCCGCCGTCCACGCCGTTTTTGGTAGTAGAAAATTTTCTAAAAATCTGAAATTTGGGTCAGGGGTCTGATACCGGCCTTGGACGATCCTCCAAGCTTTTCAGCCCGATCGGACCAAATTTGGGCGGGGTAGGGGTCAAAATGTGTTTTTTGAAAAATGGATTTTCGAGATTTTGGGTGATCTAGGCGAGTGGGGCATTATTTTCCACTAAATTTTGGACGCTGAATCCAATGAAGTGGGTCCCAGAACGATTGGCACCCACAGGAAGAAGTTATGGGTCAAATTGGGTATTTATTACCCATTTTGAATATGTGTTTTTGAGATTTCTGGAACCTAGGCGTGTGGGGTATCATTTTCCACTAATCATGGACACTGAATCGATTGGAATGGGTCTGGGACCCGCCGCACCCACCGTTTTCCATTTCCCCCATGTTTTAAATAAGTTTCCATGCGTCTGGTCTGACGAATAACCAACCCCTGTGTAAGAATTTGCAGCGTTTTTGGTTGGTTATTCCTTGAATAATCAACCTATGTTTTCATGATAATGGTCAACCTCTCCGATTCGGCTCAAAATTTTTTTCTGGACGTTTCATGATGTCCTGATCAAAAAAGGTCAATGTCCGTCCGCCGTCCGCCGTCCATTGTCCACGCCGTTCTTGGTAGTAGAAAAAGTTTTAAAAATCTGAAATTTGGGTCAGGGGTCTGTTCCCAGCCGAGATGGGTCCTCGAAACTTTTCAGCCCGATCGGACCAAATTTGGAGGGGGTAGGGGTCAAAATGTGTTTTTTGAAAAATGGATTTTCGAGATTTTGGGTGATTTAGGCGAGTGGGGTGTCATTTTCCACTAAATTTTGGACGCTGAATCCAATAAAATGGGTCCCAGAACAATTGGCACCCACTGGAAGAAGTAATGGGTCAAATTGGGTATTTATTACCCAATTTGATTATGTGTTTTCGGGATTTCTGCTACCTAAGCGTGTAGGGTATGATTTCCCAATAATTTTTTGACGCTGAATCCAATGAGACGGGTCCCGGAACGATTGGCGCCCTTTGGATGAGGTTAGGGGTCAAAATGAGAGCCTATCTACCCATTTCGAATGTGTTTTAGAGATTTCTGTAACCCAGGCGTGTGGGGTATCATTTTCCACTAAATGTTGGACCCTGAATTGATTGGAATGGGTCCGAGACCCGCCACACCCACTGTTTCCCCACTTTTCCCCATGTTGAAGAAATGAGTCTTCATGCGCCTGGTCCGAGGAATAACCAACTCCTGTGTAAGACTTTGCAGCGTTTTACGGATGTTATCCTCGCCCCACGACATATTTATCTCAATCAGATGCGTAGGAACGCCACAACATGATCCGACCATGAAGTTACAGATGATCAGTTAGGTGATCAGATTCCAATACTCAATACTTCATTCAACTGCCTCCTACGAACAATAATGAACCTGCTCAAATGGATTTTCGGGTACCTAGTCGCGTGGGGTATCATTTTTCACAAAATTGGACCCTGAATCGATTGGAATGAGTCCGGAACACTCATCACCCACTGTTTTCTTAATTTTCTCCATGCTCTTGGTCCATGGAATGATCAACCCTTGTGAAAGAATTTGCAGCGTTTTTGCGTTTTTGTTTTGAAGACAATTTTTTATCTTCATCCTTTTACCGTGCGTAGGTTCTATTAGGATTCACAGCAGTGGCACTTTTCTCTGAAACAACAGTAGGTATAGGTAATACCTACCCCAAGTTGGTCTTATGTAGGTATATTTCTACAGAACTACGTTTTTGTTTTTTCATCATTCCAACGCCTCTCTTCCGTTTCAAATGGAACCCTTGGTCTGAAGTTTCAACATTTACACTTCTCCCCGTTTGAACTTTACCTGCTATCGCGATTGCCCTTAGTAAATTACTTCGGTCGTACTTGTAGGTGGGCAGCGGCAGGGATCCAATCAGACGTTGAGAAAGTTTCACATCGATTTTCACATGAAAGATTCTAGGAATCAGGCTCAATGTGGAAACGACTTCAGGTCCAGAAACTGTAACGAGCGGAACGGTTGGGAATTGCTATGCTTTTCATCGCTTACAAACTTTAGGTAAACGGAGCACCGAATTTACGCAGCAGTTTGTGAGTTGAGAAAAGCCAAGTTGGTCTTGTAAACAATGTCTGGAATTGGTGCCAGAGTTGATAGAGGATTTTTGTTGATTGTGTAAAACCTTCCAGGTGATTCTCATCCATTTGACTCAGCCTAAATTCGTTGACGGCGACAAGTTGCGTATCTGAGCTGATGAAGGGAACATGGACCCTGTTAGGTGATGAAACGAAAAGCCTTTTGCGCGATCAATCAGGTGCTGTCCAGTGGACGGACGAACCGTGCGAATGTGGTGTTGGCTTATCGCAAACAACAAAGGACCTCGCCCTTGCAGGCGACGAGTGGTACATTCCATCATCCTAAACGGAGGTGTTATGTGGACCGGTGCGATGACCACGCCTTCTATAGAAGTCGGATGGAATTAATGTGGAGAAGAGGTGCTGTTCCAGTTGTAAGTCCTTACAAGACCGGATCGTCCTCCTGCCAGTGCTTGCAGGATAAATAGCGATCCACACACTTATTATTTTATTTTTTTAATGGTACCATGTACATTATGATAAAACTACTTTTGGCGTGAGAATTGTTTTCTTTCACTGATTATTCATAAAAAATATTGTTTATAATAAGTGAATAATTAGTTAAGTACGAGCAAAATTGTCTGTGCACACTGTCTGGTCATCTCAATCTCAAATTGACGGTAAACTTCATTATCAGATTCCCAATAAAGTCAATCGAATCGGTGTTGTGATAGCAAAATGTAGGTAGCAATAGGGTGATTCCCTCCAAATTTCAACTTCCTAAACAAAAATCCGGATTTTAGGTGGTGGTTCAAACATTAAAAACGCTCTCCTGAAAAGTTGGGAAATTTGAGTTACCCACTTATTCACTGGGGTGACAGATTTAATCTACCGCCATTTGCACGCCGTGTTACGGTCGGGGATAGGTAGATCAGGTAGGATCAATTATTGACCATGATATGCTATCCTTACCGACAAGGGTATCACTTCATCAGAGAAATAGAAAAGGGATAATCGCAGAGTTTCGTGACGGTGCCCTCTGGTTACCATATCGTGAACTTTGGGCAACGATACCGCGCTTATACAAAAGCGGTGCGATTATACAACGTCCCAACTGTCATTGTAAAAATAAATAAATCCCAGCATCTACAAATCACCCCAATATGTTCTTCTTTCTTTCCATTTATAAAAGGTTTTTTTTTCGTAAAATTGTGGACGTTGATGTGATTGAAGTGAGCATTGTATTGCACCCTGGAAAGAAGTTACCTCAAAAAGGACGATCTCTTTCACAACTAAAACTGCAAGTTTCAAAACTTTAAAGGGGTTGAGGGATTGGAGGCTGTTCGCGACGATTTTTCTGCATTTGTCTACAAATAGCTGACAAAACGATCCAATTCCAGTTTCGTACGAGTAGAGTCCTACATAACTCATAGACGAGTCGGAGAATTCTACGCAAAAGGGTTTTGAGGGTTGACATCCCACATGATGGGGAGGTTGAGTAGCGGTTTTCCACGTAGGAATATCTTATGAGGAAGGCAGAGGATATTCAGAGCCTTGCTAGGCCGTCTTGGCTCTCTCACCGCGGAAGCTCATCAGTCTCACCCACGTCATTGTTGTGGTGTATCAAGCTCCTCAAACCACCCCACCCTCTTATTTTCCATTCACCTTACTCGTGATAAAGAGAAGATTAGTGTTGCAAGAACCGGCATGTTAACGGCATCTCAACGTCAGAATTTATGAGCAGAAAAAACATGAGTTAGAGAATAGAGCACCGATGAAAGGCTTCCATCAAGGAGGTGGAGTGAGGAGCCTGAAACGATTTTTTCTCCTTCAAAAGAGTCCTCCCACTCCATTGTCGCGCAGGAGGAATCTTTTGGACTACAAAACGTTCATGACCTCCCTCTAACTAAAGGTCTCAATTACATGGACAAAGCCATCACCATGCACAATAGACAGTCATCACAATTCAGCCCAATAGCAGACGAGTTCCTTAGGATGGCCACAAGGAAAATGCAAATTGTCAGCATTTGATTGAATCTCGAGAACGAATTCATATCTTTGAGGAGTCAGGAGTGAGAGGCAACGAGTTCACAGCCCTGAACCGATTACGAGATCATCATTACACTGAAACCGATACATAACACGCCAAACGTTTGTTTCTAAAAGATTTGTTCGACCCAATCAATTTGAAGTCAATTCCATGAGGGGGAAGAAAGTCCCTGTACGAAATTAAGCTGATCAAGCAGAAAGACTTTGTACGGCCCCAGGCCTCCCTATAAGATCGGAAGATGCCAAGGAGCAGCCAGTTCAAATTACCTGCCATTTGGATCGACCAGGGTAGGTCACGACATCAGCGCTCGCTCGTTCTGTGAACTAAGGGGGTAACTGTGCGCCGTCAAGGAAACCTCTCAATTTCAACACTTACTGTTACTTCTGTTCTGTTCTCCAACGTGTTCATATCGTATATTCGTATCGCTGTTCATAAAAATCTGTATCCGTTTACATCTGTTCCATCAGTTATTAAAAGTTCAATTAACTGTTAAAAGTTCTTCAGTTCCAACCCACGGTCTCACAGACTTTAACGTCGAAATCAGCACCCAGAGTGGAATAGAAACTTTACACGCAAAAATATTCCTTGGAACCAAGACCTTAGAAAGGCCAAAATGGGCGCAATTCGTCTCGGCCAGTTTCGTAAAATTTACTAATTCTATCATTAACCACCAGGCGTTGGAAGGCCTGGATAGTCAGCAAACAGTACAGAGTTGGTTAGCAGACCTCCGCAATGAAGAAGTTTGACAATTCGAAGACGATGATCGGAAGGCCGACTAAGTCCAATAAGAAGAGATTGTTGTACCACAGGTCGTTGCCAAGCCAACCCCGCACTTAGCCTGCTGCTGGTGCTTGCTGTACAAAGATAGAAACGTACAGGACCTGTACAGCAGCTTTTACCTGAAAACTCGTCCCGCAGAAACGGGAATACAGGAAGAGAGGGAAGGGGGGCAGTTAGTTTGGCTATCCTACGTCTCTTGCCCAGTCCCTGGGTTGGTGAGGACGACTGATACGGGTTGTTATCGCACACCTACTGCCTGCAGCAGCCAATTGGGGACAAAAAAGCCAACCCTTCCTCCCTCACCGCCCTCTAAACACCACTAGAAATCACAGATCATTGAATGCAATCAATCCACCAATGAATCCAAACAACACAACAGTGTCCTGACTCATGAATCATGATACAGGTATACACAACCAATTCAAAATCATAATCCAAAACAAAGGGAATCTAGAAGTAAGAATACTTCGCCCGTGAATAATGGATATCGCTCTGTAAATAATATAACCGACCCAATTGGCAGGTGACAAAATTATTGAAAACGTTGGTATGACTTACTTTATTCGACCTCTAAGCCCACTCTTTTCCTCTTAAGGGGATTTCACATTTTATTCCACACTAGAGTAGAATAGCCGCTCTAACAAGGCAGAGGTGGGTTTCAACTACGAAGTGGGACAACTAGATAGGAAGAGCTCTTTCAAGTTGGCTGGCTGAGCAACAAGCGCGTCGTTGGTGGGAGAAAAGGGGCTGGAGGATTCTTGATTATTAAGTTCCACCTCAGCCTTTCTTGGCACAGTTATAACGAAGGAGGGAATGTTCTCATTTCCTTTTTGACACAATTACGACAGAAGATCGATCGCGTCGTAACTGCTGCGAGCAATAGCTAATGAATTTCTCTACTCCTCGAGCTCTCCTTTTTATCGCTAATTCGCTCCAAGGGCCAACTGTCACCTCTAAAGATTTTCGGTGGAATATTCGCTGAGACTTGAATCGTGTTTTCCCACTGAGAGACCTAATTCTAAGAAGGAAGGGTACAATCATCATCACTGCTGTGCCAACGAGTCTCAACTTACTACGAACCTGGTTACATGGGTGGCTGGGGGTTCTGGCTAGGTGAGCTGTGTCGCTGAACTCAGCTACACGCACGAGCCTTACCACATAACATTCTGCAGTCGCCCTAGCGACCACCTGGATAGCGCCAAAGACCGGACCCACGGGATCATTCAATTACAATAAGAGATTCCTGGTTGCAAGAAAAAATCTTCCTTGGAGGAACTGTCTTGTCGCCCCGATGAATCCTTCCCGTACTGCCTTCTCTGTTGCTCCAGTCAGATACTCTCTGCACCACTGACCATCTAATAACTGGCCAACCTTCTACCAGCAAGCAGGGCTGGTTCACTTCATAGGCAAAAGCCACCGTTAGCAGCATTGCAGAAGAGTTCGACCAATAAGCATTTGGACCAATAAGCTATCAGCGTTTGATTAACCTTGTCTTGATTATTGATCTACAACCATGCTGTTTTTCAGACTGTGCCAAGACGAACATTTCAAATCGTAATCACAAATTTTTCTGCAGCAAGTGAGCTGTTATGTTCAGAAATCGTTAGTTTCTGAGTTATTTTTATCGTTTATCATCTACATTGACTTTTGCTGACACATCAGTGCGCCTGGCAGGCACCACATCAAATCACTGTTATTTTTAATATACCCGTATTATCTATATTTTGTCTTTTGGTATGATTTTTTGATGATGTGCTTCATTTTTGGTTGGTCATTCCTTGAGTATTGACCTACCACCATGTTGTTTGTCAGACTTTTTTTGGAAGTTTCAAAGTGTCTAGATCAAAATGTCCGTCAAACATATGTCCGTCAGCCGTCCGCCATACACCATCCGCCGTCCACGCCGATTTTGGTAGTAGAAAAATTAATAAAAATCTGAAATTTTGGTCAGGAACCCGTTTCTGGCTCTTATTGGTCCTCGAAACTTTTCAGCCCAATCGGACCGAATTTGGGCGAAGTAGGGGGAAAAATGTGTATACCCAGAAATGGATTTTCGAGATTATTGGCAATCGAGGAGTGTGGGGTGTCATTTTCCACTAAATTTTGGACGCAGAATCCAATTAAATGAACCCTGAAACGATTGGCGCCCTCAGGATGAGGTTATGAGTGAAAACGGGAACGTACCCACCCATTTCGAATGTCTGCGTTCGCTGCAAATTCTTTCACAGGGGTTGGTTATTCCTCGGACCAGGCGCATGAAGACTCATTTCTTCAACATGAGGCAAAATGGGAAAAACAGTTGGTGTGGCGGGTCCCAGACCAATTCCAATCGATTCAGGGTCCAGAATTTAGTGGAAAATGATACCCCACTCGCCTAGATCGCCCAAAATCTCGAAAATACATTTTTCAAAAAACACATTTTGACCCCTACATACTCCTCAAAATTTGGTCCGATCGGGCCGAAAAGTTTCGAGGACCAACTAGGGCAAGTAACCAAAATTTCAGATTTTTAGAAAAATTTTTGATATCAAAATCGGCGTGGACGGCGGACGGACATTTGCGAATTTTGATCTAGACACCTTGAAACTCCCTGAAAACAGTTTTTGTGCCGAATCGGTGAGATTGAACATGAAAACAGGTTGATTATTCAAGGAATAACCAACTAGAAAAGGATGCTTTAAATCAAGGAATCCTGCTCCAAGAATATCGTGACAGCATTGACAAGCTGCGAACTCCATTTTGATCCAGCGATGTTCCAATTTGTAAGTTGGCGCTACGCACACAGGACAAGTAGAGCTACTGTTGAAACGGCGTCTTTTCGTTATTACAGGCGACATTATCTACGGCTTCCTCGTGAGACCCAACTTCCCCAACCAAAGTGGAGTTCGTAAGAACTGACATTAGTGGAAGTTGGAAACAGTCAAGTTATGCGCATTCGCTCGCGGGAATATCGAAATACGTGGGTGCAGGTGGGGCGTGTGCTCATCAAAACGGTATCACCCAACTCAAATTTAATGATACCCGAGGCATTCGAGAATAAACCTGTAGTTATGACTTTTTAATGTATTCTCAAGTCTGCTACCACTATTGCAAATTCGACTGTCTAGAACAGAAAACCTCAACATTTTGCACTCGTTCAGTTTTTGCAAACAAAACACTGAAATTCTAAGTCTGAATATGTGCAACAATATGAGACCAGAACGAGATTAAAACGAGTTTGAAGAAATAACTCGAAGATCTATTGTTTTCACGTCACACTTAATTTCGTATTTTTCAATGGATTAGCATCTCATCTACATTGCACTTATCCACATCACGACTGGAGGTGTATAGTATTGAATAAACTATTATTCCTCACGAGAACAGCAAAAGAAGAATATATGTTTTCACGGGGGCGTAATCGGCTTAACTCCAATACTGATAGACCGAAAGTATTGCGATAGCATAAGGCAATTCGCATAACCATTCAAAGCTGCGAACATGGAATCCTACACCAAGGTACCAATTTGAACATGTGAGTAAGTGCAACACTCGTGAAAGGAGATGCAGTTGGCTGGGCTGAAGGATTAGCGGCGTCGCAAAAGATTAAAACGCTGCAAATTCTTTCACACTTTTTGGGTTGGTTATTCCTCAGACCAGGCGCATGGAGACTCATTTCTTCAACATGGAAAAAATGGGGGAAACAGTGGGTGTGGCGGGTCTCGGACCAATTTCAATAGATTCAGCGGGTAAATATGCACTGTCGGGGCCCCTGTCATGGCGCCCTAATATATCGATATGTCCTGTCAAGCGAGATAATCGATAGTTTTGTGATGTGCCCCCAAACACCCATTTACCAGTCACTCTCTTCCCACGGTTGAATTTATGCTTCCCAAACTTGCTCTCATCTATCTCAACAATCACGCCAGGTTCACCTATACGCTCATTCATTCCCAAACACTCCTCCAAACATACATCTCTGATATAACTATGCCAATCACACACTGCATGGGAAGACACACTCATATCACTCATATCACTCATATCAAAAGAGAGTTCGACTCGGTTAATCAACAAATTCAATTCCTGACATCCTGCTACGCTCGAAGTAAGATCCCGAACGAACACTCCTTTTTACTCGATGGGAAGGAGCAGCTTTCGTCCTGCAGACCCACTCAAACCTATCTTGCTTTGAAGGACATGGTCTGAGGGACATATTCTTCCCACATTCAGGACACACATACACTCTCGCAACCAATCCCAGAACCATACAAATCTCAATCACTTTTTCCGGTCGCTCATGCCTCAAACACCCCATAGAAAACAAATTAAACACTTCCATTCCAACAAAAAGGGAAACCCGTCTAATTTGGAAGCAACGACACAAAGAATTGTACAAAACAATGAACACAATGAACTAGGTCTTGTCTTCACTGAACTAGTCTTCACAATGAAATAATAAATAATTTTTTAATTTTCCCACTGCGCAAATACGTCACCGCCAAATAGATAAAACGGACATCGATACATCGATCCAGTGATCTCGAAGTCAAATACTTCGATATTTAGACGCTTTATCAAGCGTGTTATCAAGGGGCCCCCGACAGTGCATTTCAACCATTCAGCGTCCAAAATGTAGTGGAAAATGATACCCCACACGCCTTGGTACAAGAAATCTTGAAAACACACATTCGAAATGGGTAGGTAGATGACCCATAAATACTTCCGGTGAGTGCCAATCGTTCTGGGACCCATTTTATGGGGTTCAACGCCCAAATTTAGTAGAAATTGATACCCCCACACACCCAGATCGCCATAAATCTCGAAAATCCATTTTTCGAAATACACATTTTGACACCTACCCCGCCCAAATTTGGTCCGATCAGGCTGAAAAGTTTCGAGGACCAACTAGCGCCGGGAAGAAACCCCTGACCCAAAAATTCATATTTAAGTAAACCACAAATTTAGGCACTCATTGAAGAAATACAAAATGGTTTTAATTGAAACCTTTTCAAAAAAAAAATTATACAATATAAAATTTAAATTAAAGCATCACAGATATGTAAATGTCTAATTAATTGAATAGACAATGGTATTTAAAAAAGAAAAATACAACATGTTTTGATTGAAGAAATTTATTTTATTAATCCATATACATAATTATTACGTATAATTCACGTAGATAAATTATGATTATACATAATTGATTTTTTTCCATATACAAAGTAAACAACACTTTTCGTCAATTAAAGTCTTTAACCTAACCATGATTACAACAAAACTCCTCTTCTGGCTTCTCTTGACGCAAATTCGTCAATTATTCTATCTACATCTGCTCTTTTCACTAGGTCCATTTCCACCGTCAAAACACCTAGGTTTGACAACCTGTTTTGGCACATTTTTGAGCGTAGAACGTTTTTTATTCTGTTTAATACTGAAAATGAACGTTCTGCACTGGCGACTGTGGCTGGAATTGTGTCAAAAATTCTCAAGGCAACAGTAAGATTTGGGAATAAAGATTCTAAATTGAAGAGTTTAACTTTCTTGAGAAGTTCAAAGGGTAAAAGTGTTTTTCCACCAAAGTTTGCTTCATATATATTTGCTTCAGACTCACCAGTTCCTCAAGAAGATCGGTTCCCAGATCCTTTTGGTGTCGTTGTACTAGTTCAGCAGATTTAGTTTCGATCAGGTCATCTGGCATTTCTTTGAATGACCACAAAACAGAAAATTTACAACACAAATCGCTGACTGAAATGAAACGCACTGTCATGTCCCCAATGACACTGTCCAAAATGACATTAAAAACTTCGTTCTTAAAAGTGGTCTTTATTTACCGTTTCTTTTCTTCTATTCTACAATAGAAGAAAAACTCAAGTTTTGCCCTACTGATTAATGCATTACACCCAACTTTATTTTTAGATCAGAAGTCTGTTAAAGGAAATATTGCCCGGTTAAAAAGACCACTGATTTGTATTTTAAACCAGACCTAGGGCCCCGGGGCTGTAGCCCCCCCTACCCCTCCCGGTCACCGGCCCTGCTAGTGGTCTATCGACTGAAATGTTCGGAAGAAATGATCACGAAATCCTCAGTTCGTGTTTTGTGCCTCAAACTGGTTCTCAAGTACTACTGCCGTTATGACTTTAGCTGCAACAAATTTTCAAGGAAGGAAAACATGATTATGTTTCTTACTAGATATTTTTTGTGGCAGTACGAAGATTGAGAAGACTCGTGTTCATGGAAAATGGAAATCTTGCCTTTTTAGACCAACACACACCTGCCGCTTCCTCGTACGACGAAACTCAATTCCGTTCGGAGCTGACCAAGTTCTGAAGGAACTGAACTATTCGCCAGGGAACGCTCAAGTTCCTAACCCCATTCGACCCAATAACTGACGACAAGGCGGCTTTCAACTCGGACGGAGTGTAATATTCAGCAGTTCCCTCCATTAACTCGCATCACAACTGAGGCCACGAGGCAAGTTCAAACTGCGAGAGTATCGAATCTTCGATGGGGCAAGTTGATGATACACTCGGTCGAAGAGAAGGAGAGGGTCTAAAGGAGTTTGTTTAATGAGCAAACCATAGCCAAACGCATTTCCAATACTGCTGCATCGAAGGTGTTTTTGCGAGCTTGAGAATGGAATACCATCACTTCCAAACCTTCTTCCAGAGTCGAGTACCTTTACAAACCCACCGAAAATGCGACCTGCGATCAGCTTTACCATAATGTAGAGCCTACCCGGGAATAGAATAAATTTATATCATTGAAAATTGTTCGCTATTCCTCGAAGTACTGGATATGGCCACGTTTTTAACCATTATCTAGAACATTGTGATATCCTCCCATGAGGTTGGCAAGCACAAGAAGTGTCATTCCTCATTCACGAATGAATCACCAACGGATGTAAATCATTTTTGCATACAAGCAATACCATATACCAAGTCTAAGTAGTCAATGCCGTGCTCTTAGATCGTAAATTCGAAATTTTAAATAAAAACTTAAAAAAAAAAAAAATAATAATAAAAAAAAAACTGCGAATTTATTTTACAGGGGTAAGTATTTTAATCGATTTAGCGCCCAAAATGTAGTGGAAAACAATAACCTTCACGCCTAGATCACCAAATATCTCGAAAACGCACATTCAAAATGGATAGATAGATACTTATTTTGACCCAAAATCGTATCGTATATCTCCTCGGGTGGGCGCCAATCGTTCCGGGACCCGTCTCATTGGATTCAAAATTCAAAATTTAGTCGAAAATGATACCCCACACGCCTAGCCCCCCCCCCCCAATATCCACCATTTGGTCTGATCAGGGTGAAATTATTAGTTCCAAGTAGAGCGGGAAATGGATCTCTGACCAAAATTTCGGGGAAGAATTGGAGACATTGACTTCATGCGTGAAAATATAGTCTACGAATGGGAACTGTAGGTCCCCATTTCCGGCGTCGACCTGCGGAGATCGGTGCAAAGTTCCCCACGAGGAGCGTCGCTGAGGTTAAATGTCGGCGCCGTTATGCACCAATAACGCCGCCGCAGCGTCGCTAAGCGGAGCGTCCACACTGAGCGCTTCTCCCGCGAACCGAACATGCCCTCCGACATTCTCTGCAACATTGGTGGAGCGTAATTTTGACCCCATTCCCCTTCAATGCCCCACTGGTGAACCAGGGGACGTAGCGAACCTCAGGTCAGATCAGGGGACTCATCAGTCTCATGAAGACGGAGGTGAAGACGCTGCTACTGCTGTGGTATTCGGATCGGCTCCGCGTGGGGGACTTGATGCGGCGGGAAATGATACCTACATTATAATGGGGCCTATATGACGCCAATCGGTCAGGGACCCGTCTCAATGAATTCACCAATCAAAACTTATTCGAAAATAATACCCCACGCGCCTAGATCGCCGAAAATATTGAAAATCCATCTTTCAAAAAACACCTTTTGACTAAAGCCGAAAAGAAATCCTCAAGCAACATTTATGATTTATAGAAAATTGTATACTACCAAAAACAGCGTGAACGGAAGACAAACATTTCACACTTATTGTTTTCCCTCTAATTTTTCCCCAAGGAATAATTTAATTTTAATTTAATAAATTTAATGAAATATTTAATAAAATTATTCTGAGTGTTTTATTAGTATTAATTTATTTTATTTTATTTTATTTATTTTTTTCTTGGTGTTCCTTTTATATGAGTTTGGTGTCAACCGTCATGCCCTGGTATTACGCCTGGTATGTTGATGAGCTTCCAATTGGTGGTGTACGTGCACTGACTAAGCCTCGTTCATTATCATCCTTGTCCATTATTTGTCAATTATCATTATCCTTTCCATTATTTTACTGTCCATTTATTGATATTGGAGATGGATCTTTCTAAATTAGCAATTGATTCCATGTTTTCGTCTCCCACAGTAAGGATAGCTGTGTCGTCAGCAAATACGTCTCTGAATATTGGTCCACTATTAGAAATGTATGAATCGAGGAACTCAACAAACATGATTGAACAGGTAGTCCTGATTTTGTTGAGTGGTTCGGGACTGTCAGGGGCGTCTCGATCCAACTTTGCCGGATTAAAAATCTTTGCTTCTCACGTAGCACTCGGAAAACCTCGCATTTCAGCCTATATCCTGGTTCGCTTTAACAAGGTGCCTAGACAAGTGGCAAGAACAATGGGACACCTCCTCCAAAAGACCAAAATCTGGCCAAGTGTTCGAGCACGCTTGACTCAGCGCCATGTTGGAGTGGAACACTATATCTCCCGGTTTCCAACTGGCCATGGTGACTTCAATGCCAAACTCCACACTATGAGATTGAAGCCATCCCTCTTTGTGAGTGCGGCGAATTCGAGACAGTAGACCATGTTTACCTCCAGTGCCCGAAATATGCAACAGCTCGAAGGCAATGGCATGCAGTGCTAGGACCAGCAGCATCAGAGGAAACCCCCTGGCAAGAGGCGTTTCAAACTAGAAACACAGCTGAGAGCACCAAAATATTGGTCCATCATGTTATGGCAGAAGAAGGATGGCCCTCACGTCAAGCGGGCCCCTCCTGGTCCCAACCAAGCTACCTCTGCGAGATTCATCTTGGTCATTGCTGAATAAAGCAGTGGTGAAACGCATGGTAGGAGAGTGAGCGCAACCATCAGGCACATATAACAACTGATGAGCATAATCCCTGGTAATGCCGCAAGGCGTAGGTACAGGAAGACGATGGAAAGACCTGAGTGTTCGCTATAACAATGAAACGATGCGTAAATATACCTAACAACTACCTAGATTCAGAGTGATCTAACAATGGGGTTCATATCTCACCTGGACCCAAGTGCGAGAACGCAGGAAACTAGAATGAATGATTAAGAGACATTATCGTTTGCTTCGCTTGCTGTTTGTGATTTGGGGGTAGATGAAACTCTAACCTGCGCAACAGGGGCCTAGGCAAAGACAACGATTTCTGCGTGAACAGATGGAAACCACCTCCAGACCTTGGTTGGTTGGTTACTCAGTCTATTTTCGGCGTATTATCAAGAGGTAGAGGAGTTAGAAGAAGGTACGGAGGAGTTTGAATGGATTCTGTGCAGCATCTTATGATGTCTATCATCTTAATAAGCATAATTTTCATGCACTTTGGTGCTATAAATGCTAGTATAACAGTGTAGTGTATATTGTGGCCTCAAACATCTGCTACGGACTTTTGGCGGACACCACGCATCCATTAGTTTAAAATGATCTACCGTCCTAAAACGTCGAATACTCCCAGTAAAAGCCGCTAAAATGGCTGTCACATTTTGCCCAGGGTGCCCGGGCTTATAGGGGATTGCAAAGACGAAATTACCCACCTCTTGGCAACTGATCATTTTCAACGCTAATGCTACATAATGAGGATGGCTCGGCCACCTGGGTCACCTAGGGTTCCTGTGTCGACCTGAACATGAAAAGAGCTTTCGCGAGCTCAGTACTAATTTCCCGCTGAGACGGATTTGCGTGGGTTCCTCAGGAAGGGCTTTGATAGACTTCCAATATATTTTTCGTTCATTTGAAACCCTTGCTGCAACACGGATTTAGTTTCAAACCCCGAACCGGAATATTACTTCAGGAAGAGAAATCCAGGTTGGTGATTTTACCTAATCCCTTCACTCCCTTTTCACTGAGGAGCCAATGTAAAGGAAACGTTTTAGTAATTCCTTTCGAGATTTTCAGATTCAATCTGTTGAACCGATGTTGGGTACAAGGGCTCCCTCAGTCCCGTGCCCTCGGGCGCCTAGTCAGGGGATAAAAACCTCATTTCCCCTTTTCCCTTTCTCAGGTTTCCCTTGCCCTTTTCACTCTTATGAAAAGGATCTCAGGCGAATCGGTGTTGATGGGACGGCACGAGGCCCAGCGGGTGGGAAGATCCTGGCTCGATGAGATCTCATAATATCGTGTGATGTCTGCCCGGTCTTTTCCAATTTGAGTTTCCGCTTAGTTGGAAAACCACTGACATACAGGGTCCGCCAACGAAGTAGGACGTTTTTGAAATGGGTAGTACTCAGCGTGGGGAACTCTGTGAGGGGTGGGGTTGGGACCATCGTGTTCACAATGAAGGGAAGTTTTTTTAGGTTAGTTGCAAAGATGGTTTGGACGATGCCACAACGTGTTTTCGCGGTAAGTCGGTTTTTAGTGAATGGTGAGTCGATAATTCAAACACAGAGAGATTTCTGTCGAGAGTACGCGATTTCTCCCCGCAGAGCTATCCCAACTCGTAATGTAATCCTAAGGTGGGTTGAAAACTTCAGGGAAACGGGCAGTGTTACGAAAAAAAGGAGGGGAGGAGATCGAACAGCGCGAACTCCAGAGAACGTTGAGCGCATGAGAGTCGCTGCCCTCCAGAGCCCACACTGTTCCATCCAAGTTCGTGCAGCAAATTTGAACCTCTCACAATCAACTGTTCATTGAATATTGAAAGTCGATCTACACTTTCATCCATATAAGTTGGTGATTTGTCAGCAATTATTGCCAGCGGATTATAACCTTCCTTCGCCAAAAATTTAACAGACGACTCATTTCTCGGCGCGGCGACGTTCCCTGCCCCCCCCCCCCCCCCGGTCCCCTGACCTATCCCCCTGTGATTTTTTTTGTGGGGATACCTAAAGGAAAGAGTCTACAAAGATAAGCCGAGGACCCTGAACGATTTGAAGGAGGCTATCACCACGGAAATCAGCCGCATCCCACGAGAAATGCTGGACAGCGTTTCAAGGAGCTTCACCGAAAGACTCGATAAATGCATTCAAGCTGATGGGCATCACATGCTCGACGTCGTCTTCAAAAATTGAACATTACCAGAAAATTCCACTTCTTGTGAACAGTTAAAAATATATATATATATATATTCTATCTTGAGAAATAACCGAGTTATGATTTTTTTTAATCCATCCTACTTCGTTGGCGGACCCTGTACCACTGACTTGTACTGTACAGGACGTAGTTTAATATCTAGCAACGAAAACCCTAGTCGGCCACTTCTGAGAAAAAATGTGTGAATTTTCGATTTGTTTTTGACCTGGGGCCAATTCCTAGAAAGTCTTCATTCGTCACTCTCCACTCTGAATGTGCAAACTCCCCACTATACAAAAACTGTTCGTTCCTAGAAAGTTCAGAGCGGTATGAATATGTAGAGTGAAATGAAGAGTCAAGGTTTGCAGTTTTCGGTGCTCTACTCGGGTTGTGTTCCAAGGAACTCTTCACACTCGTATGCAGAGTCAATACTGTGGGTGGCACATGCAGATTCGTCCATTTTTTTGTAGAGTATCCAATGACTTTACCAAATAGCCGTGGACTCTCCAAATATCATTTAGATGATTTATACTTGAATTATTATTTTGGATGGATTTTATTGGAAGAGGAGAACAATCATAAGTCTTTTGATTGATAATTTGGTGATGAGGACTTTTTTCTTGTTGCTAATAACAATAATGTTTTTACAAATAATGAAAAAAAATCGTCAGGGACCCGCTTTTGGCTTTACTTGGTCCTCAAAACTTTTCAGCCCAATCGGAGCAAGTTTGGGAGGGAGAGGGTCAAAATCGAAAGTTGTAGGTAAGGCAGAGAGTTCAATCAATACATTTCAATTTCGGATTTTCGTAGCAAATTACGGCGCTCGATTCCTTGAGTTGGGTCCCTCAAGTTGAAATTAACACATTCTCTGTGCGTACGTGTACCATAACATCGTGTAACATAACACCCGGGGAAACATCGTCGTCCGAAACCTAAACTAAAAATAAATGATAACGCGTTGGGCATACTATCCGTTTGTCATCAAAGCATGAAGCGCCGTTGCAGTGCGGTGGTAGGTGTCTTGAGTTTTGCTCGTTTAGGTGTCCTAAGCGCGAGGAAGGTTACAACAAAATAGACACACAACAACAACTCACTAATGATGCGACATCGATAGAAAACATCGATGTTTTCGGACATCAACGTTTTTAAAATCCGCCATCGATGTTGATACAAACATCGATAGGAAACATCGACGTTCCAGAACATTGATGTTTTGGGGTTTATGGATAACCATTTGTGTCCCAATAGATTGGAAGTGTTTCCACTTGTCTTCAGAGATTTGTAGCTTACACGTTGACGCAGTCCCCGAAATTCTCTCAAAAAACTTCCACACTGCACTATTTGGAGGCATATTGACATTAATATCATCACTGTCACATGAAAAGAATACAATCACTTGACATTGACAAGCGACTAGACGGTGTTGTTGTTGTGTTAAAGAAGATGGTGGGATAAGAGCTGCGAGGCGCTTACTTTTTCATTGCCTTGGCCAACTTGTGACAGGGATAGGTAGGTGAAGGTGGCTCTTTCGACGTGCACTAAAGAAAAAATCGTCATGGTACTCACCCAAAAGGTAGAAAAATATTCGAATTTAAAACTTGAAACATCGATTGAAACAGTGGTAAGAAACATCGATGTTGAAAAAACATCGGTATTAAAACATCGAGGCTAAAAACATCGATGTTTACCGGAAAACATCCTTATTTTGAAAACATCAATGTCGATGTTGCATCACTACAACTCACTACATTTCGAGTAGAACAGGAATGTTGGAGTGAAAGGTTTCTAGGAACAGAAGGTAATTTTCAATGTGAAGAGTATGAGATGAAGAGTCACAGAGCGTGGAGTGAAGAGTTTCTAGGAATAGGCCCCTGATTTAAGAATTGTTTGGGAAATAAGAATGTGGGGTATTATTTTCCACTATATTTTGGAAGTTGAATCTACTGAGACGGGTCCAAGAACGACTGCCACCCTCAGGAGTGGAGGTGGTCAAAATACGTATTTTAACGGGTTTTCGAGACTTATGGGGAATTGAGAAGAGAATTGTGAGATATCATTTTCCACTAAATGACGCTGATTGATCTGAATGAGTCCTGGACACTCACTGCTTCCCCATACTATTGTTCCAAGTAAGAACAAGCTATTGTGGATGAATTTTCAGCGTTTTTCAACAACACGAAGAGTTTTGCTGGAAATTGGAAAACTTGGGTCCAGCTCACCTCTGAATAGATAGATAGAAAACGTGTTTATTTTAATTGAACAACAATAATAATAAATTCGCATTTAAACAATAACACGGTATGGCAATGGGCCATGCCCGTCTGCCAGAGGATGCACCAACCTATTGAGGAAACACATAGCCCTTATTATGCTTGTAGAGCCGAGATTATATTGCACTTACAGATAAATAAATAAAAACCATTTTACAATTGAACATAACAAGGAAACAATTAATCGTGAACGAATAAGAGCGACAAAGACTACACAGAATATGAAAACAAGGAAAACACAGCACACGGCTGCCAATTGATAGGCGAGGATGAGGTTTCAGTCCCAATTGAACTGGGCAACCAGCTCGGATCGATATGACCAAGCAGCCTGGCAAAATCTCGCGAGTGGGAGCCAGTTCAAACCATTGAGCATTCCGATCATGGAGTCGCGGGTCAACCTAGCCACTCCGAACTGTGCAACCCGAAACTCAGCCAGGACCGGACAATGCCCCAGAAAATGCATAATGTCCTCTGCCTCGCCAAGATTGCAAAGGGAGCACAGCGTCCTGTCAAGATTGTCCCGAGCCACACCCGGCCGGCCATTGAGCGCCAGAAGGTCCCCTCTGACCCTACAGACCCAGCGGAGGACAAACATAGACCCTTTTTGACCCTCCTCAGTCAGGTCGATACTTCGGAGCCCCATGTCCAACTGCCGATAAATCCTGTGATGCGATGACAACGCCCTTGTGACAGTCTGCTCTCTCCATTGGGATTCCAGCGTCTCTTGCAGAGATCTGAGCTGAGATCTCCACAATGCTGGATCCTCAAAGTTGGCACCAACAACACAGCCGGTCTCTCTGCACAAACCCTGAAGATTCTTGTACCAGAACAATCCACGCTGAACAATCTGGTCTGCTAGCAACCGAGGGTACCGGCTCGCAGGCATAAGCATTACTTTGAGAAGGTATCTGCAGTGGAGAGAGAGCTCACCTCTGAATAAAGCATCGAGATTTTTGAGAAGGAAAAAATGTTCCTAATTCTTAGTAGCGACAAAAGGGAACAAAAACTCAAATATACTGTTCTTAAGAAGGATTTTTAAACAAAGGACAATAAAAAGATGAAAGACGAGAAATAAGGTAGAAAATGAAGGAAAACTGAGAGATGAGGGATTTGCGAGGAGAAAGCCGTGATAACAAAACAAAAGTTCCCGTTAAAAGAGAATGGAAACGTTTGAAGATCCAATCGCCGTGAACCTACTGATAGGAAATCTGTTCCTCGCAAACAGATAGAGAGACAGTCACTATAAATAAGAAACAAGAAAGAAGAGCGGGACATTTGAGAGGTGGAGCGTGATCGATAATTCGAAGCTGGGATCTGGGCCAAGTGGTATTGAAAAGGGAATAACCAAGATTGGGGTGGTTTGTGAGTCTGCGGGGGCCCACACGAAAGATCCGGGTTAGTTCTTAAGTTATTGGGAGACGGTTCGCAGGGGGTGGGGGGTTAAGTTCTTGACTTATTGGCAGGAAGGGAAGAAGGGAGTTTCAACCGACCAATTACCCCAGGGTAGGTGAGGGGGGTCTTCTAGACAGTTTCCCGCTTTGGAGTCTTGACGTGCGCCGAATCGTGACCCCGGGGTAACGTGACCCTTTCAACCCCCTCCCCTCAACATCGCACAAACAGTGGAAAGGGTCGCATGAATTAGACAACCTGTGAAAATTTCCGCGGCCGGTCTACGTGTCAGTTAACAGGACGTCCCTTTGCAGGACAACGAAGTCGAGTCACGCTTCCACTCAAGTCCCTCAAAGGAGGAAATTAGAAGGACTCAGATATAAATCAAACCCGTCAGTCAAGAAATCTTACCGGCAATATCGAAACCTAATCACTCAGCAAAATAAACAATGAAGTTTTGAAAAAAAAAAAAAAATTCTAAATACGGAAACTGAGGACCGCATTCAGCATACAATGCCTTTTGAACAGAATTTTCTTTACTGACTATTGAAACGTTCCCGTCGGTTATTCCTAGAATAATCAGCCTATGTTTTCATGCAAAAGGTCAACCTCTGCGGTTCGGCACATACATAATTTATTTCTGGGCGTTTCAAGGTGTCTAGATCAAAGAAGTCAAACGTCCGTAGGCCGTCCGCGTCGTTTTTGGTAGTAGAACAATTTTTAAAAATCTGAAATTAAAAATCTGAGTCAGGGGTCTGTTTTAGGCTCTAGTTGGTTCTCGAAACGTTTCAGCCTGATCGGACCAAATTTGGGCGGGGTAGGGGTCAAAATGCGTATTTCGAAATATGGATTTTCGAGATTTTTGACGAACTAGGCGTGTGGGGTATCATTTTCCACTAAATTTTGAATCCTGAATCCAATGAAATGGGTCCCAGAACGATCGGCACCCACCGGAAGAAGTTATGGGTCAAAATGGGTGCCTATCTACCCATGTATTTTCGAGATTTCTGGTCCCTAGGTGTGTAGGGTATCATTTTCCTATAAATTTTGGACGCTGAATCGATTGGAATTGGTCTGGGACCCACTACATCCACTATTTCCTCCATTTTCCCCACGTTGAAGAAATGAGGCTCCATGCGCCTTGTCCGAGGAATAGCCAACCCGTGTGAATGAATTTGCAGCGCTTCATGTATATGAGATGAGAATATAAAAATATTCGTGTTCATTCAAATTTTACTTATCTTTCCTATTATGATGTATCTAAATTTTACCTATTCATTTTCTATGTAATAATTCATTTTACTCATTTCTGTACTCACCAGCCGATCCAGATAAATTCCCACTGGTCTCGGTTAAGGAAGTTAGAAAGACTTTTGAGTGCAACTGTAAATAAGGAAGATCGTTGATACTGCACTGTACGCCAGAAAAACGTTGTTAATTGAAACGGAGTTTTCAATAAGATCCTGAAGTGGTTTACAGGAATGCAGAGTTGAAAAACAAGTGCATCCGTTGTGCCTTCATCTTGCTCTAATGACGGAACTACTTCTAGATTCTAGAAAAATGACATTAATACGGTCAACATAACTCAACTTGCCTTAGTTTAAGATTCAGCCCTATACCATACCACCTACGATACGAGCGGATGCGTCATGGAATTGAGACTCGAATCATTAAAATGGGGTTTTGAATCATATACAAATACTAAACCCAATCTGCATGACTAAAATGGAAATCTGGTTTACGGCCCAACATTTTTTCCTGGGTGTTTCCAAGTGTCTAGATCTTAAAAGGCAAATGTCCGTTCGCCGTCCACGCCGACTTTTGTTGCAGAAATTTTTCTAAAAATCTGAAATTTGGGTCAAGGGCCCTTCCCGGCTCTAGTTGGTCCTCAAAACTTTCCAGCCCGATCAGACCAAATTTGGGCGAGGAAGGGGTCAAAATGTAAATTTCGAAAAATGGATTCTCGAGATTTTTGGAGATCTAGGAGAGTGGGGTATCATTTTTTACTAAATTTTGTACGCTGAACCCAATTAAATGGGTCCGGGAGCGATTGGCGCCCTCTGGATGAGGTTATGGGTCAAAATGGGTATCTATCTACCCATTTCAAATGTGTTTTCGAGATTTCTGGTACCTAGGCGTGTGGGGTACCATATTCCACTACATTTTGGACCCTGAATCGATTGGAATGGGTCCGGGACCCGCCACACCCACTGTTTACCCCATTTTAATAATAGATATCGAGATTTATGGCGATCTAGGCGTGTGGGGTATAATTTTTTATTGGGTAATACAACCAATAGGGCATAGGGCACAAAGGTTACCCCACAAAACTGTCCTCACGTGCTCTTCGTAGGCAAGAATTATAAATACTTTAATTATGTAGGTACCTGCATAATGTTATGTCACGTCATTTCTATCAGCGATGTTGTTAGGCAAGTGCGCAATCGGGCTTCAAACCCGTGTATGTGTTTAAAATAAATTAAAATGTATTTAATAATCTAACCTGAACTCCCTCAAGCCTTTCCACAAAATAACCAACTAACTGGAAATGTTCTATTCGTCGATCTATACTTTATTGCAATGGTGTCCATCCCATAAAATACAAATCTTTTGTCTGTGTTTTCTCTGCAATTTTGCATACAACGAAATTCTAGTTCAATAGGTTTTGGTACTTGACATTGGTTCTACAGGAACTCTTAATCCCCGATGGCATGACGGAATTGATCTTCTTTTATCCTGAGATAGAGAAAATCAGTTGGGGTCCTCTCGGGAGGGCCACCACTTCACTCGCCCGCCATCAGCTGCCAAGAAAAATGACAACCAGGCGACCGATGTCGGCTCACGAGGAAAGCGGGATATTTGTCTTGAAACGGCCCATTTCAAAACGTGTCACACGGGAAGCTCCTGATGCAAGCCAACTATCCCCTTTCCCACCAAGGGCACGTCATCAATATTCACGTCAGGCCCAGGGCTTCTCGAGAGACGAAGACGGTTTATGGGTTGGCGAAGGAAGGAAAATACAGTCATCTGCATCTGGTGAGCGGCTCTGACAGGCCGAACCCCGCTTCCGGCTGAAATGTCTGATGAATCGAGGGAAATTACTGATCGAACCTTGCTAACTAATCTCCTGATTACGGCTCACCGAGGGCGTTAAACAGTTAGAATGAGACTCAAATCTAAGCAGTATAACAAATTTCACGCTACTATTCTAAACATCAACTTTCAGAGCCTCACGAACAACATTGATTTTAGTTTCGTCTGAAGGAGAATGAGAGACAGAAATGAATGTTTACTGTCAAACAAACAAGAAATAAAATGAATTGCAATAAAAATTTCGTAAATATTCAAGCCCGTCTGTAGGCAGTGTCGTCAAATAGTGTAATTTTGTAGGAATCAGAACTCGCAGAAAGCAATAAAAACCTAAAAATATAAAACGCTGCAAATTCATTCACAGGGTTTGGTTATTCCTCGGACCAGGCGCCTCGACCAGGAGACTCATTTCAATCGATTCAGCGTCCATAACCTCTTCCGGTAGGCGCCAATTGTTCCGGGACCTGTCTCATTGGATTCAGGATCCAAAATTTAGTGGAAAATGACACCCCACACGCCTAGGTACGAAAAATCTCGAAAACGCATTCAAAATGGGTAAGTAGATACCCATTTTGACCCATAACCTCTTCCAATGGGTGCCAATCGTTCCAGGACCGCCTCATTGCATTCAGCGTCCAACATTTAGTGGAAAATGATACCCCACACGCCTAGGTACGGACACATTCTACCCCGCCCAAATTTGGTCCGATCAGGCTGAAACGTTTTGAGGACCAACTAAAGCCGAAACCGGGTCAGATTTTTAGAAAAATTTCTACAACCAAAATCGGAGTGGACGGTGGACGAAAATTTGCTAATTTTGATCTAAACACCTTAAAACGAGAATTTTGGGCCGAATCGGAGAGATTGACTTTTTGCATGAAAACATGATTATTCAAGGAATAACCAACCAAAACAAGACACATGAACTCCTGAAGATAAATATGATAATTCCAGGATTTGCTGGTCCCAAATCATGTAACCAAGAAATTTGGTTGTTTCCTATTATATTTATATTTCTACTAAATTTCTAAAGATGACGGAGGTAATTTTACTAGGATCCTTGATATGTTGGGGAAGAGAATTACCAACTAGATCTTTCTTTAGGCGCCGGACACATTCAGTCAGTTTTTCATCAGACCGAGCTGCCAGTCGTGCTTCCTTTTTCTTCATCTTGCCTTTGAGGATTCCCTGCTCATAGCCTGCCACCTTGTACTCCTGCTGGAGGCATTGTTTTTGCACCAACTCCACAGGTGTTACGAGGGTAGCGGCCTCTTCTTATTCCATATGATGTCTCAAAGTCTCTCCAATCATTTGTATTCATAGAAAGCGTGAAATACGTCGTCTTCTACGTCAGGGCAATGAAGACACATTGGCGAGATATCAATGCCCATTCTATAAAAATTTGGACCGTCTGGTCGCCGTTGCATGGATGTTTCCCGTTCCTGTATTCTCCCCTGGTTAACGATTCCAACAAATGTATTTTTTTTTTTCAAATATATTTGAAACGAAGACCCGGTTGCAGGAATGATCCCGATCGATGAGATAGGAGTGTAACCCTTTTGGAAAAAAACCCTACCCACCAACTGAAAGTATTTAAAATCTGTGATCACTTGGGTGATCCTTGTTCATTCAAATTCTCAGTACCAAAAAGAAAAGTGTTAGCCCCATTATACCACATAATCTACTGCAATGGCAGTTCTCAACGGGCATAGAGGAGAAAATCATATGTTCTGCGGATAATTCGACAATGGTGATAGTTGGTGATACGTGGGGTGAAGTGAAAAGCTGCGATAAGCCTCGAAAAGATAAACCAGTGGTTAAAACTAAGAAACGCTGCAAATTCTTACACACGGGTTGGTTATTCCTCGAACCAAGCGCATGGAGACTAATTTAAACCTCGGACCAGGCGCATGGAGATTCATTTTTCCAACATGGGGAAAATGGAAGAAACAGTAGGCGTGGCGGGTCTCGGCTAGTAGATGCAATGGCCACCTCGGTGGTGTTGTACTCCAGCGAAATATGGGGACTGAGGTACACCGAAGAGTTGGAAGTCGTCCAGTCAAGAATATTTAAAAACTTGCTAACTTTACCCATGTGCACTCCGCACTACATGCTAAGAGCTGAAACAGGTAGACTCAAGCTAGGCGCTTTCGTCCTGGATAGAGCCATGGGATGGTGGGAAGCAATCCTTCGTATGCCCCAAGAGAGATACCCTAGGGCGTGCTTCAACGCTCTGATTCGCACGATGAACAACAGTGGAACCAACCTCAGGTACAATTGGGCATCGCAACTCAAAAATCAGTTGGTCAAACTGGGATACTTGGACTTGTGGGAGTCCCAAAGCGCGGAGTTGGTAGCACAGCAGAGGAAGGCTGTCCTCAACACCTACGCAACGATGGTGGCCTACATGGATTATGAACGAATGATCTGTTCGTCATATAGTGGAAGGTACATCGGATACACGGACGGATACTCGAGCCGCCTTGGGTACTTAAATTGGAACATCCCCATCACAGTAAAGCGACTGGTGGCCCAGTTGAGGTTGCGGAACGATACCCACCTCATACCCACCTTCATAAGGGAGAACGGTGGAACGTAGATCTCGAGAAGAACTGCATCATGTGCAACTCCGGGGAGAAAGAAACCATCCCTTATGTTTTTGGGAGGTCCCCCAAACCTTGATAGGGATCGCACCAGATTCTTTGGATCCAGTAAGCTTAGTGGGGAATACATTGAAAAATGTCTATTGATAGGTGTAAACGAGGACCTAATATTTCGCCTTTTTAGTTTCACGGTGGCTTACTTAAAGAAAAGAAAGTTTTTAGAAGAGTTACTAATAGACGTTGGATTGCTGAATTAACTAGTGTATCTTTGTACAAATGGTCATATTGTGGGATACATGTATAAGTATAAATTACGAGCACAATTTATTTTTATTTACTAAGGAAACACTATAAAAAATTGATGTCAACGAACTCCTGTTGTAAAGGTCAGAGTTACCTAAACCGACAATAAATATTTTGATTTTTATTTGATTTGCGTGGCGGGTCTCGGACCCATTCCAATCGATTCAGGGTCCAAAATTTAGTGGAAAATGATACCCCACACGCCTAGGTACCAGAAATCAGGAAAACACACATTCGAAATGGGTAAATAGGCACACATTTCGACCAATAGCCTCATCCAGAGGGCACCAATCGTTCCGGGACCCGTCTCATTGGATTCAGCGTCTAAAAGTTAGTGTAAAATGATACCCCACACACCTAGATTGCAAATCTATAAAATCCATTTTTCGCAATACACATTTTGACCCCTACCCCACCCAAATTTGGTCCGATAGGGTTGAAATGATTTGAGGACCAACTAGAGCCATGAACGGACCCCTGACCAATTTTAGGATTTTTAGAAAAATTTCGACTACCAAAATCGGTGTGTTCAGTGGACGAACATTTGCTAATTTTGATCTAGACACCTTGAAAAGTCCAGAACTCTTCGGCAGCACTGTTCTCATATGAAGGTGCAGCATATTTAATAACTCGCCAACTAAAAATGTGTCGGCGATACCTTTACAATCGTTCAAATATGGCATGAAAAAACATTTTATGGAGGATCTTGCGACAGGGTGAATTATTTTTAGAATGTACTTATTAATGCATTGCAGTGTTACCAATAGCCACGTACCAATACTTATAAAAAACACTGCAAATTATTACACTCGGGTTGGTTATTCCTCGAATGGGGGAAACAGAGGGTGTGGCGGGTCCCAGACCCATTCCAATTGATTCAGCGTCCAAAATTTAGAGGAATAGGTGGATACAAATCGTAGACAAGGTGGCGCGAGGTGGAGACCAGGCCGATCAAGGCGGAGACCAGGATGACACAAGGCGGAGGCGAGATGGAGACCAGAACGAGACAAGGTGGAATGAAGGGCGGAGAACAGGATGAGACAAGGCGGAGACCAGGATGACACAAGGCGGAGGCGAGATGGAGACCAGAACGAGACAAGGTGGAATGAAGGGCGGAGAACAGGATGAGACAAGGCGGAGACCAGGATGACACAAGGCGGAGACCAGGATGAATCAAGGTGGAGGCATGGTGGATACAAATCGTAGACAAGTTGGGGCGAGGTGGAGACCAGGCCGATCAAGGCGGAGACCAGGATGACACAAGGCGGAGGTGAGATGGAGACCAGAACGAGATAAGGTGGAATAAAGGGCGGAGGCGAGGTGGAGACCAGAACGAGACAAGGTGGAGTAAAAGGCAAAAACCAGGATGAGACAAGGCGGAGACCAGGGTGACACAAGGCGGAGACCAGGATGAATCAAGGTGGAGGCATGGTGGAATGTGTTATTCCTCGGATCAGGGGCATACTCATTTCAATCCGTTGATGTCAGCGTCCACAACCTCTTCTAGTGGACACCAATCGTTTCTGAATCTCATTGGATTCAGCGTCCAAAATTTAGTAAAATGATACGCCACACGCCAAGGTACTAAAAATCTTGAAAACACATTCAAAATGGGTTGATTGATACCCATTTTGACCCATAATTTCTTCCGGTGGGTTCAGGAACCGAATTCATTTGATTCAACGCCAAGAACGGACCCCTGTTCCGAATTTCAGATTTTTAGAAAATTTTCTACTACCCAAGTCGGCGTACGCCGGACGGAATTCGACTTTTTTGATCTAGACATCTTGAAACGCCAAGAAAAATTTTTTTGGGCCGAATCGGAGAGATTGACTTTTTGCATGAAAATATAGGTGTATTATTCAGGGGAATAACCAACCAAAAACTGTACAAAATACAAACATGTGGCGAGCCTACCTATACTGGAGTTAAGCCACAGGGTAGCTGCAAGACCTAAATAGGTGGTTAAAACATCTGGAAACACCAGCGACATTAAAATACCCTGCCCTGACCATCGACAGCTGCGGAAAATAACCTGAGATTGAGACTGGAATTGGACACTCACAAGTGGCACTTCATCTCAAGTGGCAAAACAATACCTCGCTTCCGTTTCAACCCCTTTTCCACCAGAACCTTGTTTTCCAAGCGTGACGGGAGATGGGTACAGACAGGTCTTTGACCTTTAGGTGTGATTTTAATGCTTCAACAGGGAACTATTTTATTTCTTCTTTATAAAATGTGTTTTTGCGTTGGATAAGTACTTTTAATTGAATCGTACGGCAATGAAATCACAAATACCGCTCTTACCCGTGAATTTGCTTTGAATCTATTCATTTTGAAGAGTATGGTGGCGCTACAGGAGGCTTGGTAACACTTTAATGGAAAATCCCGATGGAACTAATTGCCGGTGCTGTGACAGTGTCCTCAAAAGAGGTGCTCGAGAGAAGTTATTTATCGACTTCTCATAATTCGGGGTTCCACTTCACAGGGATCCGCAACTTTGACGATGAACGTTTGGAAGTTGAAAGCCTGGTAATTATAGCGTGGCAATTCGCGGATAGACGAGGGTAAAGTTTGGCGAGTCGCTCGTCGAGTTTAGGGGCGTACTGTACAAAATGATCTCGGCTCGTGGGGTAATTTCCTCGGGAACATCTTCAGAAGCACATATACGTCAAGGGTGTAATCATGTGCGCGTGCCGCAATTGGTCGAGCGAATTCACCTCAACGAGGTCTTGCGTGGTCTGTGGGAATCATCGTTTTCAGGGTTCAGTTGGTTTTAGGCCGTTTGCTCGACTGGGTCCTTCGTGCGGTTGGGATTAGCTGGCAGGAAAAGTCCGCCTTGATCGTCTCCCTTCGAGGGGAGATCTCAATGGGAACGAAGGAAAAAGTCCGAACTTCCTTCCGAACGAATGATGGGTTTGCTCCCAATCCCTCCCATCCATGCTCTTCAACAAGGCCCTGCAACAAACCCCTTTTCTAGTTTGAAAGAACTAGAAAACCGTTCCTCAACAGATTTTGTTGACTTGAAGACTCTGTCGACTGACTCAATCTGTCCTCCGAGATTCTAGTATTTTCACAAGGGTTTCAACATGTTTCTTAGGTCTTGGAGCATTTTAGTGTTGAATGGAAAATTGTTTTGTGTTTTCACACCGGAGGAGTGAAAAGGGGGCTGTTGCATTATGTAGGAAGCCCTTTATCCGAAATTTTGTTATGGATTGGATAGTCCTTAGCGGCGAAGATAGAAGTGGGGAGTATTGAGAACCCTATTTTCAATTGTCATTCACAAAAGTAAATACTGTTTTCTTGTCATATTTCTGAAAAAATTCCAGGGTAGGGGATTGCGTAACCTTCGAACACTATGGGGGGGGGGGGGGGGTAGATATGGAAATGTAGGGTCATATAAAAGGATTATCGTTACGGCAGCTCTTCTGTACCACCTCTCTTGCTGGTTATGATTGATTACCCATAGAACCGACCTGGGCAACTTTCTGTTTTCATACGAAGGCATCCTCCATCTTCTAACAACCATTCATGTACATGACCAGGAGGGGTCTCTTCTTCTTCGACAGGAGCGAATAAACTAATCTTTACAAACTAGCTACCGTAGTGGTATTCGAGTATTACAACGTCATTGTGGTAAAGAGATGTAATCTCAACTCATTGAAATACAAGGCCAAGCAAACCTACCATTGATCGGCTCATAGCGTTCTATCCTCTGGAACTGTTCCAGTTCATGGTTTCAGATACCTTGGAAGGATCCTGAATCCGATGAGCTGGTCTGCATTTTTTCCTCAAAGGGCTAATTGTTGAGAGCCTTGTGGTCGCTCAGTCATTACCCAGACCTACCAGGGAAGGAATCGTACTTCTTACTCAAGCTCTTTTCTTATTGCAAAACGTTGTCAGCTTGGTTCTGCTGGCCGCACCATTTCTGAAAACCGCGGGATCCAGCAAAAATCGCTGCCTTCGGAGATCCTTCAGCCTGTACTTCAGCTGCTGTGTGGGCGGTGAGAAGCAGATTGAACCTCCTCCTTCCCTCCAAGTAATCTAACGCCCAGCTGAACGTTTCAATACGATTTTTATACCATATCAGGTTTGTTTCAAGGAGATTAATTGACATTTTTTATTTTAAGATCAGGGAAGATTAGCCTTGTGGCCCTTTCTTCCATCTACCCTCACAAAGGTCAACGTGTACATCTTCCTACAGTCACTTCAAATTTAATATTAGCTTCTCCTAATAAATAAAATCAAAATGCAACTTCATAAAATGAATCGTTCCGCATTATCATTATGTCGTCTCACCCCCTGCACCAGAAACGACCTGCCCAACAGGTCAGTGCGATGCCCAGGCACGAACAGCACTCTTCCCTTATTTCTTGTGTCTCGCCGCCCCATGAACCACCGCTCACTGAGATACCGGGAGGTTTTCAGGATCTTGAACACCAGAACTGCCATGTGGAGCTTCCTCCGGTCCCGGATCTTCAGCCATTGCAGTCGGCGATAATGAGGAGTCACGTGATCATCCAGACGCAGGCGCAGAGCAATTCTCAATGCTGCATTCTCAGTCCTCTGCAGATGGTCGAGCTCGGCACTATTGACATTGCCAAGAGCTGCCGTGGCGTAATCAAATATGGGCATTATGAGGCTCTGAAACAGCTGGAGACGCACATGCTGCGGAAAGTCAACTGCTACTCTCAGGAGCTGATAGATGGCCCTGAACGCAGTGCCACAAGTCGTAGACACCTGCGTGCCCCAGTACAGTATGTCCCGCACCATGATCCCCAGGGACGTAGTCAATCGGGACATCCTGACACATTTTTCGAGGAACCCGGCATCGATCAATTTTTGCTAAAATTTTAGGGTACACCGTATACTATGGCTTTTGTTTTTGAGAGGTTGATTTCCATGCCAGATTGACCACACCACTTGGCAACCTCCGCCAAATCACCGCTTAACACCTCATTGGTATCAGCCATCTGCTCAACTTCACATGCTCGGTAGAACTGAAGGTCATCCGCATAGGCCATGTGCTTAGACCCGGGAGAGCAAACCGATGTAGGACAAAACAAAAGGCTGACAACGCAACAATCTGATGTTTTTTACGCCAGCTCCTGTTGGTCGAGAAAACCGCCGCATATATTTCAAATCTCAAGTACCCTTTTTCGCGAATTAATTTTTCGGGGGTGGAAAACTGAAGAAGACCCGCTCTTTTTGCTTTCGGCCCTATTGTACGCTTTTAAGTGGGCGCTTGTCAATACTCGGCGCCCCTTTTTTTCTTCATCCTTAGCCGCCCTAAATAACCCGTTGCGTTCCTGTTTCCATTCTCACAACTCCCATCGCCTGCCCACTTAACCAAACTCATCTCTTTCTTGAATTCACCCTCAATTCCCCTTCCTCCTTCCTTCGGTTTGAAACGCCTCCGTTGAAGATCCCATCCCCTTTCAAAAGGCCTTTAAACGCCCGCGGTTTCTCGGTGTGTCAAGGCGTGAGCGATGCATCACTGAGGCGATCATCACATCTTGAGCCACAATTCCATTTTTCAAATGGCATTTAATCGGGCTGTTATTTGAATATTACTGGGAAGAAAACATAGGCCTAATGTTTCCACATTCCACCATAAATAATTAATGAGGAGTTTCCTTCTAGAATAAATAATTATTGATTTGTTAATAATGTCGTTTGACAACCTATTTATTTTAATTTTTCAGATTATTATCCTTATTGGAATTAAAGACACATGTATTTCAATCAACCAAAACATTCCAAATTCGCAATGTAAATGTTGGACGCTGAATCCATTAAGATGGGTCCCAAACCGATTGGCGCCCACTGGAAGAGGTTATGGGTCAAAATGTGTATATATCTTCCCATTTTGAATATGTGTTTTCGAGATTTGTGGTACCTAGGCGTGTGGGGTATCATTTTCCACTAAATTTTGGACGCTGAATCAAATGAAATGGGTCCCAGAACGATCGGCAGCCACTGGAAGAAGTTATGGGTTAAATTGGGTATATATTACCCATTTTGAATATGTGTTTTTGAGATTTCTGGAACCTAGGCGTGTGGGGTACCATTTTCCACTAAATCATGGACACTGAACCCATTGGAATGGGTCTGGGACCCGCCGCACCCACTGTTTTCCCCCATGTTGAAGAAATGAGTCTACATGCGCCTGGTCTGACAAATAACCAACCCCTGTGTAAGAATTTGCAGCGTTTTTTTGTAACGAACTATTTACCTTTTGAAAGGTAGGTAACTGGCCTTGCCATAGGAATACTACCTAGAATAATTAACCGTTGCGGAATAAGAGTTTGCTATCCCTTCCCAATGCATTTTGTGTAATGTAACTGATCGGTAATCTTGACAGTTCTCGCCAGTTGCCCCGATGAAAGATTTTCTTCCAGAAAACCTGTTGCTTCCCTCGTCCTTGGTTCTGAAAAATATCTCGACTTCGTAAAAGAAACAAGAAAGTAATAAGTAAGCTCTGGTACGCTACCGGGAACTGTTTTGCCATTCTTTCTGAACATAAATTTTCATCTCAGTCAATGTTGGCGTGGCAGCACCTGCGTGTAATTTGCCGAGTTTTGAAAGCTGGCTATTTCGTGGTTTTCCTCACCAACTCCTTTTCACTTCATTCATTACACGCTGTGAGTTGAAACTAGGAGCGAATTTGACGAGGTTTTTCTTTTTGTGCGGATTTTTTGTTCGAGTCTCCCGGGGGTGAGAGGTGTTGACTTATAATGGCGTTAGTCTTGAAGCCTAATATCGTTGAAATCGCTAGAAAATTGTCTCTCAGTATGTATCTAGATGTGACAGTGTTCAGCCTTAGAGTGAGAGGGATCGAGTAACAGCCAATCAGAAATAATATCAGAGATAACAGCGCTGCAGGTCGATGTGGTTTGCGTCAGAAATTCCTGAACGACAAGTACGTAAAATAAGTAAGAGTCACCGGAGCAGCAAACTGGCAGCAGTGAAGCACAAATTAAGCATATTACTCGAGGGAAGCAATCAGAATGGTGGGTAGGACTCAACCAAAGTCTTCAATGAACGTAGAGTGCAAGTAAAAACGTCAATTTCAGAATGATGTTGGATTGGGGAGCGATGCAGCAGAAAGGGCGATCCTGCATGTAATTCCCAGGACCGAAGCTCACATAGAAGATGGAATAGAGGAGAGCTGCTAGTGGAAAGGCTGAGGGTGCCTGTCTATGCGTCAGCGTTGGAGAGGGTAATGCGCAATTCAGCAGCCTATGCTGCAGGTCCGCCGCTCAAGCTGGGGCTGCAGATATCACCCTTATCAAGTCAGCATAATCAATCTCATTCCGAGGGACTCCGAACTTAAAAGCAATTCTTTTATCGGAGAAATTGATACTGGACACGTTATAGGGTGTGCTTGTGTGCATTCGATGGAGAGGCCTAGTTCAACAGGACCAGTGACTTGCAGAGCACGGTGATGGCCTGCACATCACTTAACTCCCGAGTATTCCTCTTAGCAAAACCGAAAGCTCAATTGCCCTACTGACAGCCAACGTGAGTTGCTGATCGATGACTGTTGAGTGGATGGATGCAGCAACGCAATACGTATGAATATGATCTACCGGACTGACATTTTGAGCGTTGCACACGTTGTATTGTACATGTGTAACATTGAATAGTGAGCCTTCATGATCAGCGGTCCTAATCGAGAGAACCTTCGTAATAAATAATTGTTACAATCCTCGTAGCTGCGCTTTATCGCCAGTTTCGTTTCTCCCTCCCGCAACTTCTGTTTAGTCCTTATTATTCGCTATGTTGCTGACTCGAAACTCACCATTTCCTGCTCAGCCACTCAAACTCCAAGATGAAAGAGAACGGAAAACGTTTTTTGTCTTACTGGAGAACGTCTGTTTTGGTTGCGGAGGCCATATTTTCTTGTTGACCTTCTCTTCGTCAACAGAGACACGGGAAGAATCGAGATACTGTCTTTGAGGCATTGTGACGAGAAATGGATAGAGATGGAGATATAAGATAACGAGAAAGTAGAGAAAAAGGATGTTGACGAGATGAACAAAATATTACGTAGTGTAGTACAAACACAAAGCACCAATGCACGGAGGAATATGGACCAAAAGATAGTTGACTGACTCATTTCTCCTGATATGCACTAGCGCTAAAGGGTGGTTCCTCTCGAAGCTAACCATCGCCTCAGTCTGGAAATGTGACTCCACCAAAACTCCTCCTATTGCTACCAGAGATTTACAGGCCAACTCAGATTTACACTGAAATTGATTCTAGCTTTGAAACAGCCACATGGACCCTGGAATCTTTTGTTCCATAAATATTGTGCCTGCACCCACCGTGCGGAAATACGGATTCCGCTTGGTTCCAACGTTTGCTCTCAGATGTGCTATCGACAAACACTGGGTTTTGTGTCTAAAAACATGCTTGTGATGTTCTTGAGCGACGTCCTGGGTAATGTTTTAGTAAATGCTCCGTTCTGGGCGGTCTACTTTGTTAGGTACCAGGCTCATCTTAACGTTAACGTCTTGATGATTACTCTTTTGCTCGAAAGAAAGTACAACACTCACATTTCTCAGTAATTTACTTCCCCGTTTGGTACTACTTGTCAACTCCATTCTGTCGTTGCTCAGCGAAATAAAGTAGAAAATCCCTTCCAATGCGTGCCATGCGAAGACAACGGTTAAAATCTGCTCGTTCTCCCAGGAACAGGGCTGTTACCCACTTAGCGATATCGACAATATAATCAATACTGACGTCAATAAGGTCGTCTGTCACGACATTTTCTTGTCGAAAAAAGGGAGAAGGCGGAAATACCCGGGGAACCTCGAGCAACAGGTAAAGGGGGATGCTCTCTTGCCACTTTTCAATCTTCCCCCTCCTCGACCCTTGACAAGTCAAGTTGGCAGGGCCGGAAAGCCTTTTCTCCTGGGCCGAGGATGTCGTCTTCTCAAAAACTCGAGTCGATTCGGTTTCCACTTTTCTCTTGGCGGCTAGTCTTGTAAAAAGAGGCCTTTCTCGCGCTAATTGCTTTCAGCCTCGATTTTACCGGAAATGAACCTGTGCGGTTGAGAAAATGACCTAATTCTGACTAATTTGAACGTTAGATGGAAATATTTTTATTCTGTTATAACTTGGGTAATGGCTGCCTTCATTTTTTGAGCAGTTCATCAAAATTGACTTGAAAAACTCAAAATTAGGGGAACATATTGTAACAATTTATATTCTTCGTAAATAATTTATTAAAATCGTTCACTTGAATACACTGTTCACATTTGCGCACTTACACAATCACAAAGCACAGTTTGCTGTTGTAACGCGGTTGTTGCACTATTTATCACATGGCACAGCACGATTTATTACCCGAAGCGTCTATATTCAGACTCCGAACTCGGTCCGTTTTATACCTGCTGCCTGGCTGAGAACATTCTCAAACCTCCCCAGGTTCTGGGAACTCGACATGTCTCGAGCAAACGGGAAGGTTCCAGCCAATTTGATATGACACAATTCCTTGAAAGTGACCCTTAGCCCTCCACAGGTCGTTGATCCTGCGACGCTGGCAGCCCATTTGACGGGCGCAGGTGCCAGCTTGCGACAATATAATAATTTAAATCGCTTTATATGATTTAATGTACTGGTTATTCTGGTGGTTGTGGATTCTGTTCAGTCTTTTCTGAGTTGTGGCAGGCACCCGGGCACCTTACAACCATTTCTAAGAGCGAATGAACTGACATGTTACGGAATTTGAGGCGCGGCCTTGTCTCGTCTGACGCTAAATTAAGACGGATTTGTAAGGTACCCCAAAGGAGATGGGTGGTGGAGTGGCGCAGTGATGGATAGGCTCGAAGACGGTGTTCCTTTTAGAGCCCTCACCGAATGGAAAAAGTGGATAAGCACCCTCTTCCATACACGTGCTGACATCCTATGAAATGACGGTGTTTCGTTGACAGCAGGAGAAGGGGGCAAGTATGGTCGTGTTCGGGCTTCCTTATAATTAAAAGCCCAAACATGTTGAACAATCATAAAATGTGGTTGAATTTTTGAAAAGTTGAAAGAATAAACGACAAAAACATCAAGAAGGCCATGAACGGACAGTGTCCCAGATGGTCATGAGGCAGCTGCAGATAAAACTGGCCAGACAACGTGAGCGATTTGGGTTGCGGGGGCATAAAGAGAAACGTGATTCTCCCTGAACTGGATTTATGGAGTATGGAATGTGTAGCATAGTTCCTGACAAATAATTTTAAAACGCCTAAATAATCTTTACTTGAGCGGCACGACAACATAAAAACACTGCAAATTCTTAAGGTGGGTCTACACGGGGACACTTTATTGCGGTAGAGCGAGAGCTAGAGCACTCTAGAGAAGTGTGGACGGCCCGTAGAGTAGTTCCGAGATTAGTTGCAGGGTGCTCTCGGGCTCTAGCGTTCGCCCTCCTCTCTCGGCGTGTGGACGGCCCTGCAACTGCTCTCGGCATCAGTCTCGAGAAGTTTCACCTGGGTGAAACAAGTTGCTAGAGCGATGGCGATTTTTTTATCAATAATTTTTTTTTCTCATAATGAAACAAGCAATTATTAATATAATTGAAATAAATGCTGCTATTATTGATGAATTCGGGTATAATATTGTTGCGAGCTCACACCAGCGCCGGTCAAATGGGCTGCTGGCGTCGCAAGGTCAACGACCTGTGGAGGATTAAGGGTCTTGAACATTCGGGAACCTCCCCGTTCGCTCCAGACAACACGTCGAGTTCCCAGAACCAGGGAACGTTCTGGAAGGTACTCGACCGAGAGGCAGCAGGTATAAAACAGACCCACGAGCACTGCCCAGTTCAGTTCAATTCGGAGTCCGGATATAGACGCTTCGGGTTATAAATCGTGCCGTGCCGCGTTATAAATAGTGTGACAACCGCGTTACAACCGTGTATTGTGATTCTGTCATTGTGTAAATGCGCGAATGTGAACAGTGTATTCAAGTGAACAATTGTTAATAAACTAGTTACTAAGAACATAAATCGTTACAATATTTTAATTATTACTTTTTCTCATAAACAAGGACCGAAACTGGAGAGCAGTTTCTACCGCGGCTCTGGCAAATGAATATGCCACAGATGCAAAAGAAATCGGGAGGAAAAAAATTGGCACTTTCATGTAAATGTCTATTTTAATAAATACAATATTATACATTTCTCAACATAACTTTGTCGCGAGTACATTAATTACATTTACCTGAAGTCAAAAATCTGAGCGTTACTGCTAATCTTTCTCCTGGTTGTATCGACTCCCTCATCACAGTATCCTCTTTTTTGATGAGTGGGGAAATCTTGGTCAGTAGCTCCTGAAAATTAGTGGCCGACAATCGCAGGAAATTTGCGTAGACCTTCGGATCGCTCGTCATCAGCTCAGGAAGAAGGGTCTTGTACACACCGTATTGATTACGTTGTTTAATCCACTCTTTCACCCAAACACGTCGTTTTTTCTCCTTTCGCGTCTCCTCATATTAACGAAATGATTAACGAATCACAAGTGCCCCAAGAGCTAAGCTGGACGAACTCATATCGAATCACACGAATCCGACAGTAAGGAAGTTGGAATGAGACTGAGTGAACCCATCGACAGTTGGAATGAGACTGAGTGAACGAAGACGAATCTCTCTCTAGCGCAACTGCAAGAAAGTGGGTCGTGTAGACACTCTCGCAACAGCTCTAGCGAGATCACCGGCGAGAGCGGTCTCAGAGACTCACTCTAGCGCTCTCAGGGCTCATGGTGTAGACGCGGCTGACACTGATAACGTTATCAGTCTCGCTCTAGCTCTCTCCGTGTTGACCCACCTTTACACAGGGGTTGGTTGTTCCTCGGACCAGGAGCATGAAGACTCATTCCAATCGATTTAGTGACCAAAAAGTAGTGGAAAATGATACCCCACACGCCTAAATCGTCAATAATATGTAACATGGGGAAAACAGTGTGCCTGGAGAGTCCCTTACCCATTCTGATTGATTCAGCGTACAAAATTTAGTGGAAAATGATACCTTACACGTCTAGGTACCAGAAAACCCATTTTCGAAATGGGTTGATTTCGCGCCCATTTCGACATATATAACCTCTTCCGGTAGGTGCTAGTTGGATTCAGCGTTTAAGACATTTTGGGCCGAATTGGAGAGATTGACACTTAGCATGATAACATTGGTTGATTATTCAAGGAATAACCTATCAAAATTGGTTATATTCCTCCTTCATCGCGTTTATTAATGTATAGTGTGCAGTATTCATAACCTTTATCGTGAATTATCTATTATTATTTGTTTCAGGTAATGCTGAAAGCTCCCGTGCTGTCCTATTCTGGTAAACAAGAAGCTCATTCGTAATAGTCAAATGTAATTTTAGCACTAGAAACATTTGGCCTAATTTTGGAAAATGGGATCAGGAGCGCCAGTCCTGCCACTGCTGTCTCTATTATGGTTTACCACTTAATCACTTCAAGTATTGTTGAATGCCATTGAGAAGAAGAAGGTGTTTATTTCACTTTCTCACTTCGACATGGCTTACAGAAAGGAGCAAACAGGATTATTACTGGAGCTTCAAGGGCGTTCATTTTATGGTGAATGAAGGTGGCTTTCATTCATGAACTTTATCACCGCTTTATCTTTTGGGCTGTGTGGATGCGACATGCGAAATTAACTATTACCCGTCCCTCTGTATGGTGTGCGAGTACGACGGAAATTGCGATAAAGCCATTGTGGGAGGATTATGTGAATCGTATGTGCGTACGTCTTTCATCTGCTATTTGTGACAAGGAGACCCTCACCTCGTTCAATGAGTTGTTAACTTTAGCATTTAAATCCACGTTTTTTCCGTTGATGAGGAAATGTGATGAGATTCTTAGGTGTTGTTTGATCTGGAGGTTAGATATTCTTTGGGGCTGCACCGTGAGTTATGTGTAACTCCAACCGCGCTATAACTTCCCTGTATCTTACACTGTTCAGCACATCGCGACAGGCTAGATCCGGGCCACAGTCGAAGCATAAATCTATTTAAATTAATATTAGGAGCCTGTGTGAAGCATCCCCGTGACCTAAATTAACGAATCTAATCTCGCAGGAGCCTGGAAGTGTCAAAGTTCACCTTTCTATCCCGCCTATTGGCTCTAGTGTCACGAAAAACCTTGGTAGCTGCTCAAATCTGTCGTTATCAACGAATCGTACCGGAATAAGTGCTGTTAGTTTCTAATCATGGAGAACTGAAAGTACCCTATATTGTAGTGATTTTCTGGATACTAGCGTTGTATTCCAGGATTCGTTTTCTGTGATGCTTTAATGGGATTTTGAGGAGCCTCCGAGGCTTCTATGGGCTCGAGAGAGAGTCCGGGAAAGGACGAATAGCTTCACGTTCGTTGAAATGCCAAAACCCTGCAGAGTTGAGGCTAAATGTTGTTACATCCGATAGTCGGTGTTGGCCCACGCAAGAGGGAATTCCAGATTTTGGGACCACAGCCGTTTGTTGTCTGAAGCTGAAATGATTTTCACTCGCTCAAAGAACATTTATTTGTCTCTCCGACAATCCTGCCGTGAGGAATGAAATAATTTGCAAGGATTATTTTTCAAGGGAGATATCCGAGGGTAGATTCTGGCGAATGAAAAACACTGGTAACAAGAGGCAAAACGTTGATTACGTCCGAGCAACTTTACCAGTCCCGGGCCCGCTGGGTACACTGTATATTACAAGTTCTCTCGAATGTGCTCGCTTTCAGAGGAAGAAAAACCTGAACACACTCGTTCGCCCTCAGGCTCGCGTCGGAGACCATTACCTCTCCTCGGGGTTGGGAATCAAGTTTCCATCTTTTATCGCTTTTCCCGAGCACGTATCAACCTGATTGCAATTGATTCCCTCCGGAGATGGCCCTTGATATTTTGATGAAACCCATCAACCCAAGAGAGCGCCAAGGTTTTTTCAATACCCGCCACTTCAACACAGTAAGTGGCTCCCCTCGAGTCGTATGTATTCCTTTGTGTGATAACGAGTGGGGAAAAAGTTTTCGAGAGAAGGAAAATCCCCATCAACCCGACTTCCCTCACTCTTCTTCTTCAATATTTTCATTCGGTTGACGTTTTTCCATTCCTTCTGGGTTGAAGAATTGCGTAAATAGATTAAAAAATATACGCTAAAGAGAGAACAGAGTTCGTCCTCGACGCCTCACCACTGATTTTATTTGTATCATAATAAATTATGGAGAATACCAAAGACATTTTTGACGCCATGTTTGCAGCTCAAAATCGGCCCTGCTGACTAGACAAAGGCAGTCCGGCAATGTTCTCAACCTACTGGAGGGATGATGGAGAGTTCTCCTTTTTGGCTCAAACGCCTGCAGCATACTTGGATTCAGATTTCTGGCCGTTCGAAATTAGTCATTTGAAAGCTTACTGATGAAGGCAAATGCCCAAGCAGCAATGGCTGGACTGGTGTCCATTCTTGCATTTGGAAAGAGTCGCTCAGGGAGATGAGTCTGTGAGTGGTGACTTTCAGGCATGAATGGGTTGGCGACATGCCGCATTAATCTTGAGCCCAGAATATGGGACCTCCAAGAGGGTTATCTTAGGAACGATGTCAGTTGGGTGGGGCCTCTGGCAAGAAATGATTTTCGCATTACAACGTCCAATCTCTTCAGACAAATGCACATTAAGCACACATTGGCGTTCGAATGTTTCTTCTTCCAAATCTCCAAATTGACTGAGCAACTAAGTATATCTAGAGACGACCACGGGTTTCGAATCACTTGGATTACTGAGCTAGTTTTTGCCCATAGTCCATGGGAGCTGTCATAGCTCAGTTCAACTGGTCCACTTCGATAGCTTGGAGTATTGTGGCTTAGGTGGTCTGGGCATCTAAAATTAACCCTTCTGACACTGGTTCTAAAGTTCAATAAGGTCGGAGGCAACAAGATTGGCCTACTTGCGTCATGGGCTTCTTCGCTCTTCGTGGAATAAATCACGCTCTGAGTCAAACTTGATTTGCGCCTGTTCTGGAAGCAAATGGGATACTCTGACGCTGTTACAGGCGGTACGGGCTCCAAGGAGAGAACGCAACTGATTCGATGATCTCTCGTCAAAGTCTAGAGTTTAATTGTCAACGGCAGAACACGGTAAGGCACAAAGGGAAGCCTGAAGATGATCGGATTCCAGAACCTGTTTAATCAGAAACCAACAGCCGCAGCAATCCACGGAGCCGAGTCCTTGTATCTCCCCGAGGGAGTATTGTATATCGGTTATAGGCAGACGACGGTAATTGCCTCCTAGACCGCATCCGCGGTCGATTCCACTGTATTGAATTCCCTCCTAGCGAAGCCGGAACATAATGAGTATTCCTCTTGCCAGTAGAGTAGTTAATAGGTTAGCGAAATTCAATACAAATTATCCGCTGTACTATACTGTTATCGATATCCATGTACTTGGAAGTGTTGCCGATATTACCGGAATTTCGTTGAATTGTTCCCGTATTCTTGAATTGAGTGCAAGGGGCACGCGCAGATAGGTGTTTGGAATATCCATCACTGTTTACAGAGAAAAATGCTTTCTACGAACAAACCCCATCGATCAAAAACAACTACAACATTTTTGGAACGCTTTCATTCGTGTCTGTTGATCCAAATGTTGTTTAAAATGTCGTCAAAAATGGAAACATTCCTCAAAAAAAGATGTAACGTTAAAATCCCCACTCACATGCCATTAATTCTCAAAGGTGACCAGAATTGGAACCGCCATTGGAAAAAATGCATGGAAGATGCTTGATTTGAAAAAAAAAAAAATAAATAATAATAATAATAAAAATAAATCACAAAGTTCAATGGACGTAGCATCGGCTGCTGGAACGTCCTACAGCAATGTTTCCACCTTTTGGGCCGCCCACCATTGATATAATTTTTTCCCTGCAATGAGCAGTTCTGAGAGAAGCCACGCACATCCCCTGAATGGCTGCCCACTAGGCGAAGATGAAAACAGTAGATTGTAAACTACAATTTAGTCCAAATCTGATGTGCGTAGTGTTGGTTACAAATCATACTCTTAGGAAAGTATTTTAAATGTAGTAAGTAGTTTTTGGTTGGTTATTCCTTGAATAATCAACCTATGTTTTCATGCGAATGGTCAACCTCTCCGATTCGGCTCAAAATTTTTTTCTGGACGTTTCATGGTGTCTAGATCAAAAAATCTGCAAATTCTTACACACGGGTTGGTTATTCCTCGAATGGGGGAAACAGTGGGTGTGGCGGGTCTCAGACCCATTCCAAACGATTCAGGGTCCAAAATTTAGTGGAATATGATACCCCACACGCCTAGGCACCAGAAATCCTGACACATACAAAATGGGTGGATACATACCCATTTTGACCCATAACTTCCTCCGGTGGGTGCCAATCGTTCTGGGACACACATCATTGAATTCAGCGTCCAAAATTTAATGGAAAATGATACCCCACACGCCTAGGTACCGGAAATCTCGAAAACACATAATCAAATTGGGTAATAAATACCCAATTTGACCCATAACTTCTTCCAGTGGGTGCCAATTGTTCTGGGACCCATTTTATTGGATTCAGCGTCCAAAATTTAGTGGAAAATGACACCCTACTCGCCTAGGTAGCAGAAATCCCGAAAACACATATTCAAAATGGGTAATAAATACCCAATTTGACCCATTACTTCTTCAAGTGAGTGCCAATTGTTCTGGGACCCATTTTATTGGATTCAGCGTCCAAAATTTAGTGGAAAATGACACCCCACTCGCCTAAATCACCCAAAATCTCGAAAATCCATTTTTCAAAAAACACATTTTGACCCCTACCCCCTCCAAATTGTGTCCGATCGGGCTGAAAAGTTTCGAGGACCCATCTCGGCTGGGAACAGACCCCTGACCCAAATTTCAGATTTTTAGAAAATTTTCTACTACCAAAAACGGCGTGGACAATGGACGGCGGACGGCGGACGGCGGACGGCGGACGGCGGACGGCGGACGGACATTGACCTTTTTTGATCCGGACATCATGAAACGTCCAGAAAAAAATTTTGAGCCGAATCGGAGAGGTTGACCATTATCATGAAAACATAGGTTGATTATTCAAGGAATAACCAACCAAAAGGTCAATGTCCGTCCGCCGTCCACGCCGTTTTTGGTAGTAGAAAATTTTATAAAAATCTGAAATTCGGGTCAGGGGTCTGTAACCGGCCTGGGACGGTCCTCCAAGCTTTTCAGCCCGATCGGACCAAATTTGGGCGGGGTAGGGGTCAAAATGTGTTTTTTGAAAAAAGGATTTTCGAGATTTTGGGCGATCTAGGCAAGTGGGGTATCATTTTCCACTAAATTTTGGACGCTGAATCAAATTAAATGGGTCTCAGGACGATTGGCGCCCACTGGAAGAAGTTATGGGTCAAATTGGGTATATATTACCCATTTCGAATATGTGTTTTCGGGATTTCTGGTACCTAGGCGTGTGGGGTATCATTTTCCACTAAATTTTGGACCCTGAATCGATTAGAATGGGTCCGGGACCCGCCGCATCCACTGTTTTCCCCATTTCCCCCATGTTTTTAAATAAGTTTCCATGCGCCTGGTCTGACGAATAACCAACCCCTGTGTAAGAATTTGCAGCGTTTTTTAAAAGGATTTCTTATGTTTTTTCCAAGAAAAAAATTACTAATTATCTACAGTTGATACAATCAGTACATAATGTTGGTAAATATAGATTTTGTTCTTTCTATAATCGTTCGTAATTCCCTTCATCGACGTATTGACGTAAGATTTTTTTATTTAAATAGCATTTGTTTATTATCATTTGTTTCATACATATTAACATAAATGCAATGCCTACTCCCCTCTTTAAGATTCCCTTGTGCTGAGGGGAGGAGTCTTATTTGTTGTTTCTACAGCAGGTTAGCCATTCTGGGAAGTTGCCAGAGAGGACGAGAACGCATGTAGTTGGTAGGTGAGAATGGCACAGCAGAGATCGCAGGAGCGCAGGCCTACTAGGGGCACCCGCAGGGCAAACTGGGCTAGCAAAGATTGGGCATCAATGCGCCCAGAGAAGATGCCGAAGGACAAGGAGGATGCATGAAGGACATGTCTGCGAGAGCCCGGCGGGCAGAGGGGCTGAGCAGATGAATGGATCAAGCATGAATGGATCTAATTTCTGTGGGATCATTTCCGCCTAATGGGTTCGGTTGTTAACTGGATGATACACCATTGTGGGAATAATCCACCTCAAAATAGCGGGAATGTTAGGTTATGAATGAAGGTTACCTCCAGTGCCAGTCCTGTTGTTGTGAATGAAGGATTTTGCTTCTTCAGACGTTGAAGTGATCGAATTTGTTTCTTCAAATGTCAGCTTCTTATCAATTGAAAACAAAAAATGTCATTATCAGGGAGAAAAGGTGTTCACGGCCGTAGCGCCATGAATGTACCAAAAATAATACACGTGGACATGCCTCCAAGGTCACCCAGCCTGTACATTCCGCCCAGAATATTGTCACCACAGTAATCAGAGCTTTGAAAATAGTTGCGTAAGGGTATGGAGTTACATTTCCTACAAGGAGAAATAAATATTGAAAACCCCACAGAAAACGTTGTGGAGGGCAATCGATCCTCTCTGAAGAATCTGGGTGTATTGCTTTGCGCATCTGACCATTTCTGCCTTCACTGGCTTCTGGCTCCTCTGGTTTTCCACAATGTAGATCTAGTACACAATCGAAAATCCACTGCCTCACACCTGTTGTCACGACATTTTTTCCAACCGTAATCTTTCGAGTCTTCCTCATCATCACAGCAAACTGCGAGACGATTTACAGACCGGAAAAGCTTAACCCAGACCCTCCTCTCCCTTTCCTTTTACCATACAACCCTCTACTATCCGGTAAGGGGAGAAAAGCCCCGGGAAACCCCAGGAATCCGTCGTGCTAACGAAGTCCTTTCAAGGGGAAGCAACACTAGGCCCCACGGGGCTCAGGAAGGCCGACAAATTTAATTATTCATCGATCCTGTCAACAATTTCCGATCTTCGCTCTAGCTCGAGACAAACCAACCGCAATCAACTACCCGACCTGGGAAGAGAAAAAAACGGCTTGAGTATAGGACAGGCAAAAACGCGAATTGTTAACTGAGTTACGGCTCAGAATACTTTTTTTTCCCTCAAAGAGACTATATATAGCGGGGATGTAGAATGCGAATCAACTTCACCACCGATGAATTAGGTAGGTACGTGGTTTATGGTTGAAGAAACAACGGAAAACATGATGGCGAGAACTCTTTTAGCCGCGTTCTCGAGCATTTTGAATAAACCACAACTGACAGGTTCTCGTTGAAGACCTCGGATGAAAAAAAAGGTCGATGTGGGGCAAATATGAACGGAGAGCGTTCATCGGTATTGTTCTCTTTGACTGCGATGACGTCATTTAGAATAGTAAATTCACTTGGAGGTGATTTAAGTGAGCAACCTCTACTCTTCATTCGGCTAAAAATTCAATATGCTGCTTAAAAAAAAAAGTCCCCCCAAACCATATCTATAAAATGGTCAACTCACCGAAAATAACGATAAAAGAACAATACTCAACTATCTCCTCTCATGTTATCATTGATCTTTGCTTGTTCGTTTAGTCGAGAAACTGATGAAATCTCCGCCCAAAGTTCGTGTATTGTTGGAAGACGTGAATTCAAAAAGTTGTAGGTGCGAAGGGAGTCAACTTTAAGGAAGATGCCTTATCGATCGAAAGCCGAGAAAACACCAGTACCCATTGTTCTTAAAGCAGTTAACTTGTGACATTTCGTTGAGGCCTCTACAGAGGGGTAGGACATTCTTTCGCGAAGGTGAAATTCCGTAGTGTTATTACCCAGAACAAAAATCCGACAAAATCCACCCTGATAACTTCTCCTGTGGCCATTTTCTCTCTGTTATACGAGTATATTATTATTGCCTATTATTAAACGTACGAGAAAGCCACACTTTCATTTAAATACTAATCACACGTCCAGCAGGTTTCCATTTATTTATTTTTATATTTTATTAGACGGACAGTGTCTCCAGGTGTCTAGGTCAAAATGAGGAAAAATGTCCGTACGCCGTCCGCCGTCCACACCGATTTTGGTAGTAGAAAATTTTCTAAACATCTGAAATATTGGTCAGGGACCCGTTTCTGGCTCTAGTAGGTGCTCGAAACATTTCAGCCCGATCGGACCAAATTTTGGACGGTAGGGGTCAAAAAAGTACTTCAAAAAATGGATTTTCGAGATTTTTGGCGATCTAGGTGCGTGGGGTATCAGTTTCCACTAAATTTTAGACCCTGATTGGACTGGGTCCGGGACCCACCACACCCACTGTTTCCCCCATGTTCGACATTTTCGACGACTTGAGCGTATGGGGTATCGTTTCCCACTCATTTTTGGACGCTGAATCGATTGAAATGAGTCTCCATGAGCCTGGTTCGAGAAATAACCAACCCCTGTGAAGGATTTTATTTTCTTTTGGTCGATTTGAATCATTACAAAGGTAATACTGAACCAGGAAAATGTCGGGAATTGAGAGTACGGTTAGTTTTCCATAGACTAGTCGAAACATTGATATTTTCCATCCAATAATATCATACGTATTAATACTTTTCTCCGACAGGAAGGTGAATTCTCACGTCACGGACTGCAAAACAAAAATATTGTTTCGGAATGCGTTCCGACATTTTGGTAGCATAATTGCAACCTCCCTAGCCCATGATCCTACATTGGAAAACAAAGAATAATAAATGAAAATAATACAACCACCACAGCCACAAGGAGCTTCAGTTCCAATTAGCGAGGAATCACCTTAATCCATCCTCCAAACCGCGGCGGGATGTTGAGCATCATTCGGGTTCCGAGGGTGTTGGAGGTCTCTACTAACGATTTTGTAATGAAGGCCGGAGGTCGAGTTTGGAGGTCATTCGAACCATCTCGAACACCCCCCCCCCCCCCCCCCCCTGATCAGTAGGGATTACAGTGGTCTCGATTAACTTGCCATCGATCTTACTCACACGATGATCGTGTGAAGATAAGGTCAACCCCTCAAGAGGAAAGAGGTTGACCGGTGCTGGGAGGACAAAGAACCGAGCAGATTGTGTTATTCCCTCAGAGTACAGTGGGGGTGAAAGATATTTTTTCAACCACTTTCTCCGAAAGAAAAGCAAATTTTGGATTTTAAATGTTTTCAAATTGCCATATTCATCGAAATTTGAACATAGGATGAGTATATCCACATTAATGAAGGAGATCTTTGCACAACAAAAATTGATTATAAAGGTGACAATGAAAAAAAGTATGAGAACACCTACGAAGGATATTTTTAAAGAATTTAGGGTTCTAACAATTGGTGAATTAAATGACAGAATATCAATTCTGAAAACACACAGGGAAAAAATGAGGGGTAACTTGATGATCCACGAAGTGGGCGCGACAAGGGCGGGAGAGGGAAGATTATTGAAAATACCGTTTTGTTCGACAGCAAGTGGTCATCGAAGTTTGTCAGAGGAAGCAAACTGTTCAATGAGCTTCCAAGGAAAATTAGATAAATTGAAGATTTTGGGAAATTTAAGAATGAACTAAAAAATTTGTATGCCAATAGAAGTGGAATGTAGGTTACAGGTCATAAGACGAAAAACAGTAGGTAGCAGTGATGTACGGTAAGGTTAGGTCATAAGGTGAAAAACACTAGGTAGAAGTGGTGTACAGGAACCAGGGGGAGGTGAAATTCTGTGTATATCTCAACATCTCAACACAATATGTGTCCTACTGAGAACTGATGTCATTTCTGTGTGCACGTGCATCTTCTTCCACTTACCACCATTGTGGAAATTCTGGTTTTGTGATGGGCGTAGAATTTTTTCAATTTTCCCAGTCAGGTGGTTTACAGGTGAAAAGAGATACTGGGAGGAATACTGAGTCGTTAGCCTTCTGCCACTCTTCAAGATACAAATCCTGAGAACTGTTACCATTTCTGTGTAAACTTATTTAGTTGAGTTCTCTTCCTCTCACCACTATTATGGTAGTTCTGTTTTTCCAGTAGCAGGGTTCTTCCCATTTTCTAAGCTGTCAAAAGGTCAAGAAATGAGAGTCCTGATAGGGAGGAAGTTCCAAGAAGGAACCAAGTAACAGGGAATACTGTAAGGCTACCTCAATCACTGTCAACTGCCTTGTGCCTCCCTTCTAAATGCATGTCCTTCTGAGAACTGATACCATTTCTGTGTACACTAATTTAGTTAGGTCTTTTTCCTCTCACCCCTATTAAAGCAGTTCTGGTTTTCTGATGGGAGCAGGATTTTTTTCAATTTTTTCAGCCCCCAGAAAGTTTTCAAATTAGGAGAGAAGAGTCTGGACAAAGACAGAGTTCCAAGATGGAACCAGATAACTAGGAATACGAGGTCTGTAGCCTCATGGCTCTCCTCAAATTAAATTTCCTTCTAAGAACTGAATGCCTTCCCATGTGAAACTTCCCCCTCCACAACCTAATAGTAGGGTACTGGTCAGGGACTCTTCTTGACTTCAGTTCACTATTTCAGTCTTCTTCCTTCTATCCAGTGCTGTGGATGTGTTGTACTGCAAATTAACTAACCTCGATTTCTACAATTTTTTATCTTCTTTCACGATCAGTAAATTTGAGTGTGGGTTTGGTACACACTATGAGGATATAGGTTCCAGTTTTGTCTGGTTCAGTGCCAAAATCTATTCAAGTGAATGTGCACATTCTGTCATGGCTGTCTGAGGATGATCACCTTCCCCAGTAAGATGGTAATTTACTCTTATATTAAAATGTATCTTATGTAGCCTTACAGAAACTTGAACAAAGGAGCTCATGTTTTATTTCAACTGATTTTGAGCAATACACCTATGGAGCTTGGAAAGCCATGTATTTTGACCAAGCAAGTCACTTTTTTGGCTGAATTTAATTTGAAATCGAGAATGGATCCTATAATTGATACGTCGCATCTCAATTTTGGTTGCATAGTTGACTATAACAGAACCTCTTCCAAATTCGTATTCCATATATATTTCCATATTTCACAGTATTAGGATTATCCAGTCAAATGATTTGAGGCAATGGAGGCTGATCAACTTGATTCTATTATCCGTCGTTGATCTAGAGATCTGAGTGAGTCGGGGGTATCATTTTCCACCAATTCTTAGACGCTGAATCGATTGGAATGAGTCCATGCTTCTGGCCTGAGGAATAACCAACCCCTGTGAATGAATTTGCAGCGTTTTTGGTTGGTTATTCCTTAACTATGTTTTCATTCGGCGTTTCCGGCTCTTGTTTGTCCTCGAAACTTATCAACCCGATCGAACTAATTTTGGTGGGTGGGGGTGGGGGTCAGAATATGTTTTTTGATAAATGGATTTTCGAGATTTTTGGTGATCTTGGCGTGTGGGGTATCATTTCCCACAAAATTTTGGACGCTGAATCCAATGAAATGGGCCCGGGAACGATTGGCGCTCTTGATGAGGTTATATACGTTATGAGGTTAGTTTTTACCTTCCATATTTTGTACTTTCTAGACTTGAATTGATTGAATTGAAGAATTGATTAACCTCGCTGTTTTTGATACATCGATACCTATCCTTAGCGAGCTTTGTCCTCAGGAAATTAACCGATGAGAATGACAAAGTCAGGAATAATTTTTTTTTTACTCGATCTAATTTGATATTTTACTCAGTTTGAGCAGTTTTAAGGTAAAACCCAAGAATATGGACCGTTGTCGCGTTATCAGCTGATATCGATAATACGCTCTGTCGATATGCACTATCGATATATACCTACGCGAAATATTTATCCCTGTCGGCCATATTTGTTTTTATGAAAAAGGAGGGAAAATACTAAATTGAAATAAAATAAATAAATTGAAATAAACTTACCTCGTACTTTTGGCGTATAATGGCGTAAAATGTAAATCGAATAATTATTGGAAGAAGTGAACGTAATGAAAAAATTGAAATTGACTTGAAAGTGAATCTTTTGGAAAATATTAAGCTTCACTAAGCCTCTCACTCCCGCCATCTGGCCGATATATCCACATCCTTGAGAAATTCCCTCATCAGATCATCACTTTCACTTTTCGTTCTCCTCCAAATATATTCCCACAGTAATACGCTCGCAGGAACAGTGGACAAGCACAAGGAAGGATGGAGGGAAAATGTACACCGACTGAAGTGAAGTGACTGATGATAGCAGGAGGAGACAAAAAGGAGGCAACAACAAAAATTTTCGATTATCGATTATCGACTGTATGCGCGATATCATTGCTATCAGTTGATAACGCGACAACAGTCCATATTCTTGGGTTTAGCCCAGTTTTAATTGATAGTGCGTACATATTTGTTGATTATGCGAGCATTTCGGATGGGTATCATCAAACAGAACTTTGATGTTTTTCTGGAAGAAACATCAATGTTTCTTATATTCTTTTTGATCAACAAAACATCGATGTTTCGATACATTGTTTTGTAAACCTTTAACCTTTCACAATGATGCGAGTTTTCATTTTTTGGATTGTGTGAAGAGGAAACCCAGCAAAAAAGCGATAAATTAGGCGAATTTTGATGTTCTTAATATTTTATTCAGTTACCGTGATATTTCCCACAGAGAAGAGATCCTCTTGAACATTTACACCCATGTTTTAGATTCCGAGACTGTAGCGATCGCATCAAAATATAGCATAGTATCAAAAAAATCAAATTGTTCAACTAAACCCCATTACCATAACGCCAGCGGCACCTATTTTCCACTGAGTAATAATTTCATCTTTTATTCCTTCTACTTGCGTTTGTCTCTTTTGAACGTGAGATTCATAACGAAGGCGAACTAAAATATTTATATCGTGTCAGGTGTGACGTGACTCAATGCAAATAATCTGAATGAAATCTGACAGCAGAGATATTTCCTCTGCTGCTTTCCATTTTCACCTCCCAACTTCAAAGTACGTATAAATCATCATGTTGTAATCGGTTTGAAAAAAGGCATCAAATTTCCGCTCGGTAGCTCCTTGGAAGGGTAAAAGCTGTTTCATTGTGGTGACTCAGGGTAAAACTTAGAGCCCTTTCGAAGCGAAAGAAAAGTGACCTGCGAGATAAGATAAGCGAAGGACAAATGAGAAGGGATTTACCAGTTCGAGTTGAGGAAGCTGGAGTTGTTTTGCACTTCTGGAACAACAATTTTGAGACGAGATATCTTCACTTTGCACTGATTCTCCATACGCCTAAGTATGCAAAAATGTGTAGGTAGGCTCTTGGAGAACATTTTGTCAAAACGCTGCAAATTCTTACACACGGGTTGGTTATTCCTCGGACCAGGCGCATGGAGACTAATTTCTTCAACATGGGGAAAATGGGGAAAGCAGTGAGTGCGGTGGATCCCGGACCCATTCCAATCCATTCAGGATCCCAAAATTTAGTGGAAAATGATACCCCACATGCCCATGTTCCAGAAATCTTGAAAACACATATTCAAAATGGGTAATATATACCCAATTTGACCCATAACTTCTTCCAGTGGGTGCCAAACGTTCTGGCACCCTCTTTATTGGATTCAGCGTCCAAGATTTAGTGGAAATTGATACCCCACTTGCCTAGATCGCCCAAAATCTCGAAAATCAATTTTTCAAATAACACATTTTGACCCCTACCCCGCCCAAATTTCGTCCGATCGAGCTGAAAAGTTTCAATGACCGTCCTAGGCCGGGAACAGACCCCTGAACCAAATTTCAGATTTTTAGAAAATTTTCTACTACCAAAAACGACGCGGACAATGGACGGCGTACGGCGGACGGACATTGACCCTTTTTGATCCAGACACCATGAAACGTCCGAAAAAAAAAATTTTGAGCCGAATCGTAGAGGTTGACCTTTTGCATGAAAACATAGGTTGATTATTCAAGGAATAACCAACCAAAATGTATTGATTTTACAAAAAATCAGATAATGTGAATTTAAAGATAATGTGATAAAGTGAAGTTATTATGAAATTGTGACTTTCTTGTTCGTATTCATATTAATATGTGATCTACCCCGTAACCAGGGCCTACCTAGCTCAGGTCTCCATGCAGTAGAGGTGTGTCGGTACAGCGGTACCGGGACTGTGTAACCGAGTCTCACATTGGAACGGTTCCAAGCAGTGACAAGACCCCTGCCTTTACCGGTACGGTTCCACGGACCGGCAAGGGGTCGGTTCGGTATCGATATGATCAGAACTCTTGACGGGGAAGGTCCGATTCCGAGTTTTGTTGGACTCTGTATCCTTTTAGTGCGATTCCGATGAAATGTCCCCCTCTCCTCAATCATTCCCTGTTTTATCAAAAGTGGCCAACGAGAGACTGTGCGTGGTTGCAACGTCAGTACCCTGCGAGCAGCTTTTCTCAAAAGCTGGGTTGATATTGTCTGAAAGGAGGAGCTCGCTCACCCCCAAAAGAAAACAATAGTGCTGCTTTATTTAAATTGTAATGAAAAACTGTTTTCACTGTAAAATGGAGAGATGGTAGGAACCTTCATCAATTATTTTTAACTTGTAAGTAGGTACCTATCCAATTACAATATAATTTATTATTCCCTTTAATTCTCATGTTTTTGTAACACTCATCTGAATTCCTTGATGAATACCTAGGGAACAGAATGATTCTCTTGGGTGGGAGGGGGTAGCCACGTTACACCCTGCTGTACCAGTAATGGAGCTGTACCGGTAAGTTGGAACGGTTACGTCATTGTCACTGTAACCGTTGGAACCGTTCCTAAGAATTACCTGGACTGACACACCCCTACCATGCAGTTCACCCTTCCCCCACTCACTTTACCTGGTGGTGGAAGAGTCCGACATTTCGCGGTTTTGTGCCTCCAATAACGAAATAATACGATCCTTGGAAACCTCTTCATTACGCGGAGTTCCCAGGCGAGAAAAGTCCCCCACATCATCCATTTCTTCCGAATCACCGCGGCTTTCAGGGTCCATGATCCCACTTCTGATGTGAGCGTAGGGGGACTACTCAATAACTTATACCAGGTACACTTTGTAAAATCGAATGTAATCAAATAGGTAATAACAAAACATGGGCCGGTGAACTCCCTGCCACCGGCGAACGTCTTCATCAGACTAACTGCGTTGTCGGAATCTTCCACCACCAGGTCAAAGGGAGTGGGGGAAGGGTGAACTGCATGGAGACCTGAGCTTGGTAGGCCCTGGTTGAAGGGGTAGATCACAAATATGTATTGAATACATGCAGTTGTTATAACCACGTTCCTCAATGTTGCTGAAGCTACAGATCAGCCAAAGCTGGGTTCACATGGACGCGGTTTTTCCGTTAGCGGCAACTGCGGTAGAATGGTGGGGGAAATGTGTTTTGAGTTTGGGTGTTCATATTGATGCTGTGAGGCATGCGCGTTCGTGGAGCTGATTGGTGGCAAATCGGAGATAACAAAAATGATATGACATGTGACGACGAAAACAGCTGGGAGAGCTACGCCAAGACCCACTGCGCATGCGTTATCAATTTCTACTATGTCATCAGATTCAACACTATGTATGGACATTCCGGTCAGGGTTTTGCCGAAGTTGACACATGTTGATGGATGGTGGTTGAAGTTCCCCATGTCTTGAGTCTTGGGTCACTCTCACCGAAAAGGGCAGAAGTCCACACCATATGTGGCAGCCCTCTAAGCCGGCGCTACACGATACTACCAACATCTTCCAATGTTGACGGTGACTGGTAGCGTTGTGTAGCCGATCTTCGAACGTCCAGCGTCCAACGGCCAGGGTCCAACAGTGTCCAAAGTTGGCGTTGGAAACGATCGCTCTCAGTGGTCATTGCACAAAAGGCAGAGGAATGAAGTGTCCAAGAAGGGTCTCCTTCCAAAAAAGAAGGGCATACCGTTTGTGGAGGCTCGTTTCTTTGGAAACGGAGGCTCGGTTACCCTTCACATCATACAACAGCTCGACCTGGATCGCACCGGACATTTGCCACACCGACAACACCCTGCAGCTGGGGATTTTGCTCGAGTCAAGCTGGGTTCACATGGACGCGGTTTCTCCGTTAGCGGCACTTGCGGTAGAATGGTGGGGGAAATATGTTTTGAGTTTGGGTGTTCACATGGATGCGGTGAGGCAAGCGCGTTCGTTTGCACGATTGGTGGCAAGTTGGAGATAACAAAAATGATATATCATGGGACGACAAAAACAGCTGGGAGAGCTACGCCAAGACCCACTGCGCATGCGTCACTGCGGCAAATATCAAAATGATTTGATGGATACAGACCGCTCCAAAAGTTCACCTGCGGCAGCTGTGATAGACCCAGCAAATCAAATGGCTGAACGCGTTTGCCATTCAACGGAAAAACCGCGTCCATGTAAACCCAGCTTAAGACGTTCCCAACGCCGTGGATTCGGAAGCTCCATCGATTTCTCAACACAATGACAAGTTCGTAATTTTCCCCTTGCGTACGTGCCAAGAACGGCTAAATCCCCTTCGAATCGCTCGTGATGAACCACAAATCATTGTCGGATGAAATGAGAGCTGGAGGCAATTTTGAAGCATCTACGGGTCAAGTTGATGGACCTGGCTCCTGAAGGCTCATCCTCACATTAATGAAGCGCACGGTTGGCGTGCTCCCGATGATTGAGTGATCCCACGCTGGCAACTAATTACAAAGTTTTGAGGTTTCCTAGGTGTTTTCCCCACTACAGAAGAGCTGCTCGCGTTTTTTCTCTCAAAAAACTTGTTGCACTTTTTGGTTTGTCCTTTTCTTGTTGTCGAAAACCTGAACCAGTGCACTCTTACAGCTGTCGTCAGTCTCACGTTCTCGTCTCAAGTCACGCTACCTGTTTCGTGATTTTACCAAATGATAGGACGAAAGATAATGATCCGTGTGCGTGTAATTACTGCGCGGGCTCGGGTGAGAAATTATTTTTAGCGTGGTGCCGCATCGGAGTGATTATAAGGTTCAATGTAGCTCTCGTCGAACTGGAATTGGATTTAACGAGCTCATTAGATCAATAGTTATCGTCAGTGATGTAGATTGCAGGTTCTCTCTTGCTTGTAGAATGTACAAAAGCTCAATTATGGACTCCTTCCGCGCAAATTCGAGATTCATTGGGGATTAATTGCCTAAAAGCTCATTGTACCGTGGTCAAATTTCTTTCGTAGCTCAATAACCTTATTCGGCTAGCAGGTCACCACAGCTTTATGAATAAAAGAAGAGCAGGGTGGTGCAGTCGTTTGAAATGACACATCGTTCAGAAAATGCAATTTTTTAGAAATTACATTGAACTTTAAAGTGGCCGTGGTTCAACCCACATGACTTTTTGACCCTTCTGATGGTATTTTACTATTGCAAATCTATTACTTCTACTGAAATAGTAAACTATACAACGGGGAAGAATAACTCAGGCGCGAAGACTCTGAATGATTTGTATGAACTAACATAACTGAAGCAGCACGCTCGGCGCTGCTAGCGCTCGTAGTAGTGAAACGTGCAAATGCAGGTTGCGCATCCACGCATGAATTTGACAAAGCGTAGGTCCCATCATTCTGTCTCACACGCCTAGTCCCTTACAGGGCCCAATAAATGTGGACAAATTTTTATCGGAAAAGAAAATCTCTGCTTCTCTACTTTTTCCAACTCCTGAACCAAATATAGGAAATTTCACGGTGCCAGTTCGGTGTGCGGTCTAACGTCCCGTATCTGGTTAAGTATGCGTTCTATCGGTCCGTATCTGGTTAAGTATGCGTTCTATTGGTCCGTATCTGGTTAAGTATGCGTTCTATCGGTCCGTATCTGGTTAAGTATGCGTTCTATCGTCTCGTATCTAGTTAAGTATGCGTTCTATCGTTCCGTATCTGGTTAAGTATGCGTTCTATGAGTCCGTATCTGGTTAAGTATGCGTTCTATCGTTCCGTATCTGGTTAAGTATGCGTTCTATCAGTCCGTATCTGGTTAAGTATGCGTTCTATCGGTCCGTATCTGGTTAAGTATGCGTTCTATCGGTCCGTATCTGGTTAAGTATGCGTTCTATCGTCCCGTATCTAGTTAAGTATGCGTTCTATCGTTCCGTATCTGGTTAAGTATGCGTTCTATCAGTCCGTATCTGGTTAAGTATGCGTTCTATCGGTCCGTATCTGGTTAAGTATGCGTTCTATCGTCCCGTATCTAGTTAAGTATGCGTTCTATCGTTCCGTATCTGGTTAAGTATGCGTTCTATCAGTCCGTATCTGGTTAAGTATGCGTTCTATCGTCCCGAATCTGGTTAAGTATGCGTTCTATTGTCCCGTATCTGGTTAAGTATGCGTTCTATCGTCCCGAATCTGGTTAAGTATGCGTTCTATCGTCCCGAATCTGGTTAAGTATGCGTTCTATCGTGCCGTATCTGGTTAAGTATGCGTTCTATCGGTCCGTATATACACCAAAAAAGGGCTTTTTCCTACCTCTAGTACGAACATGAAGATGAGTTCTATAATTTGGCAATACTTGTTGCTGTTACAACGCCCGTTCAATTCGGTCTAATGAAATAAATAGTTACCCGTCCAAACTGATCTCGATGTCTGACAGCCCGATTTTGGATAGCGAAAATGGGGGGGAGGGGTGTCCATGTCCACTCGCCATTACGATTTTTTCTTCTTTTCATCAACATTTTAGTACCACATTTGTGGCATGCAGCATTCTCATCTCACATACTAACAACCCTTTGTCTACTAAATATGTATGGCACATCACTTCACTTGACACTACATTACAGTAAGTATCGCGGAACAACATCACAGTAGGCATATCACAGACAATTATCACAGTTATGAGGCTGACACGAACGCAACGGAATAACTGAAAGGTCCAGATACGGGGAAAAAGATAGGATTTGAGATTAGCAGATTGCATTTTCAACATTAACCTGTGTACCGATCGCTGATAAAAGGCAGCGCGACGGTACCCTCAGAACGCAGGTGGGTCATAGAACGCACACCTAACTGGCACCAATTTTACTAATGCAAATGAAAGGAAAACGGGCTGGTCATTCCTCGGACCAGGCGCATGGAGACCCAAATTTCAGATTTTTAGAAAATTTTCTAGTACCAAAGCCGGCACGGACGGCGTACGGCGGACGGACATTGACCTTTTGGTTGGTTATTCCTTGAATAATCAACCTATGTTTTCATGCAAATGGTCAACCTCTCCGATTCCTCTGAAATTTGGGTCAGGGGTCTGTTCCCGGCCTAGGACGGTCCTCCAAGCTTTTCAGCCCGATCGGACCAAATTTGGGCGGGGTAGGGGTCAAAATGTGTTTTTTGAAAAATGGATTTTCGAGATTTTGGGCGATCCAGGCGAGTGGGGTATCATTTTCCACTAAATTTTGGACGCTGAATCAAATGTAATGGGTCCCAGAACGATCGGCACCCACTGGAAGAAGTTATGGGTCAAATTGGGTATATATTACCCATTTTGAATATGTGTTTTGAGATTTCTGGAACCTAGGCGTGTGGGGTATCATTTTCCGCTAAATCTTGGAAGCTGAATCCAATAAAGTGGGTCTCAGGTCGATTGGCACCCACTGGAAGAAGTTATGGGTCAAATTGGGTATATATTACCCATTTTGAATATGTGTTTTGAGATTTCTGGAACCTAGGCGTGTGGGGTATCATTTTCCACTAAATCATGGACACTGAATCGATTGGAATGGGTCTGGGACCCGCCGCACCCACTGCCTTCCCCATTTTCCCCATGTTGAAGAAATGAGTCTACTTGCGCCTGGTCTGACGAATAACCAACCCCTGTGTAAGAATTTGCAGCGTTTTTTGATCTAGACACCATGAAACGTCCAGAAAAAAATTTTGAGCCAAATCGGAGAGGTTGACCTTTTGCATGAAAACATGAAAACAAACAGATCATTCAAGGAATAACCAACCAAAAGAAATATATCACGAGAAAAAAGATCATTTTTTCGAATTCTGGAGATGTTTTCTAAAGAAATGAACGGTTGATAAGGTGCAGTCCGAAAAAGCCATTACAGACATTTTAATCTAATTCAATAATGTCGGTTAGTATAGTTTACTTCCTCGGAGGCCTCTCAATGGGATCTCATGGCCCATTTTTCGTAGCCGTTTAACGATAAATAATTTGACTGTTGAAAGTCAACGATTCCCTAACCGCTCGTCGGACGGGGTCAGCAAACGTGATAAAAGTTACTGAAATGGTAAGGGAAGGGGTGGGGGGGGGGGTAGTGAGGTGCGCTCGTGATCGCTAACTCGGCGCAGGTCAGATAACCGTTGATTCAGTTTACACGCATTAGCAAGTCAAATCGGACACTCAGGATGGAAAAGGGCTGGAAAATAAGGTGCAGGGGCAGCCCCCCCCCCCTCCTTTAACTCTTCCCCTCTAAACCTCGTTCCTTCAAATATTCACTTTCCCAATTATTTATTAGATGCTGCAAAATTGCGAGAATCAATTTTTATTGAATGCTGATCATTCTATGTTCAATATTCTAACCAGCCGTGGAAACTTGTAACCTGCCTTTATTGTATTTCCGTAATCTAATTTTGACACCCCTAATCATGTAAGCTATATTTCTGGTTCCACAGCATCCAGAGACATAATATTGTTTGGCAGTTTCATTTATTGCCCACAATTATTCACGTTCAGTCCTCTGCATTTTCTCTTGAATTACTTCACAATTGAAGGACAAAATTTGAATAATTGTTCAATTTTCCTCAATTGAGCGTACATTTAACAAGCGAGCATTAGAAAGTGTATCGATGACGAAAACATCGATGTTTTTCTTCAAGAAATATCAACGTTTAACACAATTGTTTCGTGGAATGGGAAAAACATCGTTATTAACACAGAAAACCTCGCCAAATTTTTTCCTTTCTACTCTCACAATGTAATCTAATTACATTTTTCGCAGGCAATAAAAGACGTCGTGTTTGAGGTTGAAGATGATAAGAACACTGATAACTAACATACATTTTCGTAGTACCAACGAAATCATTTTAATATGAGAATAATTAACAATCGAGTATACATATTCACGTGAGTAGGTAAATATTTGTTATTCCTACTTGATGAAAAATAATGAAAACGAGATGAAACATCGATGTTTGGGGAAAACATCGATGTTTTTGAAACACCGAATCATTGATACAGATCGCTAGCGAGCATGGCATGGCTCTGAAAACAAACGTCTATAAAGACTAAAATTCGCAACAAAAAAAAAAAAAAAAATCTTTTACAGTTGATTTTTTTACTGATCAGGAGCATGGAGGCTCATTCCAATCGATTCAGCGTACAAAATTTCTGTCACCCCAGTGAATAAGTGGGTAACTCAAATTTCCCAACTTTTCAGGAGAGTGTTCTTAATGTTTGAACCACCAACTAAAAACCGGATTTTTGTTTAGGAAGTTGAAATTTGGAGGGAATCACCCTATTGCTACCTACATTTTGCTATCACAACACCGATTCGGTTGACTTTATTGAGAATCTGATAATGAAGTTTACCGTCAATTTGAGATTGAGATGACCATATGTGCACAGACAATTTGGCTCGTACTTAACTAATTATTCACTTATTATGAACAATATTTTTATGAATTTGTCACTTTAAGTACCTTCTAATTTTGAGAATCAGTGAAAGAAAACAATTCTCACGCCAAAAGTAGTTTTATCATAATGTACATGGTACAATTTATGCTTATAAAAAAATCTGCAAATTCTAACACACGGGTTGGTTATTCCTCGAATGGGGGAAACAGTGGGTGTGGTGGGTCCCAGACCTATTCCAATCGATTCAGCGTCCAAAATTTAGTGGAATAGGAAATTTAGTGGCGGAAACAAGGACGAGACAAGGTGGAATGAAAGGCGGAGGCGAGATGGAGACCAGAACGAGACAAGGTTGAGGCACGGTGGATACAAATCGTAGACAAGGTGGGGCGAGGTGGAGACCAGGCCGAGACAAGGCGGAGACCAGGATGACACAAGGCGGAGGCGAGATGGAGACCAGAACGAGACAGGGCGGAGACCAGAATGAGACAAGGTGGAATGAAAGGCGGAGAACAGGATGAGACAAGGCGGAGACCAGGATGACACAAGGTGGAGGCATGGTAAATACAAATCGTAGACAAGGTGGGGCGAGGTGGAGACCAGGCCGAGAGAAGGCGGAGACCAGGATGACACATGGCGGAAACCAGAACGAGACAAGGTGGAATGAGAGGCGGAAACATAGGTTGATTATTGAAGGAATAACCAACCAAAACCAGGATGAGACAAGGCGGAGACCAGGATGAATCAAGGCGGAGGCGAGATGGAGACCAGGGTGAGACAAGGCGGAGACCAGGATGGCACAAGGCGGAGACCAGGATGAATCAAGGCGGAGGCGAGATGGAGACCTGGGTGAGACAAGGCGGAAACCAGGACGAGACATGGTGGAGTAAAAGGCAAAAACACTGCAAATTCTTACACAGAGGTTGGTTATTCCTCGGACCAGGCGCATGAAAACTCATTTCTTCAACATGGGGGAAATGGGGAAAACAGTGGGTGCGGTAGGTCCCAGACCCATTCCAATCGATTCAGTGTCCATGATTTAGTGGAAAATGATACCCCACACGCCTAGGTTCCAGACATCTCAAAAACACATATTCAAAATGGGTAATATATACCCAATTTTACCCATAACTTCTTTCAGTGGGTGCCAATCGTTCTGGGACCCATTTTATTGGATTCAGCGTTCAAAATTTAGTAGAAAATGATACCCCACTTGCCTAAATTGCCCAAAATCTCGATAATCCATTTTTCAAAAAACACATTTCTTCCCACCCCGCCCCAATTTGGTCTGATCGGGCTGAAAAGTTTGGAGGACCGTCCTAGGCCGGGAACAGACCCCTGACCCAAATTTCAGACTTTTAGAAAATTTTCTACTACATATCAAAAACGGCGTGGACGGCGGACGGCGTACGGACCAACCCGTGTGTAAGAATTTGCAGCGTTTTCTGATCTAGACACATTGAAACGTCCAGAAACATAGGTTGATTATTCAAGGAATAACCAACCAAAAATTGTTGAGCCGAATCGGAGAGGTTGACCTTTTGCATGAAAACATAGGTTGATTATTCATGGAATAACCAACCAAAATAGGTACAGAAGCAGTCTGTCTCCATGTTCCGAGTGAGATTCTGATCGTAAGCTTCCGAGAAATTCCAACATATCCCATATGACCACGAGTTGCCTTCGTGTTTAAGTAGGTAACTCGACTTATCCAGGTTCTGTTTTGAAGGCGTAACCGGTTACCTTGAGTTGCTCACCTTGGTGCGAGAGAACTGTTGGTGCATGAATGGTTAACTGCACCTGGACACATGTTCTCCATTCACGACATCCGTGTGTATTTAGTTAACATGACCTAACCAACTGTGGTTCTCGAATCATGAGATGGACAAAAAGGCACATCGATATAACTCCGTTTCAAGCCAACGCACGATCTGGCCACCTATTCACAACAAAGGTAACACAATTCCGCTTCCCTTATGGCAGTTAACTCATTTTGGGGAAAATTCGACTTGACCACTTATTCACGGGAGTGACAGATTTAGTGGAAAATGATATCCCGTACGTCTAGATACCAGAAATCTCGAAACCCCCTTTAGACATTGGAAATTTTTGCAATAATTTTGTCGTGGGTTTACCCCCCCCCTCCCCCCTTCCCCACCAATTTCGGTTCGATCGGGCTTAAAAGTTTCGGGGACCAACTAGTGCCAGAAATGAGTCCCTCACCAGAATGTTAGATTTTTGGACAATTTTATACTACCATTAACGTTGTATGGCGGACGGACATTTCCTTATTTTGATCTAGACACCTTGGAACGTCTTGAAAAAAATTTGTCGCAAATTGGAGAGGTTGATTTCTTGTGTGAGAACAGGTTGATTATTCATAGAATAAACAATCAAAAAAATCTTTTTTTTTTTCTCATGGTACGATCAACCCCTCCTTCAAGACACAACAGTCTTGCGGGTTAGGTAGTCACTCTTTCACTGACGAGGAAGACTAACTTGCACGGACACGGAATGGTGAATTGAGAGCTGTCGTAGTTGTTCAACCAGTCTGAAACCGGGCCGTGACTGCAAAACACTGGACATTCTTATTTTCGTTTCAATACCGCGATCCATCTATTCTAAAATTATGACCACTGTCATTTAGGAATCTTGGAACGAATTACGACCCATGCTGGAAGTACAGGGTTTATTGATGCTTCGTAGAAAACATGGAGAGAAGCCTGAAGTTGGGAACCAGGAGCCTAGACAGATCGTGGCCGTGACAAATCGACACATTTAAATTAATTACCAATCATTTCTTTCTCATCTATTGAGTAAACATAACGCGATGAGACAGAAATTGCCAATATCTTTGATGCAGTATGATATGTTGGACCTGGGGCCTATTCCTAGAAGCTCTTCACTCCTCACTCTCCACTCTGAATGTGTAACCTCCCCACTCTACGAAAACTTTTCATTCCTAGAAAGTACAGAGCGTTATGAAGATGCAGAGTGAAATGAAGAGTAAATTTTGGCAGCGTTTTCAGTGTTCTACTCGGGTTCTGTTCCAAGAAACTCTTCACACTCGTATGCAGAGTCAATACTGTGGGTGGCAAATGAAGATTCGTCCATTTTGGTTGGTTATTCCTTGAATAATCAACCTATGCTTTCATGCAAATGGTCAACCTCTCCGATTCGGCTCAAAATTTTTTTCTGGACGTTTCATGGTGTCTAGATCAAAAAAGGTCAATGTCCGTCCGCCGTCCGTCGTACGCCGTCCACGCCGTTTTTGGTAGTAGAAAATTTTCTAAAAATCTGAAAATTGGGTCAGGGGTCTGTAACCGGCTTGGGACGGTCCTCCAAGCTTTTCAGCCCGATCGGACCAAATTTGGGCGGGGTAGGGGTCAAAATGTGTTTTTTGAAAAATGGATTTTCGAGATTTTGGGCGATCTAGGCGAGTGGGGTATCATTTTCCACTAAATTTTGGACGCTGAATCAAATGAAATGGGTCCCAGAACGATCGGCACCCACTGGAAGAAGTTATGGGTCAAATTGGGTATATATTACCCATTTTGAATATGTGTTTTTGAGATTTCTGGAACCTAGGCGTGTGGGGTATCATTTTCCGCTAAATCTTGGAAGCTGAATCCAATGAAGTGGGTTTCAGGTCGATTGGCACCCACTGGAAGAAGTTATGGGTCAAATTGGGTATATATTACCCATTTTGAATATGTGTTTTTGAAATTTCTGGAACCTAGGCGTGTGGGGTATCATTTTCCGCTAAATCTTGGAAGCTGAATCCAATGAAGTGGTTCTCAGGACGATTGGCACCCACTGGAAGAAGTTATGGGTCAAATTGGGTATACACCACCCATTTTAAATATGTGTTTATGAGATTTCTGGTACCTGGGCGTGTGGGGTATCATTTTCCACTAGATCATGGACACTGAATCGATTGGAATGGGTCCGGTACCCGCCACACCCACCGTTTTCCCCATTTTCCCCATGTTGAAGAAATTAATCTCCATGCGCCTGGTCCGAGGAATAACCAACCCGTGTGTAAGAATTTGCAGCGTTTTTGTTGAGTATCCAATGGCTTTGCCAAATAGCTCTCGACTTTCCAAATACAATTTAGGAAATAATTTACACTTGAATTATCATTTCGGATGGATTTTATTGGAAGTTTTTTTTTTTTTTTTTTTTTGCTATTAACAATATGTTTTTACAAATAATGAAGAAAATTTCGTCAGGGGACCCCCGCTTTTGGTCCTCAAAACTTTTCAGTTTTGACAACACAACAACAACTCACTCTGCATTTCAAGTAGAACATGAGAGTTGGAGTAAAAGGTTTCTAGGAACAGGAAGTTCTCCTACTCGTCGTAATTTCACTGTGATGAATATGAGATGAAGATTCGTACAGCGCGGAGTGAAGAGTTTCTAGGAATAGGCCCCTGGTCATTTTAACAGCTGCTGCTGACTCAGGCTGGAAGGAACGGGGAGGTAAATCAGCCAATCAGAGGCCACCAACTGACTAGCCCCTCTCTGATGCATTCAATTCGCGCCCATTCTTGTTCACTAAACTCATTAGTCAAACACAAGCTTTTCTAAGTACTTGGACTTTGAAAAACCCATTTCCACTAACGAGCTTCCTCTCTCCTAGTACAATTTCCTCCACTACAATCGGTTTGATGAAAAAAACTATTCAACTGGAAGTTTCGATTAGGAAAAACGCATTTGGGCAATAAATAAATAATGAAGCTTCACTCTTTAAAACCGGTTTATAACTTTCCAGCAGAAAAGTATAAAACTCCACGATTGACCAGTTTCCCTTCTTAATCGAATTCAACGAAGAGTTCTGTTCTAGGCGAAGTATTCCAAAGGGAATTTGAATATAAATTGGACGAAGAGTCGTTAAGAAGCCTTTCTTCTTTTAAATGAAACTTTTCCATCTTTTTGTGAAGTTGGTGGGAAAAGAATTTAGTTACGTGGATTTTACATTTATTTTGGCACATAGGGGCAACGCATGGAGGGAAAATGCTTGGGGAGAAGGTGAACCCTCGAGGGTAGGCTGATAAAGGGCAGGTTGCTGACGTCATCCACATATTACGCGTGGGGTGGTTTTCTCGTGAATTATGATAAGGTGAGGCGCGTTGGAAAGTGTATCAGACGGTGGTGGGTTCTCTTGCTCGGCAAACTTTCGTTTTTGGGGTTGCGAGGGGTTTTAATTCTTTCGTTATAGAAGCCCAGGATAGAATGACGCGCCCTTGATATCGGCCATGTTACTCTAGGAATGGAGTTTATCCGCCTCCAAGGTGGTCAAAAAAAAAAAAAAAAAAAAAAAAAAAAAAAAAAAAAAAAAAAAAAAAAAAAAAAAAAAAAAAAAAGGTGTTCAGGAATGGTGGCAAGCCTAGCGCTAAAGAAAAATGGCATTACGGTGGGGAAAAGCATCGACGTGGTAAACCAGTTTAGGTACAGGGTCCGCCAACGAAGTAGGATGGATTTAAAAAATCATAACTCGGTTATTTCTCAAGATAGAATATATATATATTTTTTTCAACTGTTCACAAGAAGTGGAATTTTCTGGTAATGTTCAATTTTTGAAGACGACGTCGAGCATGTGATGCCCATCAGCTTGAATGCATTTATCGAGTCTTTCGGTGAAGCTCCTTAAAACGCTGTCCAGCATTTCTCGTGGGATGCGGCTGATTTCCGTGGAGATAGCCTCCTTCAAATCGTTCAGGGTCCTCGGCTTATCTTTGTAGACTCTTTCCTTTAGGTATCCCCACAAAAAAAAATCACAGGGGGATAGGTCAGGGGACCGGGGGGGCCAGGGAACGTCACCGCGCCGAGAAATGAGTCGACTGTTGAATTTTTGGCGAAGGAAGGTTATAATCCGCTGGCAATAATTGCTGACAAATCACCAACTTATATGGATGAAAGTGTAGATCGACTTTCAATATTCGACGAACAGTTGATTGTGAGAGGTTCAAATTTGCTGCACGAAGTTGGACGGAACGTGTGGGCTCTGGAGGGCAGCGGCTCTCACGCGCTCAACATTCTCTGGAGTTCGCGCTGTTCGATCTCCTCCCCTCCTTTTTTTCGTAACACTGCCCGTTTCCCTGAAGTTTTCAACCCACCTTAGGATTACATTACGAGTTAGGATAGCTCCGCGGGGAGAAATTGTACTCTCGACGGAAATCTCTCTGTGTTTGAATTATCGACTCACCGTTCACTAAAAACCGACTTACTGCGAAAACACGTTGTGGCATCGTCCAAACCATCTTTGCAATTAACCTAAAAAAACTTCCCTTCATTGTGAACACGATGGTCCCAACCCCACCCCTCACAGAGTTCCCCACGCTGAGTACTACCCATTTCAAAAACGTCCTACTTCGTTGGCCGACCCTGTATTTAGGGGTGGTATTGACATCTACACTTTCATTCAGCCCCCACCTTCGAGATAAGAGTTCAGTGGCTATGCTGGCTAATGCAGCCATGTGGAAGCAGTTCATGTCGCATCACATCTCATTCGTGGAAAACATGAAGGTATGTTATGCAGTTGGTCGCTCAATTTTGTGTTATACCGCACAGATTCGGGGCTATGTTCGCTTCCTGCTCCAACTTTCGAAGGAAAAATTTGAACAAAATCGAAGAAATAAGGTTGTGATCATTTCTTTATTTAAGGTTAGCAACAACAAGATCCACAGGGCGCGTGGTGGCTTTTTTCGGTTTCGATAATTTTCATTTTAACCATCGGCTCGTTATTGCCCCCAGTCGAGAACAATTTTTTTCTCCAAACTACTCCCTTCGAACTAGACACATCAATTCAACTCCCGGGGGATGGTGGTGGCAGGAACAATACATCCAATCAACGTCGGAAGTTTCCTCGCGGTTGGCCTGATTCGTTTTTGCCACTCGAATTGGCGCGAGCAGAAAATCCACGTTTGTAGCGAAAGCGACTCAGAGAACGGGGCTCGATTTCGGGTGGAAGAGAATATTTCGTCGGCCGTTGCCCAGAGATTACGCAATGTAACGTGCGATCCATTTTTCAATCAATAAAAAAAAAAAAATCAAAAAATATTTTATTGTATTAACCGTCAGGTATTACAATGTTTGTGGAGTTGGCATAAGAATAATAAGCATAATTGACACGGATAATCAATAAAGAAAAAACTCATTCAGGAACAGCACCCTTAGCTTAATGCACCGAAATGGGTAATAAAAAAACTTCTTTACTTCAGTTAGGGTTGATAGATCACCAATAATGCCGTAAAAACGGCCCAAAGACAATTGATCCACCTCGTAAAAACTAATTCTTTCTCCCCGCATGATTGGACATTCACAGAAGAAGTGCTCCATTGTGTCTGGGTGGTGCAGGTTGCATAAGGGGCAGTCATTTTCCTTACAGAAACGAACGGACAGTCCTGGGACACTTAGGCGACAGAATTTCTCCCCGCCCAACCTCACCTGCGCCATAAGACGTTTGACCTGCAGCCCCACGTCCATCTGCAAGTAGGGTGCACTCCGGTCACCAGTAGGCTGGACGAATCTGATGTGTCGGTTGAAGCAGGATGTCCGCACTCTCTCCTCGTCCGACATTTTCACGGAGCATTTCATCGCTTTGAGTATCGCTGGCCTCTGATTTCTGAAGTTCACGACGTCCTGATTTTCCCATATGTCAGAGAGCCCATTGTCATTGAACCACTTGGACAATTGAGAAGCCCAGTTATATCTTATGTCAGGCTTATCTGAGTGGAGCGAAAGTAAGCGCCGAAAGCAAATCTTGGGTAGCCTGTCAGGGTTCATTTCAACCATTTTCAACCACCAACCGGTTGCTGCCTTGAAAATTTGACTCTTGGAGTGGCTCAGGTTACATTCCGATCTGATGGCGTAATCTGGAGTGTTCTTAGAGAGGAACAAAAAACTCTTGAACGTTCTTACTTGAACTCGTTCCAGCTCCTCGCAATGATTCAGCCCCCACGCCTCAACTGCATAGAGTACCGTCGACAAAATCAGGGCTTGAGTAATTTTTTTTCAAGACTCAAGTGATCCACCTTTTCCTTTGTGAAGCAGCTGTAGCACAGATCTAATTGCAGCTTCTCCCTTTTTAACGGCCTGGCTGGCGTTCATCCCAAAGAGCCCTGATGAGGAGAATGTAACCCCTAGGTACTTAACGGAGTCAACAATCTTCAGCTCATTCTCTCCGCAGAAAAACCTATACCTTTTCGACAGCTTACCTCCCCGGCGGAATATCACGACATTGGATTTTGCATGATTTACATTGAGGCTATTGCACTTGCAGTACTCGTTGAGGGCATCCAAGATCTTTGTAAGTTCCCCGTAACTGAAAGTCAGAAGGCACAGGTCATCCGCGTAAGATATTGAGACGACGTCGGTTGCACCTTCTATATTCAGTCCTCGAAGGCCTCTTTTGATTAAAAAGGATTCGAGGTCACTGCAATATAAGGCAAAGATAAGCGGAGAGAGAACATCGCCCTGAAGAACCCCCGCTCCCACTCTGTACGGTTTGGACTCCTGATTGTTGTTTTCAACCGTAAATGTCGCACTTTCATACATCGACTTCAAAAGATTGATGAAACGGGAGCTGATGTTCAAACTATATAGTTTCGCCCATAATTTCTGATGATCCAGGCTATCAAACGCTCGGTGAAAGTCAATAAATGCGACAAATGCTTTGCGGCCGGGGAGCCTAGTGTTGATGGTTATTGCGCTAGACAAAACAAAAATGCCATCCACGCAGCCTCGGCCCGCACGGAAGCCATTTTGACTCTCCGGCAGAAGGTCCTCCTTATCGACGAATCGTTGAAGTCTTCGTAAGAGAATCTGATTGAATACTTTCAGGAGAGTGTTCAACAGGGATATCCCTCGATAGTTTGCTGGCAGAGAGGGGTCACCCTTCTTAAACAATAGGAATGATCTAAATTTAGTCAGGTTTTTGGGGGTAACGCCAGACATCATTATGTGGTTGAAAAGGTTCTTTGTGTGCATCATCCAATTAGGGGGTAGATTTTTGTAAAACTCATACTGAATTCCATCTACACCCGCTGCCTTACCATTCTTAAAGGAGTTTACAGATTCCAACACTTCTTCCATGGTAATATTTCGTCGACCGTTGCCCAGAGAATATTACGCAATGTAACGTGCGATCCATTTTTACTGGCAATGATGTCAGCGGAATTCATCATTCACGAATTTCGTGTTTGTCCGTTTTAATCGAGGTTTGTGGCATTCCAACGCGGGTTGTGTTTGGGCGCCGTGAACTGTGCCGGCTATTTCGATGCTTGGTCAGGTCATGGCGCTCTCCTGTAATTTCCGTGACGAGAACCTTTTAACCCCCTTTGACTCCTGCGTTCTTTAATCATTGTTTCTTGACAGTTGCATTTCTCAATTCGAACGTTCGTCTATTTAATGTCTGACTCCAATCATCGTCGCGTGTTTGGTCGGAACTTTCGAATTATACTCGGATTTTGTTGAAGCTGATGGCATATTCTGAAATATAAACGTAAAGAATATAATTTTTGCCCTAAATTGATCGCAAATTGTCCTCTCTGTGGCTCATCATGGTAACAGATTTTGTCATCGCATTCAGTGTCGGAAAAAGGCTTTTCAGTTCAAGGTCCGTCCGCCGTCCGTCGTATGCCGTCTCTTTCTGTTTCTGTTTGGTCTGCATCTGAGGCCCTTCTGGCCCTTTACAGCCATTCACTTGCATGTGTTGTGTCGCTGTCTGGTCTGTAAACTGATGGGCTGGACTTTACAGGGAGTTTTGAGGGCAAGGTTCAAAATTGAAATTAATTACGGCAATGCTGCTGCCTCGCCTCTTAGGCGAACTTTGGCTCGTGCAAATGCATCGAACTTCTTCCATGCATTTCTGGACTCCACCAATGAGCATAGTGGGCCGTTGTACTCAATTGTGCCTGTCATAACTTGACGCTCATTGTTGTATAGCAAGCAGCTCCGCAGGACGTGCTCTGCCGTCTCCGCAGGGTGACCGCATGGACATGCTGACGTATCTCGCCGCCGCATGGAGTGGAGTTTGGCACTGAAATTACCATGGCCGGTGAGGACAGAGTCCAATGTGTTTCTCACCCCAATGCAAGGAAGTGAGCCACAATTATAAGGAGAGCTCACCCCACGGGTTATGCTTCTCCCCCCCACTGCATGCAGTGAGGATACAGTCTGAACAGACTGGAATGATTGTCCCTTCATTCAGCAGGGCTTGGATAGGGAGTAGTAAACTACTCCCCCCAAGTACCAACTTGTGGTAGTTCGTGCATTCTAGCTTGCACTACCACTTAAGCAGAGTGGTTCCCGAGTGTTGCATCTCAACTCCCAGAGCTGGTCTGTATTGGTACATCCTGCACGGATGTATGCAGCACAGGCCTACCCATTATAGGCACCTTCATAGGGTGAAGCCCTCGGGTTAGGGTGCGCCTCAACCACGACCCCCGCGAACGGTCCATTATTTCGGACCGTAGTTTCCTACCTCAATTGGGGAGGCTGGCCGGTGAGGCTTTGCCGAAGCATTGCCTCTGTGGCCAGGGGCTCCTCCCCACCCGCGGTACCAGTTTGGAAGGATACAGGTTTGTCAGTGCCCTGACGACCCTTACTTCCTTAAAGGGCTAACTGGCTGATAGCCCCGTGACAGAGGCTTTGTACCTGTCACTACCGTTTCATGAAATGCCAGAGGTTTCCCTCTTCTCCCCAAGTGGTCCAGATACCTGTTCCACTCAGAGAGTGGCACCTCATAGGATGCGGTCCCTTATTGTGGTCAGCATTTATTACACCCTGCCGACCCGAGGGTGGGTCAGTTGTTATGCCCCACCTGACCAAGGGGCGGAGAGCTTCACTTAGCGCTGCTGAAGGTCCCTGCTGCTGCCATCCACTTCTCTAGCCTGCAGATGACGGGTCCGCAGCACTGGAAGAACCATCTCAGCGAAGCGTATCAGCCTGCTGTATCCCTCCTCCGTAGCCAGGATTTCACTCCTCTGGATGTCGCTCAGCTGGCACAGGTCCCGTTCCCTTGCAAAGCTGGGGCAGTCCCGGATGATGTGGTCCGCAGTCTCAGCAGGCTCACCACATGCACAAGGAAGTTCTGGTGCAAGCTTGAACCTGCTCAAGTGTCCCGCAAATTCACCGTGTCCTGTCACAAATTGCATCGCACTATGTTGAGGCACAAACCACTTCCGATCCAACCGGTCCCGCACGTTGGGAAGGTATGAGAGCACCACCTTACCAAACTCATTGTTCTCGTACTCTGCCTGCCAGGCTTCAAGTAGCTTGTCCCGCACTGCAAGCATCAGCGATCCTGTTCGTGGGTCTGCAGAGTTCATCACTCCCGGGATCGCAAACTCCTGTCCATCACATATACGGTACACAGCCCACCTCCGCCATGCTTCCCACTGGATTGGGAGCACACCAGCAAGTACAGGTAGCCCGACTCCAGCCGCAGTCTTGTATGCCCTCACAACCTTCGCCAGTGCTCGCTTTTGAATAGCGCGGACTCGCCTCCAGTGTTTTGCCCTGAGTAGGTCTACCCATGCAGGTGCAGCGTACAGCAATATCCCTAGAAATAACCCCTTATATATAGTTAGCAACTCCCTAAAACCTATGCCCCATCCAGATCCTGCCAGCCTGGTGACTTTGGCAAAGGCTTTAAGTGCCTTGTCACTGACAGTCTCCAAATGAGGTCCTATATCTAGCCTCTCCCCTAGTGTAACCCCTAAATACTTAAAACTAGTTACATATGCTATCCTACCTGAAGTACCTACTCTAATAGTAGGCGGCCTTTCCCGATCTAATTTCCCCTTAAGGAGCATGGCCACAGTCTTGTGCCCTGCCACCTCCAGTTTAATCCCAGCACACCTTTCCACCAGCGCACCCATGACGGTGGATGCAGTTGCCTCAACCCGCCTCCGACTGTTTTCTTTCACTAGGAACACTAGGTCATCCGCGTAGGCAATTACATCCACTCCCATTCCTTCCAAGGCCCTTAGCACCCTGTCAAATAAGAGATTCCACAGCTGGGGTCCCAGCACAGATCCCTGCGGGCACCCTTCGCTGATATCCTTGGATACCGATAGGCCTCCTTCACTGTACACCACCTTCCTGTCTTTGAAGTAGTCGAGCAGCAGGTTCACAGTCCAGGGACTGCATCCTCTGTCCCTTAGCTCCTCCACAACAGCCGGCCACCATACATTATCGAAAGCGCCCCTAATATCCACAAATACTGCCAACACATATGTGGCAGTCGCCTCTGCCACTGCCCTACGCATCTGGCCGGTGAGGAGTTGGGTTGTCTCATATGAGGGTTCCATATGATCCATGTTCAGGCGCTGTGAGACATTGGGGAAGAACTGGTGTGTCAGCCGCCCGCCTGCTGCACTATTCCACCGTTCCTGCCACGCAGTTAGTGCCCATTCTCGTATCCTGGCTATCTTCATTTCGGTCGTTTGTGCTGCCTCCAACAAACCATTCAAATCCCTCTGCAAGGGGACTGCAGTACGATCTGGCCACTTGATCGAGCTGAAGGCAACCCTCGCATCAAGCACAATATCAACAAGCATGCAGCCCGCAATCACCTGTAGCCCGAGTGTGGAAGCTGTACAATAACCGCGTGTCATTGCCAGAAGAAAGGCTCGCTGCTGCTGTAAGATCCGGTCTCTCTCCCGCTGTTTTGGATTCCGCCACCATGTAGGAGCCGCATACAAGATGGTGGGCAGGAATATCGCCCTGTAGTATTGCAGCCACCTGCCATATGCCACTCCCCAGCCAGACCCAGATGTTGCCCTGAGGCCACGCGCCATAGATGCCATCTTTTCATTTAGGAGGGCAATGTGGGCTGTCGGCTTCAAGTTGCCGGAGATACTGACACCCAGGTATCTCACGTGCGGGCCTGCCTGCACTCGGGTGCCACATAAATCAAATCGGGTGGGGTGCCTGGCATCACCCTCCCCTCTAAACACAACAGCCTGCGTCTTCTGCGCTGCTAGCCCCAATCTAGCCTTGTGGCACCATTTTCCAATTTCTCTGAAGCACTCTGTGGCCCTCTGCACAAGTGCAGCTCGTGTGGAAGCCAACACCAGGACAGCCAGATCGTCGACATACCCCACAACGAGGAATCCAGCCTGTTGAAGCCTGCGCAAGAGCCCCGCAAATGTCATGTTCCAAATGGCACTGCCAAGAACAGAACCCTGGGGGCATCCTCTTGTGACCGGTGTGGCGCTTTGTCCTCCCGTGGTGTGTATGACAGCAAACCTCTGGTTGAAGTGTCGTATGCCGTCTGCCGTCCGCGCCGTTTTTGGTAGTAGACAATTTTCTAAAAATCTGAAATTTGGGTCAGGGGTCTGTTCCCGGCCTAGGACGGTCCTCAAAACTTTTCAGCTCGATCGGATAAAATCGGGTCGGGGTATAAAATTTTCTCAAAATCTGAAATTTGGGTTGGAGTTCCGTACCCGGATCAAGTAGGCCTCGGAACTTTTCCGCCTAATCGGACCAGATTTAGGAGGGTAGGGATCAAAATGTGTTTCTTGAAAAATGAACTTTCGAGATTTTCGGCGATCTAGGCGTGTGGGGTATCATTTTCCACTAAATTTTGGACCCTGAATCGATTGGAATGGGTCCGGGACCGGCTACACCCACTGTTTCCCCCATTCGAGGAATTTTTCTTCACCGTGGTGCAGTGGTTATTGTGTGAAAGTAATATATGTAGGTATCCAGAACACGTTAATATCCTGAAAACTCATTATGGGGACCGGAAAAAAGGCGAAATTGCTTCCCAACGATGGGCGAGCATCACATGCGATTTCCATTCCTGCATTGTATCATCTCTTGTATCATCATTACTCCAATGCAGCCAACGTACTGTATTATTGCAATGAACTTTTATTACCCATTATCCGCCAAACGAGGAATCTGCGACTGAAAAAAAAAGCTGGCTTTGAAAAAATGGTTAAATCAACAAGCCCCAATTAGTTACCGCAGTGGACTAGTTTGATGGTGTAATTTCCGTCCATGGAGCTGGTGTGCGATGATCGAAACGCGGTCTCCTCCCTAATGAGTTGGTCAGTAGTTTGGAGGTGCCCCATTAGCGTTGATCATCCCCCAGTTAAGCGTCGTGAAGTCTCGATCGTCCTCATTTAAGAAATATTGATTCGTTCGGGGGTGAATTAAAAGCTCGTTTGCCGGAATCTGGGGTGTATTTCAGTTGGGGTTCGAGCAAAGAGGTTCATGTGACCTGAAGAAAGTCTGCGAACACTTCCAAAAGGGGGGGGGGGGGATTGGGATTATGAACGCGTGAGTGATGGCGAAAGTAGCCGTGATATTCTGAGAATTTGTTAGTAACAATCAAGAGCTAAAATCGAGTGTGTCGACATGCAGGTCAAATAGACATTATTCAGAGACCAAAGAGGACCAAAACAGGTGGCTGATCAATCGATTGCTGATCGCAAATGAATTACAATCAATTTTTTCAACAAAATATTGTTCATGGTTGTTTCATGATTATTATCATTTTTCCCTAGTTTAGGGAATTTGTGGATATATTGGTTTTTATCTATTATTCCATGAATGATTCACATACGTATTTATGCCAGAATTCTCTCACAGGGGTTGGTTATTCCTAGGACCAGGTGCATGGAGACTAATTTAAATCCAAAATAATCGTCCAAAATCTGTTCCGGCGGGCGCCAATCGATCCAGAACCCATCTCATTGGATTCAGCTTCCAAAATTTAGTCGAAAATGATTCCCCACATGCCTTGGTACCCGAAATATCGAAAACACATATACAAATGAGTAGTTGGATACCGATTTTGACCCATAACCTCTTCGGGTGGGCGCCAATCGTTCCAGGACCCGTCTCATTTGATTCAACGCCCAGAATTTAGTCGAAAATGATACCCCACACGCCGTGATCGCCGAAAATCTCGAAAGTTCATTTTTCAAGAAACACATTTTGATCCCTACCCTCCTAAATCTGGTCCGATTAGGCGGAAAAGTTCCGAGGCCTACTTGATCCGGGTACGGAACTCCAACCCAAATTTCAGATTTTGAGAAAATTTTATACTACCAAAATCGACGCGGATGGCGGACGGACATTTGCTAATTTTGATCTGGACACCTTGAAACGTCCAGAAAATTTTTTTGGGGCGAATCGGAGAGATCGACATTTTGCATGAAAACATTGGTTGATTATTCAAGGAACAACCAACCAAAAGCTACGAATCTTCCATAAAGTTTTATTATTCCTTGGAGCAACAGCCTGCGGAAAATGGTGAGGGGTCAGGGTTCATTCCGAACGATTCAAAATTTAGAGGAAAATGAACACTCATTTGTGCCCAAAAATCTCGAAAACCCATTTTCAAATAGGTAACCGGTAGACCCGTACTCTGACCTAGCTAAAATGTACCCACGCGGTATTCCCATGTAGAACATTTTCCAAAAAAATGGATTTTCGAGGTTATTGGCGATCTAGGCGTTGGCCTAGACGATTGGCACCCACCGGAAGAGTTATGGGTCTAAATGTGTGTCTATCTACCCATTTTGAATGTGTGTTTTCGAGATTTCTGATACCTAGGAGTAGAATAAAAGGAATCGTACCGCAACACATGACGTCATCGACGTTTTCAAGGTCAGCTGACGTCATTTTTCAAGATCAGTGGGCGTCATTTTTCAAGGTCAGCTGACGTCACGGCAGTTGATCATACTGCGACATATGACGTCATCGTAACATCACGGCAGTTGATTGTACCGCGACAAATGACGTCATTGTGACGTCACGGCAGTTGATCGTACTGCGACATATGACGTCATTGTGACGTCACGGCAGTTGATCGTACCGCGACATATGACGTCATCGTGACGTCACGGCAGTTGATTGTACAGCGACATATGACGTCACGACCGTACGTAATCTTGGGGACCTATGAGGTCTAACGTCATTTGTCGACGTCATTGAGTAAACACGTTAGGTTCAGTAAACATAGTGTTACATATGTCGCGGTACGATCAACTGCCGTGAAGTCACGATGACGTCATATGTCGCAATACAATTAACTGCCGTGACGTCACGATGACGTCATATGTCGCTGTACAATCAACTGCCGTGACGTCAGCTGACCTTGGAAAATGACGCCCACTAATCTTGAAAAATGACGTCAGCTGACCTTGAAAACGTCGATGACGTCATGTGTTGCGGTACGATTCCTTTTATTCTACTCCTAGGCTTGTGGGGTATCACTTTCCACTAAATTTTGGACCCTGAATCGATTGAAATGGGTCCGGGACCCACCACCCCCACTGTTTCCCCCATTTTCCCCATGTTGAAGGAATGAGTCTTCATGCGCCTGGTCCGAAGAATAACCAACCCGTGTGAACGAATTTGCAACGTTTTTTTGAAGATGTTATGATTTCTGGAGCTGTAAATGCAGAAAATAAATGTGGAAATAGAGGGTTTCAATAATATTGTGACTGTTTCTTGTTATTCCACTTTCATGTATCAATCGCCATTGATTAATGTTCCCATATTGTTTCACAAGAATTATGGCGATCGCCTTCTAACGATGCCGTCGGATATTAAAACAAGGCTCGGATATTAAAGCTACGATCCGATGACATTTTTATGGTCGTGAGGAGTCATCGTTGTATAACTGACATCTGAAAAAGCTCTCAAAAGACGAGTTGTGATGAAAGCGAGTCGGCGGTTCATCCATTCTGTTTTCCATTGTCACCTTTTGTTCTACAAAGAAGACATCTCCAGCTAAATTTCCGGATTTTAAGTAATGCAATGTAACATGGCCTCCTGGTAAAGTACAATGTGTGAAAGAGGGAAGAATAATGAAATCGTCGGTGTTCAACAATGAACGTACAAAAATAAAAATTTCCCGTAAAGACCCAGTTCAGGCTGTACTTGACGATTCTTTGAATGAAACCACCCCGAACGTCCAATCATGGCTGACAAAAGCTGGGATCAGTGATTGATCAACGGCATAGAGCGATCGTGTTGTGGCCGTCACTCGCCCTTTCTCGCCTCGCTCTGCTCAAGTACTGACATTTCACTAACCGAATGATAATACCGTTTGATTTATCGGCGCCATCAATCTACCTCCCTTTTCATCGAAGATTAGTCTCTTTCTTCGGCTCGCGTCCTTGTGAGGATGTTGAGGAGATTGAGAGCCGCTTATCGTCGATGATGACGGCCCCTCGACGTAATGTGAGGAATATCAACACCAAAATGCGCCCACGAAATTATTATTTGTTACTTGTCACTTTCCTCAGACGCTTTGGTTGGTTGGTATTATTTTGGTAATTTGGTTGGTTAACCTATGTTTTCATACAGAATGTCAACCTCTCCAATTTGCTCCAAATTCTGGCCGTTTCCGGGTGTCTAGCTCAAAATAAGAAAACGTCCGTCCACCGTACGCCGTTTCTGGTGGTAGAAAAATTTCTGAAATTTTGACAGGATCCGTTTCAGGCATTCGTTTGTTCTGGAAACTTTTCAACCCGATCGGGCCAATTTGTGTTGGTGGGGGGGTTATGGTTCAAAATGTGTTTTTTAAATATGGATTTTCGAGATTTTTGGCGATCTAGGCGAGTGGGGTATCGTTATACGACTTTGGTCGTAGAAAATTTTTTCTAAAAATCTGAAATTTGGGTGAGGGGTACGTTGGTCCTCGAAACGTTTTAGCCCAATCGGACTAAATTTGGACGGAGTAGGGATCAAAAATTGTATTTCAAAAGATAAATTTTCAAGATTTTTGGAGATCTATGTGTGTAGGGTATTATTTCCAACTAAATTTTGGACGCTGAATCCAATGAGACTGATGCCGGAACGATTGGTGCCCACCGGAAGAGGTTTTGGACACTGAATCGATTTTGGTTGGTTATTCCTTGAATAATCAGCCTATGTTTTCATGCAAAAGGTCAACCTCTCCGATTCGGCTCAAAATTTTATTCTGGGCGTTTTAAGGTGTCGATCAAAAAACCAAAATGTCCGTCCACCGTCCGCGCCGTTTTCGGTAGTTAAAAATTTTCTAAAAATCTGAAATTTTGGTCAGGGGTCCGTTCCCGGCCTAGGACTGTCCTCGAAACTTTTCAGCCCGATCGGACCAAATTTCAGCAAGATAGGGGTCAAAATGTGTTTTTTGAAAAATTGATTTTTGAGATTTTAGGCGATCTAGGCGAGTGGGGTGTCATTTTCCACTAAATTTTAGACGCTGAATCCAATGAAATGGGTCCCAGAACGATTGGTACCCACTGGAAGAGGTTATGGGTCAAAATGGGTACCTATCTACCCATTTCGAATGTGTGTTTTGGAGATTTCTGGTACCTGGGCGTGTGGGATATCATCTTCCAATAAATTTTGGACCCTGAAGCGATTGGAAGTGGTCCAGGATCTGCCACACCCACTGTTTTCCCCATTTCCCCCATGCTGATGAAATGAGTCTCCATGTGCCTGGTCCGAGGAATAACCAACCCCTGTGTATGAATTTGCAGCGTTTTTTCACACATACCCTCGTCTGGTGAGAAGCATTTGGCCTGGGACCCACCCCAGTCCGCGTCCGAAATTCAGTACTCACTTGATTAGTTCCCAAAAATCCTGATAATCGTGTTTTTGAAATGCCACTCAACACCCAGATTTACAACGATCAACTTCCTCACTCCTTGAGTTGTAAGTCCACGTCTACCCCAAAAACCTGGCCATTAGGGGATGACCGATTCGGAAACTCAATGCAACTTACAAGCACTAAATCCGTGAAAAAGAGTCAAAATCAAGGTTTTATTGACCGTAATGTCTCTAATTCCTGATAAATACTTCACTGATTAGGTTCGGACGTGCTACCTGTAATTGCACTTCCCCGCTGTATTCGTCCCGTTTGAATTCACCTGTTGTAGTTTGATGGTGATTGGCATTGACCCTAATGTTCCTTACCTGATTGGTTGTCTGGTTCAGCCCTTGTATCGCAACTGAACGCAAATTGTTCTCGTTCATTAATGATTGTTTTAAACTGGTACACTCGCTGGGGGTAAAATCTGGATACCTAGTTAATTAAATTGTCCTTTAATGCTACCTTTAATGCTACCTTTAATGCTTCCTTTAATGCTACCTTTGGCCGACTGAAGAGGACCACCCGGGACTTTACTGATCCACAATCCTTATTGTTCCTCTACGGCACTCTGGTGAGACCCATCCTGGAGTACTGTTCCGTGGTCTGGTCCCCATTCTACGCTGTACACAGGGATCAACTGGAGCGAGTCCAGCGGCGCTTCCTGCGTTACTTGGCCTATAAGGCTGGTGCCAGGATAGTCAACCACGATTACGAACCACTGATGCGTGAATATGGAATTCAGTCTCTTGAGGAGCGCCGCGTTGCGTCTGACATCACCTTCCTTCACCGGATTCTTCATGGCCGTGTCTCCAGTCCAGCCCTGCTCTCTGGAGTCGGCATCTCGGTGCCAGCATACCCGACTCGTGCCCGCATGCTCTTTGGCGTCCCGTTTGCGAGCCGGAACTACCTGCTTCGTCGCCCCCTGTCCCGGATCGTGAGGGAGGTAAATTTGTTCCTGGATGACAACCCCGACTTTGACTTTTTCACTGGTTCTTCACGACAGCTCAAAGTTTTATTATCCAGCCCAGCCCACGGTTGATTCCTCTACAATCTTGTATGATAGTGTGCGATGGACTTATTCATAATGTCAATAATGAATTTAAATCTCGTAAAAAAATGTGACTGATGTAACTCCATAAATTGGCCATAGCCGTATTGCAAATAAATAAATAAATAAATAAATAAATAAATAAATGCTCTCAGATGCTTCTACTGAGGGAATCATCTCTATTCCAAGAACGAATAAAAAACTAAAACCGTGAGTGTCGTGGGAGATGACGTGTAGTTCTGATTAAGTAGTCCGAGTTGGAAGATTATTTAGATAATCAACAGGCTTACCAATTATTACTAATCATTGTCCAATAACTAAGATTGATCATATCAAGCTATTATGAACCATTGCGGAAGAGTTGTCAGCGTGTTGGTTAGTTATTCATTGAATAATCCTTGAATAATGTTTGATCTAGACGTCTTGAAACGCAAAATGAAGGGGCTAATTTGAGAGGTAGCATAGAAAATTATGTTGATTATTCAAGGTATAATAAACTAAAATTAAGCCTTCTCGCTCCTCACGTTTAGCAGAGAAGGAGGGGGGGGTGCTGAAAGGAATATTACGGTGAATCATTCTACGAAGGAATCCATTGGCCGTACGCGCCGTTTTTGGAAGTAGAAAATTTTCTAAAAATCTGAAATTTTGGTCAGAAGTCTGATCTTAGCTCTAGTTGGTCCTCGAAACTTTTCAGCCCGATCGGACCAAATTTGGGTGGGGCAGGGGTCAAAATGTGTATTTCGAAAAATGGGTTTTCGAGATTTTTGCAATCTAGGTGTGTGGGGATTATCCACTAAATTTTGGACGCTGAATCCAATGAGTCGGGATCCGGAACGATTGGCACCTACCAAAATAGGCTATGGGCCAAAAATGGGCATCTATCTACCCACCTTGTATATGTGTTTTCGATATTTCTGGTACCTAGGCATGTGGGGTATCATTTTCCACTAAATTTAGGACGCTGAATCCAATGAAATGGGTCCCGGAACGATTGGAGCCCTCTGGATGAGGTTATGGGTCAAAATGGGTGCCTATCCACCCATGTATTTTCGAGATTTTTGGTACCCAGGCGTGTGGGGTATCATTTTCCACTAATTTTTGGACCCTGAATCGATTGGAATGGGTCCGAGACCCGCCACACCCACTGTTTTCCTCATTTGCCCCATGTTGAAGAAATGAGTCTCCATGCGCCTGGTCTGTGGAATAACCAACCCCTGTGTGAGAATTTTCATCGTTTTGGTTGGTTATTCCTTGAATAATCAACCTGTTTTCATGATAATGGTCAACCTCTCCGATTCGGCTCAACAATTTTTTTCTGGACGTTTCATGATGTCCGGATCACAAAAGGTCAATGTCCGTCCGCCGTACGCCGTACGCCGTCCGCCGTCCATTGTCCACGCCGTTTTTGGTAGTAGAAAATTTTCTAAAAATCTGAAATTTGGGTCAGGGGTCTGTTCCCAGCCGAGACGGGTCCTCGAAACTTTTCAGCCTGATCGGACCAAATTTGGGGGAGGTGGGGGGGGGGGGGTAGGGGTTTTTTGAAAAATGGATTTTCGAGATTTTGGGTGATTTAGGCGAGTGGGGTGTCATTTTCCACTAAATTTTGGACGCTGAATCCAATAAAATTGGTCCCAGAACAATTGGCACCCACTTGAAGAAGTAATGGGTCAAATTGGGTATTTATTACCCATTTTGAATATGTGTTTTCGGGATTTCTGCTACCTAGGCGAGTAGGGTGTCATTTTCCACTAAATTTTGGACGCTGAATCCAATAAAATGGGTCCCAGAACAATTGGAACCCACTGGAAGAAGTCATGGGTCAAATTGGGTATTTATTACCCAATTTGATTATGTGTTTTCGGGATTTCTGCTACCTAGGCGTGTGGGGTATCATTTTCCACTAAATTTTGGACGCTGAATTCAATGATGTGTGTCCCAGAACGATTGGCACCCATCGGAAGAAGTTATGGGTCAAATTGGGTATGTATCCACCCATTTTGTATGTGTCAGGATTTCTGGTGCCTAGGCGTGTGGGGTATCATATTCCACTAAATTTTGGACCCTGAATCGATTTGAATGGGTCTGGGACCCGCCACACCCACTGTTTCCCCCATTCGAGGAATAACCAACCCGTGTGTAAGAATTTGCAGATTTTTTACCTTCTTGTCTTCGAACATCAAATAACTCACTCATTTAATAACCAGTTCGATTTGCAAGATTCCCGCGGGAGAATGCCTACTACGTACATTTCTCTCAATTCCCCTGCCAACTGCAAAGTTTATAGACGGATGGGTTCGACCAACTTCGGCAAACGTTCGTCCCACAAACTCGGTCCGTCGATTAGGATGAATGTTTTGCTGCCAACCCTCTGACGTACGCGAAACAACAAAGAGCGGAACTCCCCGACCATTATAATGTTCAGAGTCCCAGTCAGCCACCCGGAATCCTAGGATTAGGGAAAAGCTTCTTCCAACTTCCCGTGGAAATTCCTTCGTTACTGAAAGCTATTTGATTTCGAAGGGGATTCAGAACTTTGGAGGCTTATGTTTCTCGTCAACGTTGAAATACCACGGTTTGAATCCGAATCAGGGTACAGGTAAGAGACCCAGATCATAGGTCCTGAAATCATCGTAGTTCACTTGAGAATTGTAGCTGATAAAAATAATACCTAAATTCACAACTATTTGCCTCGCTTTTTCATAAAATTAAATTTAATTAGATTATTTTGGTCAGGGACCCGTTCCTGGCTCTAGTTGGATTTTGTTGATTGAACGCTGTCTAGATCATATTAGCAAATATCCGTACGCCGTCTACCGGCAATACAAATAGACAATTTTCTGAAAATCTGAAATTTTGATCAGGGGTCCGTTCCTGGCTCTTGTTAGTCCTCGAAACTTTCCAGCCCGATCGGAGCAAATTTGGGTGGGGTAGGGGTCAAAATGGGAATTAGGAAAAATGGATTTTTGAGATTTTTTGCTATCTAGGTGTGTGTGGTATCATTTTCCACTAAATTTTGGACGCTGACTCCATTGGAATTGGTTCGGGACTCACCACACCTATTGTTTAAATTTTCCCCATGTTGATGAAATGAGACTCATGCGTCTGGTCCGAGGAATAACCAACCCGTGTGTAAGAATTTGCAGCGTTTTTGGGAACTAGGCATGTGAAGTACCATTTTCGTCCTACTGAATTTTGGACCCCTGATCCATTGAAATGGGTCCCGTACAGGTTGGCATCCATCTGAGTTGAATGTGGGTTCAAACGTATATTGAAAAGGTTTCGAGATGCGTTTTTAGATTTCGGCCTTGTTTCTAGGACTCCTTTTTTGAGTTTTCAATGTCTACCCCCTCCCCCCTGGACTCTTTCGTGTTGATAATAATTGAAACGTCACTGAATACTTGGGATTCCCGTACAGCTTTTAGGGATGGCGCCGGCAGCTCGACGGAGTAATTGCTTCGACGGCAGGGGGGCGGCCTGAAACTGGGCCGACTGCCCTTGTCGCCAGCTTTAAATGTTCTCTGGCCCGGAAATTCGCTCGTGTAGGTAGATGAGGGGAGGGACGGGATGTTTTCCGAACTAACTAGTGCAGGGAGGAGCCCGTGTTATTACCGGTTTTCACTCACAAGGGTTCTCATTTCCTCGGTATAGTGGTTGGGACGCGGCACCCTGGCAACAAGAGTCAGGAATAACACGGTGGTTCGCATGATTTCGTGGTAACCTGGGCCCATGGGGTGCAGATTTTTAAGGCAAATTTATATAGAAAACAAAATTCTGCAACATTGACCGATGATTACCACCTTAATTGGTCCGATTTCGGGTTAATAGCGAAATCAAATTATGAGAAAACACCACTATTTTGCCGTAGTTTTATAGTTACAGGCTGCATATTGTTTATAAAAGTTGATTATTCATACACGTTTGGAATTTTAGATTATTTCATCATCCCTTTATCACTGTCCCTTTATTCCCAAAATCGCAAAAAAACATTTTCTGAATACTCTTGTTCACCCATGCCTTGTCTCCGTTAGTAGCGATCAGGCTGATGTGCAAGAACGCGGAATTTTTGTAGCACTGAAAAGCCTTTTTGGTGGCCTGGACACAAAAACAACGAAAAACGGACGGTGATTATTCAGAATCCATGAATTTACATAAAACGTGAAAAATCGGGGGAAAATTCTTCTTTTGTATCGATACGGATCCAAAGTTATTGTAACAATTTATGTTCTTAGTAAATAATTTATTAACAATCGTTCACTTGAGTACATACACTGTTCACATTTGCGCACTTACACAATGACAGAATCACAATATGCGGTTGTCGCACTATTCATAACGCGGCACGGCACGATTTATAACCTGAAGCGTCTATATCCGGACTCCGAATTGAACTGAACTGGGCGGCGCTCATGGGTCTATTTTATACCTGCTGCCTCTCGGTCGAGTACCTTCCAGAACGTTCCCCGGTTCCGGGAACTCGAATGGGGAGGTTCCCAAACGTTCGAGACCCTTAATCCTCCACAGGTCGTTGACCTTGCGACGCCAGCAGCCCATTTGACCGGCGCAGGTGCGAGCTCGCAACAGTATGTTATTCAAATATGAATTATGTACGAATTTTGGAAAGTGCCTGAAATATTCCATTTTCAAAGCAATATAAGACCCGATAGTTATTTTCCAATTTAACGGAAAACTTCAAAAAGTCTGCTTTTAAACAGTAAAACGTTTAACTAGCAAAGGTGCTCAGAGTTCTCAAAGCTGATCTATGTACGCAGTGTAAATGTTCTGGAAGGGTTTGGAGGCAATGACAGACTCTGCATATGGTCTAGCTTGGAGCCTCTGCCGAAAGAAACCTCGAGGGGTCCATCCGAAGCGCTGACCTGTGCCTAATTGGGGAAACTTTTGCCTACGATATTCGATGTCTTGAGAGAACAGCCTGAGCGTAGTTGCCGTAGAACCAACGAGTGGTTATTCAAATTGGGCCACGGAGATAAACTAGGCGATCAAAAGAGAGAAAAGGGCCGGGCTTGGGAAAAGGGTCCTAAGCCACCCCTTGCCAACGTAGGGATTATTTAGAGAAGAAAAATCAGGATCTTGAAGTCGAGCGAGCGGATTCAATTTGTATACACTTGAACTGGATTCCGACAAAGGACGAAAAATAACATCAATTTAATAAAAATAGAAACGTTTATTTTGCTCTTCGACTGTTCGATGAGTAATGAACGGCAACATATACATTAAATACGTCTTTTGAAGAACATGAGTGAAGCCTTAGTTGTTATCGAATCCTCAGAATATGTAGCCGACTCTAAGCCTGGAGTGATGAATGACGGTGATCAGATACAGAAATTTCGAAAGAAAAAGGCAATATGAGACCGGCGGAGTTGGAAGTGGGAAAAAGATCTATATCCATCAAAATATCGGATCCGCTCGAGGAGGCTTATCCATCCGGAAACCATAGTTCATCCCTTCTCGATTCTCTTCTTGTGGATCACAATCGCTCGCTCGAATCAGAAAGGAAACCCCGTGCCCATCGACAATAGCGGGAGCTCAACGAACTATAACTTTGACGGGGCTTCTCGAATCGAATGGAAGATGTCATGGCGATGTGTTCTTCGCGGATAGGATTGAAATACGTGGTACGGGGGAAATGATGGAAACGAGTGGAATTGTGAGTAGCACGTAAGTATTCTGAGTGATGTATCAGGTAATGCAAGATGACCAACTAAAATAATGACACTAAAGTCATTATAGCATCTCTTACACAGGCGCTTGCTCTTTTAGAGTTGATTGTTGAGCAAGACTGTAGCGTTCTCGATGAAGGCATTGAAACTCAAACTATCAAATTTTGGGGCAAATCAGAGAGGTTGGCCTCGTATATGAACAGGTTGATTATCCGAATAATAATAAAACCAACTTAGAATGTGGAAACTTAACATAAGATTGGCCTGTTAAACATCTGAATAAATCTTAACTTATTCGGATAACCTCGTTCTTCGAAGGGAAAATCGATTTCAGACCATCGAAGCTCAAATGAAGAGAGTGAGATGGTAAATGCAACACGCGGAGCTCCTGGCTCTCGGAAAAGTCGGGCGAAACGTTATGTATGTGTGATACCCCGAATGAGGGCTGAGGGTGGAAAAAATTCAGTCTCTACGGTGCTATTTTAGTAATTTGCGTGGCGTGACTGTTGCCTCGGGCGTGTCGCTTCAGAGCGTATTCCCCTCCATTTGTGCCTTGGTTTCAAAAATACACTCCACATAGGAGTTAGGGGTTTGAGCGGGACGCTATTCGTCGGGTGAGAAAAACAAATGTCGGAAGAAACTCTCGATTATGGAAATTGAGCTATAAATGTAACGCGGTGGCTAAGGGCAATCCATCAACAACTCATCAGTCATCAGGCCGTCCGGGCCAGGTGTTCGCCTCGGCCAGGGCAGATCAATGGTTGTAAGTGGCGGCCATTACCGCAATCCGATAGAGGGTCATCAAAATCCCTTCGGCCCCCATTGCGATAGACCCGCTGGCCTCTCGTGCTCAAGTGAATTCCATTTGCACTCTCTTCTGTTTACCGTTCTGGTTTCGGATTCCGATCTTTTATTTATTTTGCACACCAGGCGATCCCGAATAGGCACAGAGGTATTCCTTCTATTGAGTACAACTACCATGAACGACGTATAATAAAACCGTTTTAAATTCGTTCACATGGTTTTACTGTTCGAATTTGCCTCCATCGGGCAATCTGGCTGAAAGTGTGATGGCCAAAACTGGGTCCAATCAAAACCTGTTTCAGATTTTATGGAACGATTTATGGCTATACCTGATGAATGGCTTACACTTTCAACACATTGAAACTAGAAAACGTAAATTAGTCGTCAGTGGTGTATATTTCAGTGAACACCTCGCTTTTATCGGATAGCCCAGCTCTGTGGGCACATTTTGGCCGCCTGCTCTCACTAGTAGGACGCCCACGAGCAGAGGAACACGTCGGGGGCTATCTTAGAGATGTCAGTAGGGCTAGACAGCCCTCTACCAAAGATCCGCTGCTGGACACTCTCCACACTGGGCTCTCTGCTCCCTCAGCACACTAGTGGCAGTTAACAGTCTCTGATTTGCCCATTTTAAGAGGTGGTGCCTGAGAGGGCAGTGATCAGTGTACATGATTGTGAGGATTCGGAGTCTTCACCCTTTTTGCATTTAATGAGGTGAAGAGCTTTGACTGCCTGAGGCCAGGTTGCCTCTGTCAGTATACAGCCAGTTGAAAGCGCTTCCATGATTTGACTCCCCTACTGGTTCAGGTAGTACTTGGAGGTCCCGATGGGTTCGGGACCAACAGGACACAGTGCCCTTCTTAGCAAGGAAGTCAGCATCCTCGTTCCCGAGAATACCCTGGTTGCACGGGACCCAGAGGAGCATCAATGAGTTCCTCTTTGAGAGCTTCTCCTAGGATTGAAGGCACTCCTAGGCCAGCCTTGAGGTGAACTTGAAGGCTGCAATGGCCTTTTAAGCTGCTTGGCTGTCCGAAAGTATGATGATCCTGGCGCAAGTGAGTCCTGCGTATAGAAATGGCAAGTGCCTCTACTTGTTAGACGGTAACAAACCGGCCAAGGAAACCAACCAGGGATTATGCCGACCCCTTCGCCAGCCACCCATGCGTGGCTATCCACCAGTGATTCGTCTGTGTACCATTGCTCAAAGGCCCTGGGGAAGTGCGGGTGTGCTTCTCTCCCAGCGCTGCCGGTCTTGAAAGACTATTTTGAATGGTATGTAGGAGTTGGTCCTCCCTGCTATAACATAAGAGACCATTACAGCCGACTTATCAACATTGACCCTGCATAGAATCTCAATTAGGCCCTTCAGTCGCACTCTTCTATCCAAAAGGACCTCTATAGCTGCTGTGGGGCAGGTGTTCATTGCACCTGTAATAATCATGCTGGCCAGTCTTTGCAGTCTGAGCTACCGCCTGAGATATGGAGGGTCCATCGAAGTTCTCTGTCAAGCACTACTCCTAGTTAGTTGCATTTAGTTGCAATTTAATTGTGTATTGAATCAGCCACGTCGGAGCTTTTAATCATGCTGCCTGAGTTCAGTAATAGAAAATAAAGTTTTTTCCCTAGCTCCGCACGTCCCATTCTTATTCCTGATCAGTCCCACCTGCGGTTTTTTCATTCTATCACCGCTTGCTAGTCCGAAATAGAACTTTGTTTTATTAACATAGATTATTTATTGCTGAGAGAGTTGATGATTCCAACTCCTAAAAGGTTTTCGTTCATGTTCAGCTTCTAATTACCTTATGAACACCATATTCGTTTTCCTTAGATCATGAGCATCCAGCAGGCGTCTCTTGAGGATGATGGGAGGGGGGGGGGGGTTTAAACAGATCCATATCTGCAGCACCAAGCAGATGGTTGGCGGTGCGGGGCAAACGGCTGAGGAGGCGGTGCAGCATGTAGTTGGTCGACGTGAAGGGGTTCCAAAAGATGTCACGTGTGCGGGAGCCTGGTCTTGGGACCCAGAGACCAATCTGGTCCAGGAGAGACGCCCAGAGAACAGACCGCCGAGGGAAGCCATATCCGCGATAGTGCGTCGGTCAGCAGGGCTGGGGAGGCGATACTGCGCACGGAGTGCGCCGTAGTCAATGCCGTCTCGAGGTATGCCTGACTTGAAGGCAAGGTAGCGGAGGAACGCCCTATACACCCGATCAATTAAACACATTGGACTCTGTCCCTATCTACTTAGTCGGTGTCGAGACGCGAGAGAGGTAACATCGTTAGTGGGCAGCTCCGCATTATCCGGTGATTAGAAGGGAATAATCGACAGTACAGTGCCGGTGACGCGTCTAACACTTGCAGTGGGGTAAGTCCTAACGACTAGTACACCAGAGCTTTATGATTTAAGTCGCCTACTTACGTAGGACTTAAATAAGGGGCTTAGGCCTCCAGTGCCCGATTAGGGCAAGTAAACGGTTTCCCTGGGACAGTGGAAGGAGGAGAACCGTTCAGGTGCAGCATAACGAAAATTTAGTACAAATTTATCGAGTTATTTAAGCCCTAGGGGGCTTAGAAATTCACCCACGTGGTGAATTCAGGTCGGTGGGCAACGACCTTAGAGTTCGTTGCGCTGAGCTGAGTCAGCAGTGACCTCAATTGTGGACTCTGGGAAAAAGAAAAATCTTAGTCAGTGAAAACAATAGGTCGGGCAAATTGAGGTCGGGGCAACGGCCCCACAATTACTAACATTGGGAAACATTGAGGGTAGCACAGGACATAAGAAATAGGTCTATTTCTCTATTAATAAATTTTGTAGATAGAACTTGTGGGGACTCAGACGGTTTTTCCACCAGGGAAAGCTGTCTTTTTTTTCTCTTTTTTTTTCATTTTTGATATAAATTGGGACTTGTATAAATTTAAATATAGCTGGGGCCTAACATTGGTAAATATTAAGGGTAGCGATAGGATTTTTTTTTTTCTGTAAATATTAAGGGTAGCGATCTATTTTTTAACTAGTTTTAAGTATTTAGGGGTTACACTAGGGGAGAGGCTAGATATAGGACCTCATTTGGAGACTGTCAGTGACAAGGCACTTAAAGCCTTTGCCAAAGTCACCAGGCTGGCAGGATCTGGATGGGGCATAGGTTTTAGGGAGTTGCTAACTATATATAAGGGGTTATTTCTAGGGATATTGCTGTACGCTGCACCTGCATGGGTAGACCTACTCAGGGCAAAACACTGGAGGCGAGTCCGCGCTATTCAAAAGCGAGCACTGGCGAAGGTTGTGAGGGCATACAAGACTGCGGCTGGAGTCGGGCTACCTGTACTTGCTGGTGTGCTCCCAATCCAGTGGGAAGCATGGCGGAGGTGGGCTGTGTACCGTATATGTGATGGACAGGAGTTTGCGATCCCGGGAGTGATGAACTCTGCAGACCCACGAACAGGATCGCTGATGCTTGCAGTGCGGGACAAGCTACTTGAAGCCTGGCAGGCAGAGTACGAGAACAATGAGTTTGGTAAGGTGGTGCTCTCATACCTTCCCAACGTGCGGGACCGGTTGGATCGGAAGTGGTTTGTGCCTCAACATAGTGCGATGCAATTTGTGACAGGACACGGTGAATTTGCGGGACACTTGAGCAGGTTCAAGCTTGCACCAGAACTTCCTTGTGCATGTGGTGAGCCTGCTGAGACTGCGGACCACATCATCCGGGACTGCCCCAGCTTTGCAAGGGAACGGGACCTGTGCCAGCTGAGCGACATCCAGAGGAGTGAAATCCTGGCTACGGAGGAGGGATACAGCAGGCTGATACGCTTCGCTGAGATGGTTCTTCCAGTGCTGCGGACCCGTCATCTGCAGGCTAGAGAAGTGGATGGCAGCAGCAGGGACCTTCAGCAGCGCTAAGTGAAGCTCTCCGCCCCTTGGTCAGGTGGGGCATAACAACTGACCCACCCTCGGGTCGGCAGGGTGTAATAAATGCTGACCACAATAAGGGACCGCATCCTATGAGGTGCCACTCTCTGAGTGGAACAGGTATCTGGACCACTTGGGGAGAAGAGGGAAACCTCTGGCATTTCATGAAACGGTAGTGACAGGTACAAAGCCTCTGTCACGGGGCTATCAGCCAGTTAGCCCTTTAAGGAAGTAAGGGTCGTCAGGGCACTGACAAACCTGTATCCTTCCAAACTGGTACCGCGGGTGGGGAGGAGCCCCTGGCCACAGAGGCAATGCTTCGGCAAAGCCTCACCGGCCAGCCTCCCCAATTGAGGTAGGAAACTACGGTCCGAAATAATGGACCGTTCGCGGGGGTCGTGGTTGAGGCGCACCCTAACCCGAGGGCTTCACCCTATGAAGGTGCCTATAATGGGTAGGCCTGTGCTGCATACATCCGTGCAGGATGTACCAATACAGACCAGCTCTGGGAGTTGAGATGCAACACTCGGGAACCACTCTGCTTAAGTGGTAGTGCAAGCTAGAATGCACGAACTACCACAAGTTGGTACTTGGGGGGAGTAGTTTACTACTCCCTATCCAAGCCCTGCTGAATGAAGGGACAATCATTCCAGTCTGTTCAGACTGTATCCTCACTGCATGCAGTGGGGGGGAGAAGCATAACCCGTGGGGTGAGCTCTCCTTATAATTGTGGCTCACTTCCTTGCATTGGGGTGAGAAACACATTGGACACCCGATCAATTAGGTCAATGTGGCAGCCATAAAACGGGCTCCAGACGACAGAGGCGTAATCGAGGCATGGCTGAACAATGGCACGATACAATGTGTTGAGGGCTGGGATATGAGTGAATTCCCTAGTATTCCGCTTGAGGAAACCCAGTGACCGCACAGCTCGAGAGTTCACCTGCAACACGTGCTCATTGAAAGTGAGCTGCGGATCCAGATATACCCCAAGATCATGGATGAGTGATGGACGCGCAAGTTGAGATCCATTGATGCTGTAGACATGGTATATAGGAGATGACGATCGATGAAAGGTGGATACCGTGCACTTGCTAGGGTTCAGGAAGAGGCCAACAGAGGAGCAGATGAAGGCGTCCAGGCGTGATTGGAGAGTGAGGCAATCAGTGATACATTTGATGCGAGAGAAGATCTTGAAATCGTCGGCATAAACGTGGGCCTGCCCGTCCCTGAGGCTAGCGCAGACACGATCAATAGTCAGTATAAAGAGGAGAGGGCCAAGGTGTGAGCCTTGAGGAACATCACCTCTTTATCTTAGTTTCCTTTCATTTCATCACTCGCCCGATACAAGTATCGGTTGTAGAAAAAACTTTTCACAAACACTGAGTGAGCAGAGCTGAGATTTAAGTAATGATGCGGGTTTCCATGTTCAGATTGTGCCTCCAATTGGCATCTTGCTTTAAAACCACTTCAGCTTCGCATAGTCTTTGGTTGATCGTCGTGCGATTGAAAAATCTTCTTTTGTTCTTTCACTGTATTGATAAGAAAAGACATGTTTGTCGAACGTAGAAACCTTACGAATGCTGTGATAATAAAGCTACTGTGGATCATGTAGCATTCATTATCGACGTTTACTGACTTTTCGCTCTCAAAGGGAATCATGAACCTCAGTGGGTCGCCGAATGCCGTAGCCGGATAAATACTGAAAGAGGAGGCATGAACGACAATGGCTCTCTTTAGAAAGGGCCTTGAACCTATTCTTTTCACCTGTAACAACCCTAAACGAATTCACCTTAATGGGGCTTCAAAATCATTTTCTGGGCATGAAAAGGGGGTGAATACGAGATTTCTTTTCATGTAGGGAAGGCTCAATTATTCCGAAAGATGAATTCAGGCACGAAAGCCATCGTGCATGGCTGCTCGGAATAATTTCCCGCGATAATCCTGGCTCGGGCTGAAGGTTACCCTTGGTTCTGTTATCCTTTGTAAACTCTCCAGTTCAACGGCAACGCTTGCCGAAAGATCGCACACTTTTATGGTCTCTACCAATCTGAAACTAACAACCGACGAATATTCGATGAGACGTAAAGTTAAATGCATTGCTTCATCCTTGCGGCGCTAAATCAAGCGTTTTATTCAATCGAAACGGGTAGAAAATGAATTTAACGACATTACGACTATAATGAACTTATAGTTCATTATATTCATAATATGAAGCTATTGCGAGAGTACTCAGTCGAGCAAGAACAGGGAATGTTCACTGTTTGACCGTGTGGGCAAGGGTACCTACGGGTGTTAGTTCTTGCTTCCGCCGCGCTCTGTGAGCCGGCGGTAATTCTGCCTTATTCTTCTTCTTGTTCTTGCTCGTCTTCTGGCAAAACTTTATATAACCTAGTTGTTCCAGATCTCGTGTCGCTGGTTATGTGTTCAATTTGGTCCTTTTCTAAGCCAATTTAAAATAAATCGTAATTCATCTGAATTACAAGCTTTTAGTTCGTGCAGTTAGTCGTGTTTCACGAACCTCAGACATATCAGTTGATAAGGCAGGAGCTGCGACATTCACAAGTTTTTTACTCGCAGAAATGCCGTAGTACCACAATACTACCCTCCTGTAATACTACCACAATTAATTAATCATAGGCAATCATATCTATCCACAATGTTTCTCAGAGCAATAGGAACAAAGGGTCTGAGGTGGTTTGATCTGGGAGCTGGCTGTATGGCGGACACAGTAGTCTTGGTTGAAGACCCTCCATATCTCAGCTATCCTTAAATACTGATAACAAGGAGATAAGTCAACTAATTCTAATCAGAATATATCACCTACCTATATACACCCCCTCTCACCCGTTCATTTTAGATCTGCCTGTAAAGATATTGTGGAATACGCAACGTTAAAAAAAGTAGGGAAAATGTTCATGAATCAGCCAGGTTCTGGTTGGTTATTCCTTGAATAATCCTCATAACTTTTCAGCCCGATCGGACCAAAATTGGGTGGGGTAGGGGTCAAAATGTGTATTTCGAAAAATGGAGTTTTGAGATTTTGGCAATCTAGGTGTGTGGGGTATCATTTTCCTCTAAATTTTGGACGCTGAATCCAATTAAATGGGTCCCGGAACCCATTGGGTGCCCAATGGGTGAGGTTAAGGGTCAAAATGGGTGCTTATTTACACATTTTGAATGTGTGTTTTCCAGATTTCTGGTACCTTGGCGTGTGGGGAATCATTTTCCACTAAATTTTGGACCCTGGATTGAGATTTTGGCAATCTAGGTGTGTAGGGTATCATTTTCTTCTAAATTTTGGACGCTGAATCCAATGAAGTGGGTCCGGGAACGATTGGCGCCCTCTGAATGAGATTATGGGTGCCTATCTACCCCTTTTCGAATGTGTGTTTTCGAGATTTCTGGAACCTAAGCGTGTGGGGTACCATTTTCCACTAAATTGTAGACGCTGAATCGATTGGAATTGGTTCGGGACCTCCACACCCACTGTTTCCATTTTCCCCATGTTGAAGAAATGAGTCTTCATGTTCCGAGTGAGCCAGTGTGAAAGAATTTGCAGCGTTTTCAATAGAGAAATCGACGTTGATTCCTTGAAATATTGTTCTATATTTTGATAGCAACCTTCCTACCCTGGCCAACGTTATGAAATAGTACGAATAATCTACGTTTTAATACGATTTAATTGTCATAACGGCCCTCCAGTGGTCTTCTGTTGTTCTATCAATCAAACCTGATCAGCACGAAGGCTGCAGGGTTTCTCCTTTCAGAAGTCATCAATTGCAAAGGCAGAAAAGTCGATATGAAGGTTGGGCCACCAGATTGGATCTGTTGCTATAAGTTGCTGGCTCAACCAACGCTATATCATTTAATACGACTTGATTCTGCGCAAATCTGAGTAATGATACAATCTCCTTTAAACATCAACATGCATATTTTCAACAAAAAACAACCCCATTCCACTTCTTGGAAAATAGGTTTCATCCATATTATTTAGAAGAAAATTCATTTCTGAGTAAACAGGAATAGTAAAATGAATAAAAGACTGAAAAAGGGTGTTGGTGGCAAGTAAGTAATGAATTGTGACCCCGGCGCTCGGGCTAAGAGGGAACTTCCAAAGAGAGCATTGCTGCCAACCTTTATCTAATTAGGACCGGTGACTGTCCCCAGAGAGGCAGGTAATTCAACTGTTAACCATTCAACTAAGCGAGAGGAACTCTCCCACAAAAGGAATCCAACGGTTCATTAAAACGATACTTAGCTCTTCTTGACCTCCACAATGCACACGCCTTTTTTTGTATAATTTACACGTTCGTTTTTCGAAGGATGGTGATGAATTTTTGAAAATGGTTGCGCGGGAGTCGGGGTAAGTGGATTATTATTTTAGCCCACGCCGACATCCTTACAGCAGGGAAAGTAATAATTCACTCGAACCTACCATAATGGGGTGAGGCAGGTTCCAGACGTTCTAAGAGGGAAATAACGCGATTCAAAGTGCACAGAGGCAACACAGAGAATTAATTGGACAAGTTAGCTTCACAGAGAATTTGTTAGGTTATTGTAGTAGGTTGGGCATAATTGATTCGAGCTGGTGTTACACAGGGTGGTTTCTTAGCCTACTCTTGTACCTCCTGTACATCAGTGATCTGCCAGAAAGTGAAGGTAGCACGGCTGATATCGTTGCAGGTGGTATCGCAGTCCCAGCTGTAGAACCATCAACAGGGAAGCCATCATCAAGCTGAGTAAACCCATTTAATGGCTTGCTCATCCCATATTCAAGTGGGGCTACGTATCTGGGAATGATGTTAGATGCGATGCTACGCTGGAAAACGCATGTTGAAAATTTAAAAAAAAAAAAAGAAGAAAGAAGATCAAGTTGTCACCAAAACGCGGAAGAAATACCGGATGAGCTGGAGACCAAATTTGTCTGTAGATCCAGGATAGATTAACCCTCTACAAACAAATCCTGGATCCAGTGTGGACCTGGTGTAGCTGTTGGGCCCAGGGCTGTTGGAATGAATCCTGCAACGATTGCAGAACACCGGTCAGGAGCGCTGTTGACGCGTCCGAGTGTATTCGCAACACAGGCATGATGACCTCGAAGTGGAGACTGTAGATGAAGTAATCCTGAAATGTGCTGTCGCCCATCTGGAGAATCTACATACACGGTCATGTCAACGCAGTAGTAGTGGTTGCATGGGTTTGGCAACCACGTGAGAAGACAGAAGACAACCAAGGCTTTGTGGAGGTGATTCATTACAGTGCTGTACCTGCATTGTATGATCATTGTTTGTAGCTATCAAGATCTGCATCCTGTTACTAGTAGACCACATTAAGCCAGGTGTAACAGAACCAATGAATAGACCATTTTTGGTAGGTGATTCCTTGAATAATCAACCTATGATTTCATGCGAATACTCAATCTCTTCGATTCGGCAAAATTTGTTTTCTGGACGTTTCAAAGTGTCTAGATAAAAATTAGCAAATGTCCATCCGCCGTCCACGCCGATTTCGGTAGTAGAAAATTTTCTAAAAATCTAAATTTTGGGTCAGCGACCCGTTCCCAGGCTGGTCCTCAAAACTTTTTAGCCCAATCGAGCCGAATTTAGGATTTTCGAGATTTTTGGCAAGCTAGCGTGTAGGGTATAATTTTCAACTGAATTTTGGACGCTGAATCCAATTGGATGGCCGATTGGCGCCCATCGGAAGAAGTTATGGAAGCAGAATCGAGCGCCTGGTCCGAGGAATAACCAACCCCTGTGAGCGTTTTCTTTTAAATTGTTGTTGTGGTTGGGCAAAGCACTCTCCCCTCCCCCGTGTCACCGTTAAGCAGAGAGCGGACGAAGGACATCTTCTATAAAATGTAAAATGACTGAAATATTTTTTGCTGTTTCAAAACTCCAGGTGACTAGTTGCAACACCTCAGAATTTTGAGCCAATACTCGTGTAGAGGGAATAAATATCTTCTCGGCACAGCCATGAGATCGATTGCTTCACATGCGATGGCGGGATATGAAAATTTATTGCCCATGCACTGGTTTCTCATGTTTTCCCGCACGTTTTCTCTCCCTCTAACGAGAAGAAAAAAATTGAGAACCTACATAAATTCTGCAGCTCAACAAAAAGAAGAGACGGGAAAAAAATTTCCTAAATATTCGTTTAGCAGAGGATCAACGTGAATCTCTCCGTTTTCCCCAAAAAATATTACATTTTGTGTTCCAAAAGAACTCAAATCCGGAAGCTCTAAGGTATCTCTTTACAATGTTCACTACTGGCGCTGAATCGGTTGGTATAGGATTCTTGCCGCTGCTTTAGCCGTTCTTATTCAGCATTTATCCAATCTAATGCATAATTTTTCCAAAAACATTCAAAATTTAATCAAAGAAATGGTACTCTTTATCATCAAAACTCAACCTTTATTTTCTAGATCAAAATGAGTAAAATTTGAATGGCGAAAATATTTTATGTAGGTAACCAAAATTCTCGTATAATTTTCTACCATTTTTGATTAGTTTTTTTTTTTTACAATTATCATGAAATTTTTAAGGAAGACAAAGGAAGCAACGATGATAGTGGAGGGTTGACCAGATATCAAGAATATTAATTGCATACACATAAAGAGAAATATGTGAGGAGGACGACACAGTTCTGACTTGGTGTTGCCGCTTGACAAATTTATTTCACATAAAACAATGCATTCAATTCTGAGCTCAATGTAATATTTCATCGATATTCATCCCCCCCGTCTCCACTCGGACTTCGCATCGAAATCACTTATGAATTTCATTTTTCGAGGGTATCTCCTTCACTTGATTTACTATTTTTCATTCTCACAACTGATGTCCCTGAACTTTACTTCATACAAAGCGGAACTATGAAATGACAATTCAAGTTTCGGTTGAGAATTAATTCGTATTGTTCAATCCTTCCTCCTGGTCTCTCAATAATATAATGTAAATATACGGACAAACTTATAAACGAGACAAAACGCTGCAAATTATTTCGTAGAGGTTGGTTATTCCTCGGACCAGGCACATGGAGACCCATTCCAATCGATTCAGCGTCCTAAATTTAGCAGACAATGATACCCCACACGCCTAGGTACCAGAAATCTCGAAAACACACATTCGAAATGGTTAGATAGGTACCCGTTTTGACTCATAGCCTCATCCAGAGGGCACCAATCGTTGTAGGACCCACTTCATTGGATTCGGCGTTCAAAATTTAGTGGAAAATGATACCCCACACACCTAGATTGCAAAAAATCACAAAAATCCATTTTTCGATATACACATTTTCCCCCCTACCCCACCCAAATTTGGTCCGATCAGGCTGAAAAGTTTCGAGGAACAACTAGAGCTGAGAACGGACCTCTGACCTAAATTTCAGATTTTTAGAAAATTTCCCACTACCGATGTCACGACGGGCGGACATTTGGCTTTTTGGTTGGTTATTCCTTGAATAATCAACCTATGTTTTCATGGAAAAAGTCAATCTCTCCGATTTGGCCCACTTTTTTTTTTTTTTTTTTTTTTTTTTTTTTTTTTTTTTTGGTCTAGAATTAAATTAGCAAATGTTCGTCCGCCGTCCATGCCGGTAGTAGACAATTTTCAAAAAATCTGAAATTTTGGTCAGAGTCTGATCTTAGCTCTAGTTGGTCCTCGAAACTTTTCAACCCGATCGGACCAAATTTGGGTGGGGTAGGGGGGAAAATGTATATTTCGAAAAATTGATTTTTGAGATTATGGCAATTTAGGTGTGTAGGGTATCATTTTCCTCTAAATTTTGGACCCTGAATCGATTGGAATGGGTCCGGGACCCACTTCACTCACTTTTTCCCCATTTTTCCATGCGCCTGGTCCGAGGAATAACAACCCGTGTGTAAGAATTAGCAGTGTTTTTGATCTAGACACCTTGAAACGCCCAAAAAATTTTTTGGGCAGAATTGGATAGATTGACTTTTTGCATGAAAACATAGGTAGATTATTCAAGGAGTATATAACCAGCCTAAAAGACACATTGTTGAGCAACTTATGGGGGAAATTGCTTTTAATATTAAGCAGCTGCGTTCAGTTCCAGTTGAGAACAAGTGGAAAACGCTGAATCAAACTGCTTCGATTCAAAGGGAGGAAGCCCAGCAGAAGTACGACCGCGTGGAGGCGAACCAGCAGTAGGGCACACTAATGCGGAATCTGTGACCCATTCGCGTATCGACCCACCCTCGTCCAAGTGCAAGCCTAATCATCCCCTCGAGGGGTCGCCGCGCTTTTTCCCTCCTCAGAGTTCCGTTGAAAGAAAATTCATTCGTCGATTGGAATTTGAAATGTTCAATTAATCCGGTTCAGCGTTGAAGAACTGACTTTAACGTCACTGCAGCGCTCATTTTCACATTCCCCCACTTCGAATGATACTTTTCCCTCCAATACATCTCTGTTTTAACGATCTAACAAATCAACTTAATGACTTAATCAAATTACTAGAGATAATAGTTTCCATACAATGGAAGTAGTAAAAGGGCTTACATTTCATGGAAATTTCCCATATTTACTGGTTTTCGTCATAACGTTTTGACTCTCAGCTAAAGTGGGGGCGTTTACATGGTCAAACAAATCATCAAACAATTGCCAAATGTCGAGGAAACGTCCAAATGTTTGACACTTTTGGTTGGTTGTTCCATGAGTTATGTTGAATAGTGTTTTCATGCAAAAAATAAAATACTCCAATGCGGTCCAATAATTTTTTTTTCTGGGGGTTTTGTTTGACCGTGTGGGCAAGGGTACCTACCTCGGAGCTGACACTAAGATTACCTACGGGTGTTAGTTCTTGCTTCCGCCGCGCTCTGTGAGCCGGCGGTAATTCTGCATTATTCTTCTTCTTGTTCTTGCTCGTCTTCTGGCGAAACATATATATAACCTTTGTTGTTCCCAATCTCGTGTCGGTGTGTTCGGTTGTGCTTTTTTGGTCTTTTGTTCTAAGCCAATTTAAAATCGCAATTCATCCGTGAATATAAGTTTTAGTTCATGCAGTTAGTTCGTGTTTCACTCAACCCACCGAAAGATCAGTCTAATAAGCTCGAGCTACGACAGGTTTCATGGTGTCAAGATCAAAATTAGCAAATGTCCGTCCGCCGTCCACGCCGACATTGGTAGATGAAAATTTTCTAAAAATCTGAAATTTTGGTCAGAGGTCCGTTCATGGCTCTAGTTGGTCCTCAAAGCTTTCCAACCCGGTTGGACCAAATTTGGGTGGGGTAGTAGTCAAAATGTGTATTTCAAGATTTCTGGTACCTTGGCGGGTGGGATATCATTTTCTACTAAATTTTGGACCCTGAATAGATTGGGATGGGTCTGACAACCGCCACACCCACTGCTTCCCCCATTTTCCCCATGTTGAATATGTGTTTTCGAGATTTCTGGCGATCTAAGCGCGTGAGGTATTACCACTTAATTTTGGACGCTGAATCCAATAATACTGATCCCTGAACGCTTGGCACCCACCAGACGAAGTTATCGGTCAAAATGGGCATTTATCTACCCATTTTGAATATGTGTCTTCGAGATTTCGGGTATCTAGGCGTGTGGGGTATCATTCTCCACTATTTTGGACGCTGATTCCAATGAAATGGGTTCCAGAGCCATTGGCACCAACCGGAAGAAGTTATGGGTCAAAATGGGTATGAATGAAAATGAAATTTTTGAATAGTTCTTAAATTTATTATTAATTATTGAAGGAAATATTATTTCCTTGAATTTTCTAAAAATCGGAAATTTGGACCTGGGACCCGTTTCCTGCTCTTGTTGGTCTTCGAAACTTTTCAGCCCGAATGGACGAAATTGGCGGTTTTAGTTGTCAAAATGTTTTTTTCGAAGAATTTATTTTTGAGATTTTTGGCGATCTAGACGTGTGAGGTATGATTTTCCACTAAATTCTGGTAGTTGAATCCAATGAAACGGGTCCCGGAACGATTGGTGCCCTCTGGATGAGGAGGTTATGGATCATCATATGGATTTTGAATACGTGTTATCGATGTTTCTGGTACCTAGGCATGTGGGGTATCATTTTCCACTAAATTTTGGACCCTGAATCGATTGGAATGGGTCCGAACCCCGCCACACCCACTGTTTCCCCCATTTTCCCCATGTTGAAGAAATAAGACCCCATGCGCCTGGTCCGAGGAATAACCAACCCGTGTGAAAGCATTTGCAGCTTTTTTGTAACGAAATCCTTACTTACAATTACCTTTTGACTATACAACTATTGTGTTGAGTTAATTGCAATTTTGGTTTCTTGCTGGACTCTCACGACTCGTGAATTTTTCTGTTTCAGACCTTTCGGCATGGATTCCCCAACAATCCAACGGCGGTAGCCTTCGACCCGATTCAGAGGCTTCTTGCTTTCGGCTGTAAAAATGGATCCGTCAGAATGTATCCTTTTTCCCTCTTCTTTGCGTTAACCGCGTTTCTTTCTGTTCCATTATCTGCGCTGAAAGGTAAGGAACAACGTTGCGCCTCTTGTGTGAAATCATCGACTTGTAACAATCTCCAAGTAAGGAGTTATCTCAGGGATGTGAGAGTGAGAAATATTGTTTCATCCCTTCAATTTATCTGAGTTCTCGATGTTCAGGGTACCTCGCCTCGCGGATTCCGCTGTCTAAGAGACGTTTTCTTCTTCGGGGAAATATGACCCTCTTCAGAGACCATGCAAAAAAACAGAAAAAGTTTCTGTGAGGGAAAGAGGTGGAATCTGATCTTCTTTTTCCACGTCCTCCTGCCCAATGTAACTTCATCCGTTCATACGTTCTTCGATTCTTATCACGGGAAAATGTAACTCGCATAACTTCGCTTCAAATGATGTCTGTCACAATATCGCCAATCAGGCAAATGGCATACTTGGCAGACATTTCTAAAGGATTAATCCATTCATGACTTCTGATTTTTTTCGAGTCTTTTTTGTATCACGCTTCTCCCATTCCAATAATCAATTTATACTGCACAAGTTATTAGATTTATTAGCTCTTTGGATGCGACCGATTTCAGAGGGAAAAATCGTTGAATGGATCTAAAACCTTACCGATGACCCTTTGGATTATCATAAGCTCGAACTGGAAGAACTTTCTGATTACTGAGTGATCAGCCTTTTTCTTCCTTTTCTCGTGATCTTTTTACTATTCGAGACAGGACCTGAACATATCTGCGTTGTCTCGCGTCTGCTCTCGCATGTCTGCTATCTGTAATTTTTATGTGCTGTTATTACTGGGCATCAATACAACATAGGAAATGGTTGGTTTCCGATACTTCAAGATTGCATTTTTTTGCTTTCATTCTACATAACCTATGCAGATACTCTCAATACAGGAGACCATGCTCCCCACCATAGCACTTTATAAGTCTAGTAGCCTCCACTTGGAACATCATAGAAGTTCGTTCCAAGTTTGGCGATTATCATCCTCAGTATTTTTCCTCAAAAAATTGTGGATAATGATAGTGGGGTATCATCAGCCTAGATCGCCCAAAATCTCGAAAATCCATTTTGCAAAAAAACATATTTTGACCTCTACCCCACCCAAATTTGGTCCGATCGGGCTGAAAAGTTTCGAGGACTGTCCTAGAACGGGAACGGATCCCTGACCCGAATTTCAGATTTTTTAAATTTTTAGAAAAGTTTCTACCACCAAAAACGGCGCGGATGGACATTTTGGTTTTTTGATCTAGACACCTTAAAGCGCCCAGAATAATTTTTTGAGCCGAATCGGAAAGTTTGACCTTTTGCATGAAAACATAGGTTGATTATTCAAGGAATAACCAACCAAAACCGATAAAATGTATTCTTTCAAAGAATAAACCACATTTGAAATCCGTAAAGAATTCATATTAATTTGAAATAACATTTGCATGTTAACTCCACACAGAATCCCAAAGATTAGAGCACGTGCTTTCCATTTTTCTTTTCTGGGATTAGTGACTCCTACTATGCGCCAGAAGGAACGAATTTCCCTCTCCACGTAGAAACCTTATTAATTTCTCAATGTGATCTCGCGTAATTTATGCGAATTAATTAAAGCCTACGGGGTTTCTTTTCCTTGCTTCAGTTGGGCAAGAATTTCCTACCGGAGACTGAGCGTGGAAGAAAAGGAAACAAATTTATCTCTTGATTATCTTTTCGGAGCTCGGCGGTAAATCTTGTTTTTTCTCAACGGTAATTAACAATGCTAATATTTCGATTAAGTGAGTCTTGAGAGCTGTGATGATTTTTTCGACATTTCTTTGCTTTATAGTTACTTGTCAGTAATTACTTTGAGTTCTCCTCCTTTTAGTAATTTTTGTTCTCTCCACTAACCTACTGAAAACTTGTCGGATTGTGTGATAATGTTCACCCTACACGCTTAGATTGCCCAAAATATCAAAAATCCATTTTTCAAAGAACCGCATTTTCACCCATACTCTCCCTAAATTTGGTCTGATCGAGCTGATAAGTTTCGAGAACCAACCAGAGCCGGAAAATGGACTCTGACCATAATTTCAGATTTTTATAAAATTGTCTATTAACAAAACCTGCCTACGACGGGCGGATATTTTGCGTGGCTGGAATGGATTTTCGGGGATTTAGGCGTGTGAGGTATCATAAAATATAAAATTTTTATATTCCATTGAGATGGGTCCCGAGCCGTTTGGCGCCCCCTGGAGGTGGGTATGGGTCAAATGGTGGAGTCTTAGCAGCGTTTTGATCTAGACATCACGGACCATATACTGTCAAGTTTTGGGGCCAATCGGAGGGGTTGTGCTCTGTTTCTTCCAGCGGCGCTCCTCTGAATTCCCCGAGCGGCTTTTCGGGGTGTTCCCTGTATTTTCGAGATGAAAATAGAGGAGACCTGCTTCCTTTCAGAGACTGTTAGGAGCTGAGGCAATTCACTAAGTGGGTAAGACCTAATGCGTCCGCTCGTACAAAGTGGAGCTGTCTGGTCTCCTGAGCGTTCGTGTTACTAGTGAGAGACGTCGCATCCCTCTCCCTCACATGAATCAAGCGAAGCTTCGCGAGATTAGAGCCTCGTTCCACCCTCAAACTCTATCACGATCGTTATAGATGATAACTACTGTGAAAACGTAAGAAGTAATTTGACAACTCTTTCAAAACGGACTGCGAGCAAATGACATAAGTATACTGGATATCCTCTTCTCAGAAATGGATCTACACCCCGATAGTGAGGCCCTTAATATCGTACTGCTGTGCTGTGTGGTGGCCTAAGGTTAATCAGGGGGGGGGGGCTATCGCTCCCTCACCAGTGTGCAGAGACTAGCCTACCTAACCATCACAGGAGCCATGTATGGTACTCCCACAGCCGCCATATATAAATCGTCAATGACTTCAGTGGGGCGAAGGGTCATGCAGTACTGTTCCAGTGACCTGACCTGGTACACTGATGGGTCCAGAATGGAAACGGGCAGGTGCTGGGGTGTATGAAGTCAAACCTAGGTGGCAATACTCCACACCACTAGAGAAATACACCTCCGTTTTCCAGGCCGAAATTCTAGCAATCGATGCATGTGCTCTGGAGAGTCAGAGGAGAGGACATACTAATGCACACCTCCGCATTCTCTCCGACAGCCAGGCGTCGATTTAAGCACTCACAGCACCCAACATCTCATCAAAGGTGGTGAAGGACTGTGAACAGACTCTCTGTGCTCTAGCAGCCCGCAATACAGTGTCCCTTGAGTGAGTGGCGGGGAACAGGGGAATTGAGGGCAACGAAAAAGCCGATGAGCTGGCCAGGAGGTGCTCCAAAACCCCCTTTGTGGGCCCAGAGCCGGCTGTAGGTTTGCCCAAAAGCTCCTTCAGAGCTGCCATCAAGGAGTGGACGTACAAGAAACAAACCGACAGATGGCGGAATATTGAGGGACATGTCCACAGTAAGCGTATGGTGGCAAAACCCCATCCATCACTCACCAAGGACCTACTCAGACTTGAACGCGGCGACCAAAGAACGATAGTTGGCCTACGAACCGGCTTCGCTCTTCTGCGTTTTCATCTGAACCGCATAGGGGTAACACTATCAACAACTATGCAGATTCTGTGAGGAAGCAGATGAAACTGCAACTCACATAATCTTCGAGTGAGTGCCCAGCACTCACATCCCGCAGATACACCCTCTTTGGGACACAAACCCCAATGAGAACCATACCCTGCAATAAGTTAGTCCACAACCTAACAACCCTCAGCAGGGTACTAGGGCTGTTTGTGGACTAAAAGAATGGGACACCTAAGAGAAGCACAACAAGCCACCAGGCTTCCGCGCTTGGGGCCCCCATAACCCCTCCTCTAGGTGTCTTTTACCATCTACCATCTAGGGGTCAAAATGTGCTTTTTAAAAAATGGATTTTCGAGATTTTTGGCAATTTATGCGTGTGGGGTGTCATTTTTCACTAAACTTTGGACGCTGAATCCAATTAAATGGGTCCAGGAACGATTGGCGCCCTCTGGATGAGGTAATGGTTAAAATGGGTGCCTATCTACTCATTTCGAATGTGTTTTCGAGATTTCTGGTGCCTAGGCGTGTGGGGTATCATTTTCCACTAAATTTTGGACCCTGAATCGATTGGAATGGGTCCGGGACCCATCCCTTCGGCAAGGTCAACAAGGCCTTGCATGCTGCGAGTCCCTTCACCGTGCGCGTTGTTTGTCGTATTGCTGCATCCACGTGAACATTGCTGTCTAGAATGTTAGATTCCCTCCTCCTGGACGATCAAACGACAAATGATTGCATCCATCTCCATGAGCCCACATTGCAGTTCTTTCTAACCTAAATCACATTTGTTTCTTTCGCGTTGAAGAAAATGCTGTCATAGAACGTCTCTTGTTGACGAAAGATCCATTCCGTATCCTCCATTTTCTACCATGTGCACGATAAGAGGCAGAGATTTTATCTAAACGAAAACCGAGAATCAGATGCTCCGATCTGGTAGAAGTAACGAGATTTTCAGTACCGTCGACCCACGTTGCTACACTCAGCTCAGAGAGTTTAATCGATATCGAGGACCGTGCACGGGGAAAACAAATCAAAAACCTCCCAGAGCACGTCAGCTGCCTTGTCTGGGTCCGGCCTTTTGAGGATCGACGATGCATGATGTGTCACTCACGTATGACGGCGCCACATTTTGACATTCAGACGCTCTGTCAATCCAACGAATACTGACCGTGTTCACGTTGGTTTACACTGTTTTCGCTATAGATCAAAACAGTTATTACATATATCAGATTTTGGCGAGTTTTCCGTGTTCTAAACATTAGTTTGTTTTACTGTTGCAGTTATTCAGTAAAATTCCATATTCGAATATTAATTTATTATATTACCATCGTAAATACATGGGGTAGATTAATTTTTGTTTCATTTTGGTTGGTTACTCTTGAATAATCAACGTATGTTTTCATGCTCCGATTCGGCCCATAATTTTTATTTGGGCGTTCAAAGTGTCTAGATCCGAAAAATTCAAATGTCCGTCTGCCGTCCACGCCAACTTTGGTAGTAGAAAATTTTCTAAAAATTTGAAATTTGGGTCAAGGGCGCTAGTTGGTTCTTGAAACATTTTAGCCCGATCGGACCCAAATTGGGCGGGGTAGGGGTCGTAATGTAAATTTCGAAAAATGGATTTTTGAGATTTTTGGCAATTTAGGTGTGTGAGGTATCATTTTCCACTAGATTCTGGACGCTAAATCCTATGAAATTGGTTCCAGAACGATTTGCGCCCTCTAGATGAGGATATGGGTCAAAATGGGTACCTATTCACCCATTTCGAATGAGTGTTTTTGAAATTTCTGGGACCTTGAAGTGTAGGGTATCATTTCCCACTAAATTTTGGACCCGGAATCGATTGGAATGGGTCCGGGACCCGCCACATTCCCCCATTTTCCCCATGTTGAAGAAATGAGTCTCGATGATCCTGGTCCGAGGAATAACCCACCCGTGTAAAATAATTTGCAGCGTTTTTGATAGTTATTCCTTAGATAATCAACGTAAATGAATGTTTTCGTGTAGACAATAAATAAATTTGACGTTCAATTTTTTTTTTTTAAATAGGACGCGATGCACATACTTTGGCTGCAACCATGTCGGCGCACGCGCTCTGCTTCCTTATTGCAATTTGGTCCACAATTGTTAGCTGGATGCAGCTCGTGGCAATGCATTGAGGATGAATGACGACCCAGTTCTTCTCTTACTTATAATTGGCCACGTATACAACGAGCTGCATGAAAATCTATCCAGTTGGGGGTGTGTGAAAGGGGGTACCTGAGCCTGGGTTTGAGGGCTCCCCTCTGTGTACAGCTGGACAGGGGAAGATGGTGAGCGGTAACACCAAAGCCCTCTAAACTGTCTGAGGTCCAACCAGACAATCCTGACTGCACTTGCCCGATGTTTAGGAAGATTGACTGAAATTGAAAATTGACTAAAGACCCCTCTTGTTTTGGCCTGGAGTAAGTGTGTCTGGAGCATGCGCAAGTCAAGAACTATTCTGATGATGTCACGAGTCCAGAATTCTTACTGGCCGGGAGTCTCTCAATAATCTTGGACGAGTTCCGCCAAACAAACCTCATATGGGGCCTTCCATGTTCAGTAAAAATTAGATCGGAGAAAAATAAAGAACGCAGTGGATGATTCTGAACATAAGTTGTAAAAATAATAGATAGTAATAAAATGAAATTAATGCGTTTGTAACCTTTGAATCGATTCTTCGTTCCTGAAGGACAATAGGGCTTAGATGACGAATTGTAGTTCAAAAATAAATGAAAACAAATAGATGTTTATTCTAGAAAATAAACTAAATGAAAGGACAAAGAAAAGAATATACGGTGTGAAAGAAAAATTCCCTAAGGAGCTCCGGTACAATGAAATACCAAGAAAATGAAGAAAAATAAAATAAACTTAGTTTCGGTTGATAACTGGGAGCCGAAGTCAGTGATGGCGGTTGAATCGCGTTCGGTGGAATGGAGGGAAGTATTCGACGGAGGAGCGAGCGGCCGATGATCCAGCTGTACGGCCAGAAAGAGGATCTGGTGGCGTACGAATGATGGGGTGACGAAATCCCGAAATTTACCCCTGTTCAAGGGTGTTAGATGGCGTCGAAATTGTTGAGCGCGCCTTTGACGAAATTAGGTTGTCGCTGGCGTAGAACAGCGCGAATTTTAACTTGTTTCCCTCCGTTGAATTAGCTGCAACGAGGGACTTGCAAATTGATAGTTCGGCTGGTCGATTCACACTATCTTCCGTTCTCTTTGTTCTTGCCTGGAGCGATGAGCCCCCACTCCCCAAAGCTCGGTGTTGTTGGTTCCAACGGTGACGATTGTACGGCGACTGGCGGCGTTCTTTGGACCCCAGGCTCCAATAATTGTTTGCGTTGGCGAACGTTCACCAGTTGCTACCAGGTTGCTACCAGTCCTTTGTCAACAACTCACCATCAACCCACAATAAAATAGAATAACAAAAACAAAACAATAACGAAAGTATTAAATTAATAGACCTGGTCGGAACATACCGCCCACCTAAATTTGTATGGCGAATTTAAGATGGCTGAGGGACTGTCACCAGTGGGCCGCCCACCAAGAAGTGTCCTGGGGACAAGTAGTCTGTCTCCTCTGGGCTCGATGACGATGAGCAGAGGGGCTGTGAATTTGAGATGGCTGCTATCCTGTAGACAAGTGTCGTCAGCTCCTTGTATGATGGGATATGGTCCCCAACTACCTTGCACAGAAGTCCCTTCACAGACTTGACCCCAACCTCCCACAGACCTCCCATGTGGGGTGTCAGTGGAGGGTTGAAGTGCCAGGTTGTGTGCATCCTCCCAGCACTGTTGATGCGATAGGTTGGGAGATCGCCCATCAATGGTGTTTGTGCTTTTGATCGGTAGCCTGTGACGCACTTAAAGCCTCTTTGGCGGATTATTTGATGGAGAGAAGGCACCCAATACATCTTTTGTAAGATGGTCTGAAGTAGGTTGGGGCCTGGATGTAGGTATGCCTTGTGATGATAGTCCACTATTAGATTTGTGAGGTGGGCATTGGCAAGCATGAGGATGGGGAACTTCTGTCGAACACAGTTAGCCCTGCGTATTCTTCCGTCCACTCTGACAAGGCCCTGGGGATTGAAAAATGGTTGCAGGTTTGCGAAATCCTTAGTCACAAAGCTGAACTGGGGTCCTTGAAAGAAGTGGTGGTCCTGAATGGTCAATTTTAGCGGATCAACATGCTTGGGGCAACTGCAACAACCCTCATTTTCACATTCTAGGTCCACCGTTTCATCCATGCTACAATCTTCACGATCTTTAGAAGGGTGGAGAGTCTTTTCATCCAGGGAATCCAAGAACTCAAAGGTTTGTAGTTTGTAGGTAGGTGTAGGGGCTGGCACAATAGCACTGTCTGAGTGAAAGGTGGGAGGACTGAGTGGTGCAGGCAACGAGTTGAAGAAATCCTGATTTGACCCTTCTGGCAGCAGAGGTAAGTCATTGTCTGTAGTTGTTGCAAAGAGAGAGGGAGATGCATCTATAGATATGCCATCAACCTTCCCAAGCACTACATACCCAAATATTGTGGAGAACAGGCTTGCCTGAGAGCCTTCTATTGGGATGATGGAACCTGTCATGATTTGAGCAAACAGGTCTGCGCCCAGAAGGAAATCTACGGATGTGGGTATCCAAAACGTAGGATCGGCCAACTCAAACCCGGAGCAGCGGCTCACAAAATCTGGAGCAAGCGTTCGAGATGGGAGGTACGACGTGATGTTGGAGACAACTATTGCCTCTGTTCGAAGTTGAAGAGCCTGCTGGTTTCTTGGTCGGAGAATGCAGGATGTCTTGCCTCTGGTCCCCTCAAATGGTGTCTGCCCTATTCCCGAAATACGTTTTCGTATACTCTGCATTGTCAGTCCCAACCGGTTCAAACACTTCTGAGTCATGAACGAGTTCTGGCTTCCACTGTCGATGACCACCCGTACTGCTTGACACTCTCCTCTGGCGTCAAGAAATTCAACAATTGCCGTACCGAGTATGACTTGTCCTTCTTCTTGTGATGTGGCATTGAGGGAGTTTGAATTCCCAGCAGCAGAAACAGCTTGACTGCTAGGCGTTGACGATACAGAGGAGCCGGACTGATGCAGGCTAGAATGATGACGCTCTGAACAGAACCGGCATTTCCAGGATGACAAACAGTTCTCCACTGTGTGATTGTAGTTGAGACAATTCACACATCCCTTCCATCCGGCAATCATCTTCCATCGGTCATTTGCGGCTGCCAGGTGAAACCTTTCACAACTGAGCAGGTGATGGCTGAGATTCTTGCAGATGAAGCAGGGCGGGTAGTTGTTGTTTGGTGATTTAGATTCACTGCATTGGGATGACTTTCTAGCAGGCAGCGGTTGCACCTGTTTGGCTGACTTGCTCTTCATATAGGTTTTCTCTTCTTGGGAGAGTAGGTTTGTATAGTTGGGTTTTGGAAAATTCTTGGGCTGTGGTGGTCGCTGCTGATGTGTCAGGTTCTTTGTTGACTGGTTGTTGGAAAAGCCCGCCGAGCTCGTTCCTGTATTAGCTAGAAGGAGTGACGTCGATCGCTCTCGGACAAACTTGATGAGAGCGTCTGCAGTCGGAAAATCCTCATATTGGTGGGCAGTTTCAAAAAGCTCCCGTGTGGCTGGATCGAGTGCTCTAACTGCAAGATAAAACAGAATGTAGTCACTCTGATTGGGAATGTTCAGCAGCTTTAGACCAGCAACACTGTCTCCCACAGTAGCCAAAAACATTTTAAGCGTCTCAGTGCTGGCTTTGCCGTTAGGTGGTCTTGATGAGAGAATTTTGTCTAGGAAGGTTGACGCTAGGAGTCGCTTATTATCGTACTCATCCTTCACAACCTTCCAAGCTATATCGTAACTAGCGTCACAAATGTTGAGATGACTGATTAGACTGAAAGCGGGGCCAGTAAGGGATGAGCGCAAGTAATGGAGTTTACTCACTTTTGGCATGGATTCGTCTGACTCAACCAATGAAACAAACGTGTCTCGGAAAGCTAGCCATTGCGAATATGTCCCGTCGAAGGTTGGGAGACTCAACTTTGGCAGACTTCTGGCGATTTTAGTCTCGCTCATCATGGTCACGTCCCGAGTCTTGCTGCTCTCATCCAGATGCATCTGTAATAGCTGAGCGTGTTTATTAGCGACAAAATAACTATTCCTGGTCGCCTTGCGATTTTCTAAATCAGCCGTAGATGGAATATTTACTACACCCTCTTCATCCTGTAGGGCCTCCAACTGTTGCCAAAGCTCCTCATGTTTAGCGTAGGCCGACTCGAGGCTCTTCAGCATACCGCGAAAAAATGCCACGGTTTCTCTGTCCGAGGGAGCCGCTGTAGCTTGCCTACCCAAGTCGCGAGTTGAGGTAATAGTGGCAGCGGTATCCGCAAGTCTCCTTCTGAGAGGCGCCGCAATTTTTTCAAAGTTCTTTGCCATAATTTAGTACCTAGGAAAAGATGAGTGACACCCAAGAGGATATAGCTAAAGAGAGGATTTTTTTTTAAATATAGGAGTAATTAAGCTAGGATATTGAGGAAGCTGATAGTTTGGGAATTAGGAAGCAAATTCTGTGGTAGATCGCCCCTACGGTATGTTAGAAACAGTTCAAACTATAAGCCGAGGTACCGAGAAAAACGAGAAAGGAAAAAAAAAAACAAAAAAAACAAAGTGTCCACGTATGAGAAAATAAAAACAAATAGAAAGGGGAAAAATATATAAATAGAAATGAACCAACAACAAAATCAGTTAGTTACCTATTCGACTCGGCAAAATTAAATTATGCTACCTACCTATAATAGTAGCGATAATATCTCCGAGGAGTACGCTGGAATAGAAGAAGATAAAGAACAAAACAAAAGAAAGATGTAGATAACGATAAATAAAAGTGTCCTTCAGGAAACCACGTTCTGCTACCATAAATTATGTTCAGTAAAAATTAGATCGGAGAAAAATAAAGAACGCAGTGGATGATTCTGAACATAAGTTGTAAAAATAATAGATAGTAATAAAATGAAATTAATGCGTTTGTAACCTTTGAATCGATTCTTCGTTCCTGAAGGACAATAGGGCTTAGATGACGAATTGTAGTTCAAAAATAAATGAAAACAAATAGATGTTTATTCTAGAAAATAAACTAAATGAAAGGACAAAGAAAAGAATATACGGTGTGAAAGAAAAATTCCCTAAGGAGCTCCGGTACAATGAAATACCAAGAAAATGAAGAAAAATGAAAATAAACTTAGTTTCGGTTGATAACTGGGAGCCGAAGTCAGTGATGGCGGTTGAATCGCGTTCGGTGGAATGGAGGGAAGTATTCGACGGAGGAGCGAGCGGCCGATGATCCAGCTGTACGGCCAGAAAGAGGATCTGGTGGCGTACGAATGATGGGGTGACGAAATCCCGAAATTTACCCCTGTTCAAGGGTGTTAGATGGCGTCGAAATTGTTGAGCGCGCCTTTGACGAAATTAGGTTGTCGCTGGCGTAGAACAGCGCGAATTTTAACTTGTTTCCCTCCGTTGAATTAGCTGCAACGAGGGACTTGCAAATTGATAGTTCGGCTGGTCGATTCACACTATCTTCCGTTCTCTTTGTTCTTGCCTGGAGCGATGAGCCCCCACTCCCCAAAGCTCGGTGTTGTTGGTTCCAACGGTGACGATTGTACGGCGACTGGCGGCGTTCTTTGGACCCCAGGCTCCAATAATTGTTTGCGTTGGCGAACGTTCACCAGTTGCTACCAGGTTGCTACCAGTCCTTTGTCAACAACTCACCATCAACCCACAATAAAATAGAATAACAAAAACAAAACAATAACGAAAGTATTAAATTAATAGACCTGGTCGGAACATTCCATGCAGCAGCTTTTCCAGAGAATAGTGACTCTGGCAGAGGACGGCTCACTGTACCGCGAAAAATCACTCGTTTGTTACTCGTTCTACAAATTTATTGGTGACTTTTATTGTAAATTTTACGTGGAAGCATCTGCTCCATGGTGCATCGTAATGAGTGATTTTGAACTAGCAGCCGTTGATTTACACAAACTAAGCTCTATGTTATTTCCAACGTAGGCCAGAGATGCGAGTTCACAGCGATCCCAAACCCTAAAAAGAAAACTGGATGACAACAGAACAAAGTAGCCGAGGGACCCGTTATTCTCAGTTTAGAATTCTCGTGGATTTGACAAGCCCCGCGAGGGAAATTTACGGCGGACAGTTAGAATAAATAGACACCAACGGCTCGGGCATAAAGAATTCCACGTTTCTCTGACGGTAATGCAAAATAGATTACGTTCACATCAAGTTCTCTGACACGATTATGATTTCTGGGTGCTCGGAAAAACCAATCCGTTTGCTTCACGCTTTTTCTGACGACGTTCTTCGTTTATCAAGTGCCCTTATCTTTGCTGTTCTTTCTCTGGGTTTTTGTTCTTTACATTAGCGCTAGCCAATTTTCCCTACATCGGATTGGAGTTTGAAACAAAACTTCAACTCTTGATTCACATTTAACTTGGTTGAATCTTCTTTATTTTTGTCGGCAGTTGATTGAAGTGGGCTGAATTTTGAGCTGAGTGATGAGTTCTACGTAGCTTTTTCAATAATGTTGTTGAACACCCGTTGTACCGTAGGGGATGGGCTCACTTACCGAGGCAACCATCAAAAACCTACTGATTTCTATAGATGAAATTTTCTTTAGGATCAAGTCTCCGACCAGCGGCAATCCAGGCCTCCATGGACGCTCTGTTTGAGTGGTGTGGCGCCAGGTTCCATGAAATCCCTGACTGCCATGAAGTACTTCATCAACCTGCTGCCATGTTGGCAACAGTCTGCTTCAGCTAGGGTCCTTCTGCTACCAGATCCTTCTTTGGTTGGTCTTTGCAGGAACTTGGTTTCCTTTAATCCACCACCCAAATGTATCTGTGCATTGAAACCATCGCCGCGCTCTACACCCCCCATCTCTCTCTTCAGGACACCTCAGTCGATTGATATCCATATTACAAAGATTGGAGGCAAAGTGGGGCCTTCAAGTCAGCAGTTCCCCCTGATAACTACAGGCTTTCCTAAACCCAGTTCTAAACTGTGATTATGTAACCATTCTTCTGTTTACATCATTACTTAATCCTTTCTTCGTCTCTAATAACATATTCCATTGTCATCTTTCCGTTTTTGGGCTCCTTGTATTAAAAATTGGTTGATTATTTCTTCTCACCTTATATCTTGGGAAATCAATAAGATATGGTAATTGCAGTGTTTTGCAGAGTTTTACCCCCCCAATATTGTCACAACCTCTGCAGCGACTGGTCTAATCTCTCCTTAAAGGCCATGGCGTCCGGGTGTTACCCACTGCTGATGAAGGCCAGCTAAGACGGGTCCTTCAAGTTGATATATCCCCCGAAATTACAAACTCCTCAGTTGGGTTAACCTCGTTGCTTCTCGTTCCCAGGCCAATCGAAGTATATTAAATCCTGAAACCCCCTTCGTCCCTTACCAGAACCACAGACGCCAACTAACTGATATTAGGTACCTAGTAGCGCCACACTTCTCAGTTCAAACTGAATATGATCAGCTTGGCGGGTAGAGTGTCCTCAGATTTACCACGATCTTCATCTCATAACATCAAATACAGATTCAGTTAATACTTTGCTGGGCAGCTCATTGGCGTGACCATGTGATTTCAGCAGAATATTGCATTTTCAACGTTCATTTGACAAACTCCCGTCTTACTGGCTTTTGGAAGGTCATAACCAATCTGCTGATAAATACATGAGACAGTTAGGAATAAGTTCTTCACGTTAGATATTCATCTTCTTGTTATGGTTTCAACTCTTTCGAGCTGTTTCGATGTTTCTCTCAATTTGTCATATGAGTCATTACCTAGTTTTTGTCGTGGAATCTGCTTCGTGAAAGCACAATCCAATTTGATTTCAGTGGATGATTTATAAATGATCCGTGCCGAAGAATGTCAGACGACTTAGAAATCTTCAACACCAAAGCTTACCATCTTGGAAATTGAGTCGAGATTCTGGCGTTGCCTGGCAGAAATTGCTACTCTTTCTTTTACTAGGGGAATACTTGGAAGACGAAATCAGAGCCAGGATCTATGGAAAGTCCAAAACGCTGGCTGAGACGCTTCTCGGGTGAAAGCGAGCTCCTAAAGCAACTAGTCAGCAGAAGTTGGTACCTACAATGCTTGGCTAAATTTCCTCGTAACTGGCGTAACGGCTAAAACGATGACCTCTAGTGCTATCTATTCCTTGTATGGAGGAGCACAACTGTGATCTGTCTGTGGGTAACTTTCGGGTTGGTGTGACCATCCCTTATACCTTTTGAAACAAGTGACTTGCTATTTGATGCTGTGATTGCAGTACCTAGTGAGACGTACTTTCAGTCAATTGTTCTGTATCAATGTGTCCATTCTATATTGCAACCTTCAATTTTTGGGGAATGTTAAGCTGTAACGTACAAGGGGGGAGGGGAGGGGGTGTAAGCCTGTAGTTGTTCGGATTGTCGATCTTCCACTACCAGGTTTCACTGTTGAATCTACCCAAGAAAATGAATTTACTCATAAATAGACTCTTATTTGTTCTGCCTTTCCCAACCAGGACAAAGGAGTAATAATCAACATACATATACATGGAAAATGTTTATTGCTCACAAGTACTTGAAGATTTCTCGGAGTCCTGCCGAGAAGGCCCGAAGTCAGTAGGATGGCCAGTCCGGTGGACCACGGCGTTCCTCGTCTTCTTCCTGGAGGCGGCGGCAGAGATCGGAGGCGTCACCTCAACAGCTGATTTTCGGCTGCAAGTTGCCGTCGTCCAGGAAGGGTTGTGTGAAGCAGGATTCCCGAATTCCCTCTACCAGGGTGAAGCAGCAATCGACACCTGAAACTTATACGTAGATTTTGAGTCGAGGTGGTTTCCTGGTTTCCGGGTTGGTATCCGGGACCAGAATGCCCGATTTTCATTCGATGAATTTCGCTTTCCCTTGTCGGAGTGGAGCTCTTCCCTGTCAAGGTTTGTTTACTCTATTTGGTTCTTGGTCTCACAGGGGTGCTGATAAAATATTCAAGGAATAACCAACCAAAACCAGGAAGGCATTCAATATGAGGGTGGTTGCTAATTGTCCATGCGGCAATCCGTTGTGAGAAGTGACCTTCGCCTGAAAAGCTCAGGATAGTGAGGGAAACGCTGAGTCTAACTCCCAGGAATGGCCTCAAACTATCATGAATATGTAACCGTCGAGTATGATAATGTGGCTGAAAAGGGTCAAGGTTTGTTTACTCTGTGTATCCCTTCCTGCGGTAGAGTCGTTGTGTGAACGAGAATACCTGAGTTGTTCTAGTTGTACCTAGGTACCAGAAATCCCGAAAACACATATTCAAAATGGGTTATGAATACCAAATTTGACCCATAATTTCTTCCAGTGGTGCCTATCGTTCTGGGACCCACCTCATTCTCTTCTCGCAGAGTTCTGAGGAGTAAGCTGTCCCTTAGGTAGTTAGTAGGCGCAAATGGGACATGAAACAACGATAGCGACCGGGCGAAGAACTGCGGAACGTTGAGGGCAATGCAACTGAGCAGAGAGGGGCAGTCGATCTCTCCATTTAAGAGTTTGTGGAGGAGGCACTGATCGGCCACAAGACGACGATCCACCAATGGGGTGAGACGACAGGCGCGCAAGATGGAGTCATAGTCGACCTGTTGTTGTTGGATGCCCATCTTGAAAGCGACGTACCTCAAGGAGATGTGTTGGACAGTCTCGATCTGGTGAACGTAGGTGGCATAATGGGGTGACCACACGATGGATGCATATTCTAAAATAGGGTGGACGAGTGAGCAGTAAAGTACTGTAATAGCCGCAACATCAGTAAACTCACGGGTGTTACGTTTAACAAAGCCGAGTACCCTACGAGCACGACCAGTGATTCCATCGATATGATCACCAAAGTGCAGCTGCGGGTCCAGCAGAACACCCGAATCACGCGTGACCAGTAGACGATGGAGAGGAACATCCTGTATCAGGTAGTTGTAGATGAAGGGGCTTTGATGCCGACAAAAAGAGGTGATGGAACACTTTGACGGGTTGAGTTGCAGCGAATGAAGTTCACACCATTCGACGAAGTTGTGAAGGCTGTTCTGCAGAGTTACTCAATCCTCAGCTGACGACACAGAACGATAAATCTTGAGGTCGTCCGCAAACATCAGGAAAGAGACATTGGGGAAAATTTTAAACAGTAGTGGCCCGATGTGGGAACCCTGCGGCACCCCAGAGGAAGCAGAAAACGGTTGCGACACAACACCCCTCAATCTCACCAACATCGCGCTATCTGAAAGATAACTGGAGATCCAGAGAAGAAAGGAGCCGTGGACATTGAGGGACTCCAAGCGGGCAATCAGGTGGCAATCTCTGTCGAACACCTTCGAAAAATCCGTTGAGTAAACCTGCTTCCCCTCCGAGAGGGCGCTCAAGATGTATTTCTGATATAAAGCAGGTTGGTTGTGGTAGAGCGTCCTCTTACAAATCCATGTTGCTCCAGAGTAATAGCAGGAGACAAAAGAGGAGTGATGATTCTGACCACGAGACCCTCAAACAACTTGGGGATCGATTATGGGGATTACGATGTATCAACTCATTTCTTTGAAATGATCTCGAAGAAACTGTGCCGTTCCTTAATATATTAATTATTTCTCCACCTATTCTAAATTCGAGTTATCCGGGAACCAATAGCGCCACTTTGAAATTCCAGCACAAAAAGCCCGAGGTAAAAGAGGTTGCGAAAAGTGGCTTCAACGTCATTAGAGCTTATATAAGTTTCACAAAATTTATAGCGGGGCCGCGGGCCTTGAGGAAGCTTTTGTCCAGCGAGTGAATTACTCTTTCCTTGAGAAATAACCCCCTGCCGTGGTTACGGGGTCCTCGGACGCGCTAAAAACCTATTTCGACCCCTTCCCGACAACGCCTCTCCCTTTTCACCTTAAGAAAGTTCTGTCTTTTCAGTCGAGTGTTCAATATATCACGACAGGGCGCCCATTCTTCACAATTTCTTTTCACCTTCCCGTTCTCCCGGGCTCCGAGATGATTTTGGAACCCACAACTTCTTCGTGAAGCTTCATATCGATAAAATCCAATATGCGACAGGTAAAAGCCGCAGGAATGAATTTTTAATTATCTCAATATTTCGGATATTCTTCTGACTTGACCCATTCCACTGAGCCGCAAATTAGAAATTCTGATTTTCTCTCAGCAAATCGAAATTTCTTCGTGCGTTTTGAGTTTCAAAGCTGTCTGAACCAATTTGGTTTAGCGTCTGCAATGGAGTGGGTTCCACTGACGAAATTTTTCATTCCTATGACTTCACACACGTTGTACATTCTTTCGATCAACGCGCTGACATTTGCCCTTACTAGGAACAAAAATCTGCCGCAAATTGAGAATTAAAAAAAAAAAAAAGTATAACAGCAAATGATAATTTTAAAACGCTGCAAATTCTTTCACAGGGGTTGGTTATTCCTCGAACCAGGCGCATGGAGACTCATTTCTTCAACATGGGGGAAACACATATTCAAAATGAGATATAAATATCCGTAACATCTTCCGGTTGGTGCTAATCGTTCTGGGACCCATTTCATTGGATTCAGCGTCCAAAATTTAGTGGAAAATTATACCCCACACGCCCAGATACCAGAAATTTCAAAAGACACTTCCGAAATGGATAGATAGGTACCCATTTTGACCCATAACCTCATCCAGAGGGCGCCAATCGTTCCAAGACCCTTTTAAGCATCCTAAATTTAGTGGAAAATGATACCCCACACGCCTAGGTCGCCGAAGATCTCGAAATTCCATTTTTCAAAAAACACATTTTGATCCTACCCCGCCCAAATTTGGTCCGATTGGGCAGAAAAGTTTCGAGGACCAGCTAGAGCCGGGAACAGACCCCTGACCAAAATTTCAGATTTTTAGAAAATTTTCTACTACCAAAAACGGCGCGGACGGTGGACGGACATTTGTTAATTTTGTTCTGGACACTTTGAGACGTCTAGAAAAAGATTTTGTGCCAAATGGAGGAGGTTGACATTTTGCAAGATTATTCGTTGAATAATCAACCAAAAAGGGTAGTATAAGAGCATATAATAATTATAAAAAATCATGTCTTTTTGTGCCGCCTGACTTCTCTCCTCAATCCTTGTTTTTTTCTGAAATACGAGTTGTAGAAGGCTGCCCAAATTCATGACGTCAGCCCCCCGGGGGGCTCCAAATGCCTGTCAGAATTGTATGCCATCGTTCCTAATGGCTGTAGTCACGGTTAGGTAATTTTTAGTGACTTCCTCTCAAACGTCTTATAAATGATAAATCGAGGGTGTAGTGGCAACATGACCCAACTCATTTTCTAGCCGTTTTGAGTAAAGTGTGGTTCTGGAATCGAATTTTGGCGCCAAATTCATTGGTGACCTCAGTTTCAGCATGTTTGCTACACAGTGAAAAATGACTTGTGGCAACACAATCCCAAATGTAGCAACAACATAGCCTAACTCATCTGTTCAGAACCGAGGATTGAGATAGGTGTTGTTGGGTGCACAGTTTTTGGGTGTTTTCATTGAGAATGTTGAGATAGGTCAGGTTGTATAATGCTACTATTCCTATGAAATTTCCAATTTGGGCAGAAATGCATGGGATATTATTTTAATTTTTAGACAATTTAACCATAATGGACCTCGATGAGGAGCTGAGAGAGGAGTTCCTCACATCGGCTGAACAACGAGGGAAGGGAGTCATATTGAACCTGCTGCCAAATCACAAACATTAATATCCAATCCCCCAAGATCTGCTTGATGAAAACAACGGCCATACCACAACTTCAACAGAGCCTGACGAGGAAATTCTGGAGTCTGAAAAAGTTGACACAGAAAAATTGACTGATGGTGACAATGAAGAATAATTCAGTGGAGGGCTGTCACCTCCGTGCCCACCTCACAGCTTGCTAGAAAAACAACTACTACCTGATGTGCCCTACGAAAATTCAACGATGGTGTAAGCCTCTCTCGAATTAAAATCTGTTATGAATTTACTATGATTTAATTCGGGTTTCTTCGGAGAATTTGGAAGGGACCTAGCGAGAGGATACAGGATGTAAGTTCAAGACTTACGACTGAGCAACTAGGGATACCAAAGATGAACATAAAATACATTGATACAAACTGAATTATAATTGAAAACAAGGACTCGTTGCAAAGGAAAATATGCCTCAACCTGGGCTAGAATTGATACAAGACAAAGTAATTCGACAAAGTAAATTAGACAACATGTGGAGCATAAAATACAATTAATACAAGATACATGAAATTATGATATACATGAAATACAATTTAATGAGCAAGTGCAACGATACCGGCTGACGAAAACGGCATCGACGTCGAAGGAAAAATAGGAGGGGGCTCGCTGTCCCGCAGGTACACAGCGAGGCTTATTAACTTGAGTCCTTTATCTCATGGAGAACACAATATTACAGCTTCGGTCGACTTCAGCACGGTCGCAGAGTTCACTTCAGAGCGAGCACAGGACAAAGCCAGGATGGTCTGAATGAGATGCACTTGCACAACAGGTTACAAAAATATATAACTCCAACATGTTGGGCGTCTTGGCCCCAAGGGGCGCCTCGACAACGACCGCCTGGTTGGACGCCTTTGGAACAAGTGAGGCCCTGGAGCTCTCCAAATGCGACGTCCGGGCAGGAGCTGCGCGCGCTTCCTGGCGCATGCTCCCTCCCTTCTGGCCTTCTGGAGGCAGCAAGCCTGGGGGCTTACAATGGACTTTCTAATAGCGATGGCAACTACATACACTGAAGATCCAGATTACATCGAATCAGAACACTCTTCATCATAGGATGCAGAAACAACAGCTGACATCAATGCAACAACGTCCAGTCCATCGTCAAAAGGAAGAATCCTCTACCTTCTCGTCATTCCTCAATTGGCAGCTAGTGCAGCTTACTATAAACCTTAGAAATAACAGGAGAAATAGCTGTTCAAGCCCTGACTTAGCCGCGCGCAGCATAGCCTATCTCAACTGAAATTTCAAGCATCATAGCCTATCTCACTGAAATATTTATAGGGAGTTAACTATCGTTAACAGTTTATTTTGGCTGAAACCTGCAACATTTAGTATGTTACTGTTGCATCAAAAATGTTCTACAATTTACTTTTGTAGTATAAAAAATACGTTTTCCTTAAAAATGAGTTAGGTCATGTTGCCACTACACTAGGGCTGCCATATCTCTCCCAGGTAAATCGGCTTATGCTTGAAATCGGGACTTATCAGGGCAGCCTTAACAAAAAAATCGGGACAAGATGACCATGAATATTTTTGAAAGCCCGGAATATATTATAATATAACAGGTAATATTAACACAAACATTTTTCGGAAACACGTATTTTGAAGTAGGTATTTAAGACATTGCACGTATTTCTCTTTTCCACCGACTAAGCGTAGGACTTCTTGGTGTTCTTTGATATAGTTGAAAAATTCTGAGCAGGTGATGTCAAGATTCGTCTTGACGGTGGTCAGGGCCTTGACAGTTTCTGGGAGAAGAGGGTTTCTCTTTGGTCCATTGAGCACTGATCACAGAAAAAATTCTTCCAACGAAAGCATTGTGTGAAGGGATGGCAAACACGTATCCAGCTATTCTTTTTAGCTGAGGAAATTGATCGCTGTGTTTATTCTTCTTGAAGAAACTTGCCCACTTCTTAGAGGAATGCAATTTCCGAAAATCCTCATTAGTAATTTGTTCCGCCATATACTTTTTCATTGCCACCCACTCCCTGAACAACGAGGTATCATCAATATTAACATTATTGGCGCACACATATTCAATGCTAGCTTGAACTTCATCCCAGTGGCAATCATCTCTAAAAGCCATCCACGTAAATGATTTAAACTCCACGTAGGAATTGAGCCAAAAATCCAAATATTTGAGAGTCACGCCAATGAACTCATCATTACCCTCAGTTATCTTTTTTGCCATCTCTTCCTCATCATCGTCGATTAATTTTTTCATCATGCATTTTACTTTCATAGGCAGGAAATTGTTTCCTTCCTTTTGGCTAAAGTATTTCTCACGCTTTCTAAAACTTCCAAGATTTCAATGATTGAGGAGTCATCGGCCTCAAGTCCTGTCACCTGTAGTGGAGAACATCGAAGATTTGATTTTTCAAAAATCGGGACGGCAAAAAAATTAATCGGGACACTTCAACAATCGGGACGGGACGCCCAGGACACCTCGAAAATCGGGACATGTCCCGATAAATCGGGACGGATGGCAGCCCTACACTACACCCTCGAAATGTACTCTTCTTGGCTCTGCGCGACTGGGAATTGTCACAACTAATTTTTGCTGCCTTGTCCTCCTTTTGAGGGAACGGACCAGGGAGCACTGTGATGATAGTCATTTCTCACCACCTGAAGGCATTTCTCTGCTTTCTAACCTCGTTGCTTGATAAGCAAAGTGATGCCTAGGTGTGGTCGCTTACCTACCTGTCACGTCGCCCATATCATTTCAAGGGTAAGAGGACCGTTTAGACGTGGTAGTCAGATCTTATGGTGTTTTTTTTTTTTTTCGGAGGAAGGTGAGGAAAATTTTCATAAGATATCGGGGGGGGGACCGCAACCAAAGACCCGGGTATGTGGAGATTTTTACCCACTAAGAGCCTCACCTCCTTTTCCCATGTTGGGGCCCAGCCCGGAACTGTTTGACACATTACTTCAGGCTGGGTTCCGATTTCTGCCTGCTAGCTGGTCCCGTTTGCCTGCAGTTCCCGTTGCCGGGCCCTTTCCTCGACGAGCTTGCCTTCCAGGATGTTCCGGATGTACCCTGCCACGGCATTCCACTTTGACTGGCTTTCGAGCATCTTGGTCATCATATCCTCGGGGGTGGGAGGGCTGGTCATTTCTAGCTCCCTTGCAATTTGCCATCGCTCTCTCTCCCACCTCTCGCATTCGAAGAATGTGTGTTGAGCGCTGTCCTCTTCGTTGGTGCAATGTAGGCATCCTGGAGATTCCACAATGCGCATCCTATGGAGATACTGATAGAACATCCCGTGACCCGAGAGGAACTGCGTTCTATGATAGTTAACTTCACCGTGTTTCCTCTCAAGCCAGGGACGTATATTGGGCGCCAGGAGTCGAGTGTGTGTTCCCGCTCTTGTTTGGCTAATTGAGGCCGTGGCTCCTCTCCCCTTCGAGATCTTATGGTTTGGAACGTGGAGTTGATGAGGGGCTAGTCCCTTCTCAATTCCAAATTGCAAGTTGATAGGCGATTAGATTGGCGAGATGATTGGAGACGACGTGAAAAGTGACGAATACTGAGGAAGGATCGTCTTGGGGTAGGCCAGTCCTTTGTTTGGAAGGTTGTGGTTCTGTCTCTCTTTCACACCTTTGAGAAGGAATCACGTCTGAAACTCAGCTAACTCGTTCATCATAAAACTTGCAAAGTCCCCACAGACTCTTAGCTTAACGACCTTTTCAAGGTGCGTGGGTTTTCATTGGATTGCTTTCAGAAGCTGTTCAAATGAGGTTTCCAGCTGGTGGAAATCCTAACCCTCCTCTTTCCACCCCCAATACCTCGGCCCAGACCTCAAAGTGTTGACTAAGGACCCACACCGCCGACCAAACCGCTTTCACACGCTCGGCAAACATCAGGGCGAGACCTACTGTGATAAAAGTTTTCTTTTTTCCCCACCACCGCCAGAGGAAGAGAGAGAAAAACCTTTAAAAGAAGGTTTTGTCGGGAGGAATTTTCTTTTGTTTTCCCTATTTTCAGTCAGTTTTCCCCCTGTCGGCGGAAGTGGGGTTCCGCTTTCATTGCCGATGGTCAGGAGGGTTGTATTTGAAGTAGTATTTACTCTTGGCTAAAGTAAAGCTCGCTTCTTGGGCCTTCTCTCAATACTTTTCTACGAGCAGTAAAATATAGCTCCGTTCAATCGGATGTGTTCGCCTCTTCGAGCGCTCAATACGAATGGAAAACCATAACGACTTTCCAGCCGCATAAAGTAGAACTTTGTCAGCTGTTCCTAGCTGTAGCCTCCGATGAATAATGCAGAACCTTTGACACATCCTGGTCTTTCACTGAAGACCACCTCTTTCAACGTTGATGGTCTTTCAGACCACGATTCTTTCGTGAAGAGTGAGCAGTTGTGACTTATAGTTTCATCAAATATCTACTCCGAGTTTGTCGGCTGGTAAGAAAACCACGATATTTCATAACTAAACCTACCTGTTCTGAGAGGTGAACAAAAAAGTGTTGGTTGTAGGTCTCCGTGCAAACACGGGACAGTACCTGCAGGTTGTTTTGGTTGGTTATTCCTTGAATAATCAACCTGTTTTCATGGAAAAAGTCAATCTCTCCTATCCGTCCCAAAAAATTTTTTTGGACGTTTCTAGGTGTCTAGATCAAAATTAGTAAATGTCCGTCCGCCGTCCACGCCGACTTAGGTAGTAGAAAATTTTCTAGAAATCTGAAATTTTGGTCAGGGTCTTTTCATGGCTTTAGTTGGTCCTCGAAACTTTTCAACCCGATCGGACCAAATTTTTGGCGGGGTAGGGGTCAAAATGTGTATTTCGGAAAATGGATTTTTGAGATTTTTTGCAATCTAGGTGTGTGGGGTATCATTTTCCGCTTAATTCTGGACGCTGAATCCAATGAAATTGGTCCCAGAACGATTGGCGCCCACTGGAAGAGGTCATGGGTCAAAATGAGTATCTATTACCCATTTTGAATAATGTGTTTTCGAGATTTCTGGTACCTAGGCTCCCCCCTTATCATTATCTCCTTACCAGCCTGTAAGAGTTAAATTCCTGCCAGTTTTAGCCTCTAAGCGGACATCACTGCTAGGAATTTGTTTGTCCACCCAATGCCTAGACGCAACCTTTGAACTTGCAAGGAAGGAGAAAAAGAACAACTGCTTTTGATTAGGTAATTAATATTCTCCGAAATTGAGAGACAAAATGAATTCCTACCTATCAGCTCAACCAGATTGATTCTAATGTTCTTTCCTACCTCGCCCGTTCTTCTTGAAGGTCGGAGAGGGTGGTCCTTCTGGAGGCCTTCGAGTGGCTGCCGTAGTGCAGATTCTAAGGGCCGAGTTCTCCAGCGGGTTTTGCTGGGTCCAACGCGTGTTCCGGGCTGAACTTGAACTCCTGCGGTCCGGCTCGTGATTCTAACGGTCTTTCAAGGTTGTCGAAGCACACACTTCACCTGCTGGACATAGAATAGTTTTCCTCGATTTCTCGTGTTTTCTCCTGGGCCCAAAGTTTGCGCAAGTTTTCCTTTGGGCCCACCCCTCAGCCAATCGTTTGGTTTTAGGCGTCCCCAAAATTGCTTCAAACTCTTCGAGGGGGTTCGAAGGAGGATATTATTCGGTGAAGTAAGCAGTGGTGGGATCTTGAAGTATCCAATCGCTCGATGGGCGGTGTCTTCCCATCTGCTGACTCGCCGGACACGTGGAGCTTTTGAGAGCGCCTAAAAATCCGAAATGTTGCTGATTTTTCAGCGCTCGAGTTTTCTCACGGCCCGTGAGAATATGCTTTGCTGGTGGTCCTGCGGCGGCGGATGTCTGGGTTTCGAGTTTCCCAAGGGTGTCGTCTCCTCGCTGCTGTCGGGTCTGAGCGTACGACTTCAAATTGTACGGTTTTAAGTCGTACACAGCCTCCACCGCATGTGGGCTTTTCCCCGCCTCACTTCCACCTTGTCTCCGCCTCTCCTCCACATCGTCGCCAACTTCTCCCCCCCCCCTCCTCCACATTGTCGCCTACACCTTGTCTCCGCCTCTCATCTATGTTGTCGCCAACACCTTGTCTCCGCCTCTACTCCACATTGAGGCCAACTAGCCAATACCTTGTCTCCGCCACTTATCCACATTCTCGCCAACTAGCCATCACCTTGTTTCCGTCTCTCCTCCACATTGTCTCCGCCTTATCTCCTCTTATCATCTCTCTTTATCAGCCTCGCCTTGTCTGAGCCATTTTTACCCGCGTTACTTTCATCTTACCTCCGCCTTTCTTTCACCATGCAACAGTCACCCCTGTCTCAGCTTTGCCACTTCCTTGTCTTGGCCTTATTTCATGGATCAAAATGAAGTAGGAAGTTGATGGAACCAACCCTATGGTGTAATCAACCAACAATGCAGGTTGCAGTAGCCAATCGCACAATGTGTCTCAAGGGATATTCAAGATGGCATAGATGTATTGTCTAGATGACCTAAGTGGGCCACAGGCGGATTGAGCATAGAGGGATACTTTAAATAAATAATTCAACTGGAATGTGTATTTCGAAAAATGGGTTTTCGAGATTTGGGGCGATCCAGGAGTGTGGGCTATCATTTCCACTGAATTTTGGACGCTGAATCGAACAAAACGGGTCCCAGAACTATTGGCGCCCACCGGAAAGTGTTATGGGTCAAAATAGGTATCTATCTCCCCTTTTTGAATATGTGTTTTCGAGATTTCTGGTACCTAGGCGTGTGGGGTATCATTTTCCACTAAATTTTGGACCCTGAATCGATTGGAACGGGTCTGGGGCCCGCCACACCCCCTATTTTGCCCCATTTTCTCCTGGTTGAAGAAATGAGTCTCCATGCGCCCACTCCGAGGAATAACCACCCTGTGTAAGAATTTGCAGCGTTTTTTGATCAAGGAATTACCAACCAAAAATAATTCATGCGCTGGTGTTTTAGCGCTCTGTCGGCAAATTATTAGAAATGCTCAATCGTGCACTGCGTTTTCAATTTCCGATTGTGTATTTTTGTCTGCTCAAAATACAATACTTGAATGAATTCACCTACATTTGATCATGAATAGGAAGTAGGGCTTCTCTATCGAACACGAATCTCCTATTAGTAACATTATTTATTTCTATTTGTAGACGGACAAGTCCCAATACAGCTACAAAGATTCCCTAAAGAGGTTTGAAAATATAATTTAGATAATATTACGCAGGATTCTCCTCTTGATATAGTTTTAGGACACTCGAAATTACGATCGTATAAGAATCGTTGAGGTGCAAAGTCGCCAAACTTGGGGTGTTAACATTTCAAACAAATGCCGCCACGTAAATGCGTTTGTACAATTGACAAATTATTCTGGCCCTGAAGACCAATAAACTCGACCACTTTTCCGAACGAATTTGTTTTTAATCTAAAAACCCTTCATACGTCCGAGTCTCACCATCTGCTCCCGCGTTCCAACTCCGAAATTTAATTGTTCCGCTCGCGTGCCGGAACATTAATCATTTTCCCTGTCTCCAGCTGTCTTAGTTAATAAAACTGTTCCTCCTTCCACTGGGCGACAAAACCGATTCTCCGAGTGAAGAGACAGAGAAAATGGTGGTAATTTATCGTCCTCCAGTCATTTCAAGAGATTAATGAGTAGCTATTATGCAAAGGGCCATTATTAGAGTTACGTCTTAACTTGCATTTTCCTTGTTATTCACTCTGCATTTCCTTTACCAGGCAAATAGGATTTTTTAAAATATACCTAAAGCATTTTTTTTTTCATATTCAAGGAATAACCGAGCTATGTTTTTATGCTAAAAGTCACTCTCCGATTCGGCCCAAAATTTTTTTCTGGACGTTTCAATGTGTCTAGATCAAAAACGCTGCAAATTCTTACACAGGGGTTGGTTATTCCTCGGACCAGGCGCATGGAAACTGATATAAAAACATGGGGGAAATGGGGAAAACGGTGGGTGCGGCGGGTCCCAGACCCATTCCAATCGATTCAGTGTCCATGATTTAGTGGAAAATGATACCCCACACGCCCAGGTTCCAGAAATCTCGAAAACACATATTCAAAATGGGTAGTATATACCCAATTTGACCCATAACTTCTTCCAGTGGGCGCCAATCGTCCTGAGACCCACTTCATTGGATTCAGGGTCCAAGATTTAGTGAAAATGATACCCCACTTGCCTAAATCGCCCAAAATCTCGAAAATCCATTTTTCAAAAAACACATTTTGACCCCTACCCCGCCCAAATTCGGTCCGATCGGGCTGAAAAGCTTGGAGGACCGTCCTAGGCCGGGAACAGACCCCTGACCCAAATTTCAGATTTTTAGAAAATTTTCTACTACCAAAAACGGCGTGGATGGCGGACGGCGTACTGCGGACGGACATTGACCTTTTTTGATCTAGACATCATGAAACGCCCAGAAAAAAATTTTGAGCCGAATCGGAGAGGTTGACCATTTGCATGAAAACATAGGTTGATTATTCAAGGAATAACCAACCAAAAGTCAAATGTCCGTCCGCCGTCCGCGCTGTTTTTAGTAGTAGAAAATTTACTAAAAATCTTAAATTTTGGTCAGGGGTCCGTTTATGGCTCTAGTTGGTCCTCGAAACAATTCAGCCTGATCGGACCAAATTTGGACGGAGTAGGGATCAAAATGTGTGTTTCGAAAAATGGATTTTTGAGATTTTCAAAGAGAGTTTCCTTTTCTACGAAATTCCGGACGCCGAATCCAGTGAAATGGGTCCCAGAACGATTGGATCAAAATATTACTCGCAGAAGACTGTGCTCGTGTACTGGTTATTGCGTATCTGAAAACATATCGCAGTTACCATGCCTCGCCTGGACACGAAAAGATATCAGGTGAACGCAGCAGCTACAACCTTCTATGGGATGTGAGGCGGGATGAATACAGTAACACTCAATTGGATTTGAATGTGAAGCTCTTTGAAGAATGATGTTTTTTTTCTGTAGTCTGTCAAGGTATGTTGGAAAGGGGGGAGGGGGAAGTTCTTCACTTCAATAACCTACTACTACATATATTGTTTGTTTCTATTCTGGGCGTCTCACTGCTTGAGATTGGCAAGACAATCTTCACCAGCGTGTTCGGTTGCTGTGCTCCTGTCAGAATGAAACACCAGAAGGTTGTAGCTGCTGCGTTTACCTGACATCTTTTCGTGTCCAGGCGAGGCATCGGAACTACGATATGTTTTCAGATACGCAATAACCAGTTCCTCGCAGTCTTCTGCGAGGAATATTTTGATCCAGGGATTCAAGCTGCAGGTATAGCTGTCCTGTCACTTATTGGCCGACTCCTGTGCACAGTCCTCGGTGACAACCTTTTGGCATTTCATTCTTGTGGAGCACAGCAACCGAACACGCTGGTGAAAATTGTCGTGCAAATCTCAAGCAGTGAGACGCACAGAATAGAAACTAATAATATTGTGTGGTAGTAGGTTATTGAAGTGAAGAACTCCCCCACCCTTCCCAATACACCTTGACAGACTACGGAAAAAACAGCATTTTACTAAATAATACATAATCTACACAGCCACATTCTTCTCATTGTTAAACAGCTCAATTTATTGCTATATCCTAAAGGGATTCCAGCAAATGCTGATGAGGCTAATTGAGAATATAACTGCAAAGTTTCGAAAAGATAAGAGACAAGAGAGTTTCAGAGCAATCAACTTCTTCAATTAGTAAGCAGTCAGAAGTGAAGGACGTCATTAAAACTACACCGCAGAATTATAAATTGTGTCAAAGAAACTAACGCTTCCATTCCGTTTTAGCCACCGTAGCTCAAGAATAAGAAAACGCTTGAAAGGAAAGCAAACGCTTGTGAAACTGTCTGAAACTAATAGAACCCCTTCACCCTTGAGGGTCCTGTCAACAAAACTGGGGCAAAAAGTAAATACCTTTAAAAGATATTAGAGTGGATCGAATGAACCCATCTCAGCTTATTCCCCTATTCCATGCTTTTCTGTGTCCAATTCAATTCCACAAACACGGAGCACAGTCGTATTTCCGCCAAAGTCAAGAATAATACAGTTCCGTTATTCAATTCCACTTCGAGTTCAGCCTCTGGGTAGGTGCTCTTCAGTCATGCTAATATACATACGGCAAATGACTGGTTATTTCAGCGCTCAGCTCATCATTTCAACTCCTAAGTTGCCTTTGTGGCTTATGTGGACTTTGTCCCAACTGAAATGTGGTCCCTCAGCGATGCGCTCTAGATAAGCACCTCGTTCATAACTCTATTTTCAATGGCATTTGAGCGAGTATGTGCTATGTGACTATTATCATTGTTGAACGATAACATATTTGTATAATTGACCGGTAGTTTTTGTGACGAGACTCATTGGCTGTCTGCAGGAATTTCCCAAGTATAGAAACATAATGTTGCAAACTCGCACCTGCGCCGGTCAAATGGGCTGCTGGCGTCGCAAGGTCAACGACCTGTGGAGGGCTAAGGGTCGCTCTATAACATTCGCGCGTCATATCAAATTGGCGGGAACCTCCCCGTTCGCTCGAGACAACACGTCGAGTTCCCAGAACCAGGGAACGTTCTGGAAGGTACTCGACCGAGAGGCAGCGAGTATAAAGAGACCCAGGAACGCCGCGGAGTTCAGTTCAGTTCAATTTGGAGTCCGGATATAGACTCTCTTCTCTATGACTCTCTTCTTTAATGTTGGGATGTCAGATAGTTACCAGGTGAGCTTACGAGCGAACCCAGGGAGCATATTTCCTTTAATTATGGTTGTATGGCCAGGAAATGGCTCCCTGAAGGCTTTGACAGCACCGCCAAGAATAACCCTTCACTGGGAGAGGCAAGGACGATATGCGGTGGTGGCCGTAGTTGGAGATGATGTCTTCATGGCATCGGGCCCAGCTATTGGAATGCACCTACCGCTGCTCTGGCTCAGCCATCCGGCTCTGATTGTGCAGCCGCTGCTGGCGATCCTGTGTGGTTCCACTTGCGCCAGAAATGCTGTATCTTTCAACCTGGCAGCCGTCCACATGTGCTGGTGCCGACGTGTGCACCAGCGTGGATGGCTGGGAGAGCGCCCACTCCTAAACTTGGACAGTTTTGGGGACTTGATCCCCAGAGTTTGATGTATTCCATTCCGGACCACTCCTCTTGTCGAAGCCCTGCTTTCGGCGGTAACGTCGGCCCCCGGGCCTGGCTGACAAGTCCTTTTTGGACCGAGGGACCAGGTTGTAACCACGTACCCATGTGGCGGTGCTCGTGTGCTGAGGCTTGAGGAGCTGTGGGTGGTGGCGCATGTTAATAAATTATTTATTTACTAAGAACATAAATCGTTACAATAAATTAGTAGGAATGAAACATAGAAACATTCATACCATATAAACCTCAGCCAGGCAAACAACCTAGTGACTGCCAAGCTGAGGTCCAACAGGCAACAAATACACTCAACATTCATTTCATGTACATGAGCAGGTTAGACCACACCCCAGCCACCACTGGCACTACCAAGCGGGTACAACTCAAACTGCTTGACCACAAATCACAATTTCCAAGTCTCATGATGATCCTATGAACAATAATCATTATTGCAGCAGAATAGGAGTTGAACGTATTATTAATTTCAGAATAATCTGCAGTGATCTCCCAACTGCTTATTGTGTCGGCATGTTCTCCCAAAACTACTTGCAAGGAACCATACCGTGACAAGAAGCACAAGTACAGAGGTTTTACCGGCAACGCTTGACATAAGTAGAATTCTTTCATGACAAAATAGCTCAGGATACTCAATTGAAGAAAACACTAATGTACTATGACCTACGATGTCAGATTGATAACCGAATAGGAGCAGGAGCAAGCACATAGCGCACCCCCAAATGATACCCCACACGCCTAGGTACCAGAAATCTCGAAAAACCCATTCGAAATGGGTAGATTGGTACCGATAAATTGGCGATCTAGGCGAGTGGGGTATCAGTTTCCACTAAATTTTGGACCCTGAATCGATTGGAATGGGTCTGGGACCCGCCACACCCGCTGTTTTCATTTTCCCCATGTTGAAGAAATGAGTCTCCAGCGCCTGGTCCGAAAAAAAACCAACCCCTGTGTTTTATTATTTGGACTACTGACTGGTTGAAGCTGATTCTACTAGTTTCGTGTGGACGAATGCAGAAAATCTCCTCTCACAGCAGTCATCTTTTTGCCAATCAACTGGTGGCCGGATGAGGGCTGAAACCTCAGCAGCCCGTGTTGCCTGAGAGAGCAACCCTGTGAATTACCCCACGCCGGATTGTCTCCTGTATGGGTAGACACCCCGATCCTTGCACAGCCTCTATACGTTCTTGCATAGTTGCTGGGGCAGCTCCTAATGTTTTTTGGCCATTCAATTTAAATAAGCAACCTTAATTTTCTACAATTACCTCCGAAGACAATGACTGTCCAATCCACTAAAACCTCACCCTCCCAATGGCCCAACCTGGTACTATTTATCACACGACTTCGGGTTGGACCTGGGGCCAGTCTCAGTTGTCTGCCCTTGTGGCTTGTTGCCGGGCTCTTTCTTCCTCGTTTTTTCTTCTGAGGAGAGACTCTATATAATCTGCCGTATTTTCCCATGCTTGTTTGCTTGATAGCATTCGTTTCACTAACTCTTCCGGAGATGGTGTGTTCAGGCCTATTTCTGACCACAGCTGTTCTCGTTTTAGACGCCATCGCTCACAGTCGAAAAAGGTATGTTTCACGCTGTCCTCCGTGTCTGGGCAGTGCAAGCACCCTGGACTCTGTGCGAGTCCCAGCCGGTGTAGGTATTGATAGAAAAGGCCGTGTCCTAAGAGGAATTGCATGAGGTAGTAGCTTTCCTCGCCGTGTGGCCTCTCCAGCCAGCCTCTCACTTCTGGTACTAGTCTCGCTGTCCAACGACCCCTCGATTCATTGTCCTAGATGGTCTGTCAGTCGTTCAGTGTCCTTTCCCGTTCTTCTTTGATCACTATTCTTCTATCCGCTTTCTTTCTGCAGCCAGTAGATGTATGTATTGGGCCCCCCAGCCAGTACAAGGACAGCTGGCTCCGATACCGTTCTGTATGCCCTAACTATCCTTAGCGCTCCTCGCCGTTGTACCACCATTAGTCACTTCCGGTAGTGTGCGACAGACAGTGCGCCTGCCCATGTCTCTGCTCCATACAACATGACTGAATTCGTCACTGACATGAGTACCTTTCTCTTACTTGGTCGTGGGCCCTTAACGTTCATCATTAGCCTGCTGAGTGCTGCCGTCATGCGCGATGCTTTGTCAGCGGCTGTCCTGATGTGTTCCCAGAAGGTGATTTTTGAAAACAATGACTGTAAGCTCTGCCCATTCCCACAGTTTCCTCTTCAATGCAACTCATCAATCATTGTGAAATTGTTTTAGTGGGTACGGTCTTGTTGAGAGAAATTCCTTAGTTATTCTTTAATTCTCATTATTCGCTAATGGCCAATCCGATTATTCCTGTTCGCTTGGTACAATTCGCAAGAACGCGGCGGGAATAGCAAGTCGGTCAAAACGTTCGGTTTATCAGCTTATTTCCCCCCTTTGAAGTGTAGTTCCCATGTCAAACGAAGAGCTGAGGTCGTTTCTGAGCTCCCAAGTAAAAGTTTTATGCGGCAGTACATGGGTTGTAAAGACACTTTTCAGGGCCTGCTGGGAAAGTGCGCCTTTCCCCAGGGCCTCTTTCACTCTCCGATATAAAAAGCCTTTTGATTTAGGTCGTACCTTTTCCGTTATTTGCTCCTTTTTTCGTGTCAAGCGTATCTATACGTATAGAATATGTACTATATAATGGTGCTCTAACAGATTTTATGATAAGTTTTCCAGGACGTCCAACTATCATATGGTGGTGTCGTGGACGTCCTCTAACTGGAAGATAGGAACCATTTCGCTCATGGCTCTTTATTGCCTTACCACCTTGAGTGTTTTGGTTGGTTATTCCTTGAATTATCAACCTATGTTTTCATGCGAAAAGTCAATCTCTCCGATCGGACCAAATTTAGGTGGGGTAGGGCTCAAAATGTGAATTTCGAACAATTGATTTTTGCGATTTTTTGCCATCTAGGTGTGTGAGGTATCATTTTCCACTTATTTTTGGACGCTGAATATTATGAGACGGTTCCCGGAACGATTGTTGTCCTCTGGATGATACCATGGGTCAAAATGGGTGCTCATTTACCCATTTACCCATTCCGAATGTGTTTTCGAGATTTCTGGTACCTAGGCGTGTGGGGTATCATTTTCCACTAAATTCTGGACCGTGGATCGATTGGAATGGGTCCGGGACCCGCCACACGCACTGTTTCCCCCATTTCCCCCATGTTGGAATATGTGTTTCCGAGATTTCTGCTACCTAGGCTCGTAGGGTATGATTTTTTACTAAATTTTGGTCGCTGAATCCAATGAGACGGGTCCCGGGACGATTTGTGCCCTCTGGATGAGGTTATGGGTCAAAATGGGTGCCTATTTACCCATTTCGAATGTGTGTTTTCGATATTTCTGGTACATCATTTTTCACCAAATTTAGGAGCCTGAATCGATCGGAATGAGTCAACGAAACTCCACATTCACTATTTTTCTCCATTTTCCCCATGTACTGGTCCGAGGAATAACCAACCCGTGTGTATGAATTTGCAGCGTTTTTTTCCAAATTGTTTGATCTTGGAGGGTCTTGGATTTGGAGTCTGACTCCACAAAACCAAGTCCCTGAAACGGAAAAAAGGCTTTCACTATGAAAAATTATACAATTCCAGCGTACGATTGGGAATTGGTATGAATTAAGTATGAGGAGGCTCGTTTCCCTCTTTCCTTTCGAGGATAAAGAAAAACTTCGATTTAAAGGGCTTACAACGGGAACAAGACGAATTGCGGTGATTCATCATTGGATTCGGAGTTAGAGAAGAAGTTTAGTTCGCGATTGAGCCCACGTAACATCCGTTGAAGAAAATCCACTAAATGAGCGGATAAGAAAAACGGGAAAGTGGACGTGGCTGGCGCAGGTGCCAAGTTTTGATCGATTCAGCTGAACCTAATAACCGTTCTCTTGGCCTCCTTTGCTTCCAAGTGACCTTTTAGTTATTTGGTGAAAAGTCGCCGACCCACTACATTAATATTTTCTCAGGTGCTAACGTCTTCGAGGAAGGGTGAGCGATTTTCATTCGTTTCTATTCTGAGAAACGAGAAATTGATTTCTTTTAGGAACGTAAAATTTTTATTATTGAGCATATAATCCACAATTAATTGATAAGTAGGCTTTTTCAATTTCGGTTCTTTCTGATGACCCTGGAATGAAGCGAACTTTTTTGATTCCTCAGTGCACCAAAAATTGAAATAAAGTGTAGCATGAGCCATATATCCTCTCAAATGCTTGCTGACCTTATGCATCTTAAAATAAGTAACGGTGGTGAAATAATAGGCAGCATTTTCACTAAAGATGTCCATTTTCTTGTCTTGTTGAATACAATCTGACTAGCTACAGATAACATCAAGGCAAATGAGAAGAAAATGGCGTTCGTTCTCATTATCACACGCTTCCTGTCTCATGTAGCCCAAAAATATATTGATTGCTCGTCATTTTTGTCTTGAAAGAAACCGGATTTCTTCTAAATTACCCCTGTTTTTTAAATTGTGGAACCTACCCATATTTTTCAAGGCACGTTTTTGCTAGATGGATTCAAACCGATTAAGCGACCGGCAGGAATGGGTTGTCCAAGGGCGGGTAAAACCTCCTCCACGACTTTACAGCCGCGTTAATTCTTCAAAAGGGCGGTTTTTCGGGGTAGTTGGGAACCTCTGGCCTTAATCCTGAGGATTCCAGGGACGTAAATCTCCCTTTCAAGGACGGAAGCCGTGGAGAAAGATAACCTGCCAGACTCGCTCGCGAAGTCCGGGAATTACTCGCTCAAACCAACTTGTGGCCGGAAGAGGGTTCTGAACATTAGTGATGGGGTGGCCCCTCATAAGATACTGTGCCGTAACATTGGGGTAAGAAAGAATCACTAGTTGCCAGACTCGGTCTTGAAAGAGACCGCCATTCCATCCCCTTCAAAATGACCCTGGCTTCTAAATGGAGTCATATCAAAGTTAAGTCAGGTTAACATCGAAACTGATGAAACCATGCCGATTGTGGGGTCCCGATCTGACAAATTTCTACCAAACTTATTATTTCATCGAGTTTTTAAGCGTACTGTGCGCTAATTTATTGAAAAACGCTGATATCTTTTCACAGAGGTTCGTTATTCCTCGGACCAGGCGCATGGAGACTTATTTCAATCGATTCAGCGTTCAAAGTTTGGTGGAAAATTATACCCCTTACGGCTAGGTACCAGAAGTTCAAAATTCAAAACACACATTACAGGCCGCAAGACCCAGTAAAGTCCACCTTCGTCATAATTGTGCGCTAGATCATTTGAGAACCCTGCTCTATGGCTCTATGGCTTCCCTGCATATCAGGCACCCAACCCTCTTCCGGCGTTCGCCTACCTGTGGCAGCCCAAGATGGATCTTGTGTAGGTGCCGGGTTTTGCAAGGGATCTTTTTGATTCACTCTTCTGCTCTGCTAAAGCAGGAAACCCACTATGCCGTCACCGTCAGGCACCGTCCGGCACCGTCGGTCACCGTTGCGTTCCGGCAACATTGCTTTGCATTGATTTAAACGAACGGCAACCCACTATACCCGTCCGTCACCGGCAACGACCGTGTCCGTCCCACCATTGCTGTTTGGGGCATTCTTGCCGGATCGCCGGTCCGTCATTTCTCCAGTCGACATTCAACTATCAGTGAAGTCACATCGCCAGTGTTTCTTGTAGTGTGCCTTTTGTGTAGTGAGCGATGAGTAGGGACGAAATGTTGATAGAGGCTGTTAGGGAGTATCCCTTCCTTTATAATATTAGTGATAATAGTTATCACGACAACTGGAAGAAAGATAATGCTTGGCAGGAGATCTCAGAAAAGTTTGATAGCACATGCTTTTCTTCAGCACATGCTGCGGCTATTACTAGCAACTCCTCGTCTGATGAACTCTCCATCGCAACTGATGCATTTCTTCTGGTTAGCTCCGGTTTTTGACGGAGCAAGCCGGGCAAGTGGGTTATCGCCGAAAAAATGACGGTGAAGGCGGTGACTGACGGTGATTGACGGTGCCGGACGGTGCCTGACGGTGACGGCATAGTGGGTTTCCTGCTTAAGCCTCCGTACTAATGTGCCTCTTCTCATGCTTGCAGTATTCCATCAATGGCATGCTATGAGCTTTAGGGATGGAAGGCTGTGGAGCTGTTGGGACTCATTGCCTAATGTAGAAGTGGCGGCACTTACTCGCCACTCTACAGGCATTTGTAGGGGTACCTAAATAGGAAAACACTCCACCTGCAGCCACACTCATCCAGCCGGTGGATACAGCAGCTAAAGAACAGTCACCAAAGTTTGGAAGTATTGGAAGGTAGGAATACCGAGAAACTCAAGTCTTGACCAAAACAAGATTATTGTTTGTAAGCTGTATCACTTGACTTAAGCCCTCTCCAACAAATCTACTACTACAGCAGCCACACAAATGGACTTGATATATACTGAAAATGTAACAATTGACCCATGCCTCTACTCAGGACCACGATTGTGGTACCGCACATCGGATCATCCAAGACCAAGGACTCCTCCAGTGAATCTTGTCACATTGTTGCCTTGCCTACAAACCCTGGACTCCATGGTTGTAGTGATGACTCTGTCCAGACCTTACCCTGTAGGGGGAGGGTTGAGGTTTGGAATGGAAAAATCCTGTGGTTTCCAGGTAACATTAGTGAGATGTGGTGGAACACCTTTAGATTCTTTTCATATTTTGAAAACCACAAAAATCTTTCTGGCAGCATAGCACTCCAGTTCATTCGTCACCCTGTTCTTTGTGCTCCACAGTCCTGCGAAAGGAGTCCTTTGCTGAAACGTTGTAGGCAGAGCGAGTACTCATGTTATTACCATAATTCGAGCGGAGTGTACGAAATCGGTAGAACACATCATACGAAATTCCTAATGGAGCCCCACACCCACCCCACCATCCCTCACTCATTACATGCCGATGTTCCTTACCAAATCTCTCTACCCGTAAATTTCATCTCCAGAAATCGCGTTTCATTTACGGAAAATAGCATCGATGTTGAACCGAAAATCCCTTGCTTCTTGTTTCCTCGCCACCTTAATGTCTATTTGAATTAGTGAGAAGCGAGAAATCTCAGGTGGCTTGAAATTGGGGTGTTCACAACGCTCTTGGGCAGAAATGTTTCATGCCCACGTCATAACCACGTAGCTCAAGCTTGGCGGAATAACTTTGACTTTGTATGATTGCGAGCAAAGGAGGTTTCAGTGCTCTTGAAGTCCTACTCTCGCAAAGGAATTTCTGGGCCATTAGGTCCGTACTAGTCCATCTATGGCAGTTCGTCGCTCTTTTCCTCTTCGGAAATATTACTGCAAGCTGGGCGTTTCTTAATATTTCCTCCGCCATCTCTCCTCGTTCTCTTTGTTCGCTCTAATGATTCTTTCTACCCTCGTCTTCATTTTGAAGCTTTTCCTTCGGAGTTCTTGCCTCATCACTCCATTTCCTTATCATTGTCCTTCTTGGTGGAGCCCTCTCCGGATATTCTCGACAAAGCTACGACCCTTTTTTCCTTCTCCTCTCCATCAGCTCACTATCTTCTCTTATAGCTCTCACAACTCGTTATGCACCTAAATGTTGATTAACGCCTTTGCCTTGCCGTGATGAAAACCCCCTTTAGGCCAAGAAAATCGAATTTCCTTCAAGCAGAGAGAAAAGAAAAGGTTGATCAAGCCGGGTGATTTCACCCCATAGGAAAGCTGACACGTCGCTGTCTTTCATCTGGACGCTGCCTAACTTCGCTTCTTGATGTATTCCAAACTCTGTTGAAGGCAGTGCCTTCAAGTAGGTGTTACCTACTCCAAATCCACGCATTTTCGGGTTGATTAATTTCTATTTCCGAAATAGGAAGTTCATTCCTGCAATCCTGAGAATCTAGTGCAAGCTTTCCAATCTTTCCTTTCGAGGCCTGGCAACAGAAGAACTGAAAGAAGACGCTCCAGCCATGTTGGTACCTATGCATCTTGTGCACCACATCTACTTTAGGTCGTGTTTAGCCAGGTTCGTACACGTGCAAACTCTGCAGGACTTTGGCCATCAAGAAGCGAGACGTGAGTGCTGCAGGTTCAAGGCGCGGCGTATCTCAACACAGCTGCAGCCGACATGGCGGATGATGCTAAAAGGGAAAACTAAAGACACAAATGCGAGATCATACATGCGCAAGGAATGGTCAAGAGCGATGTTGAAAAACGATGAGTCGAACCCTGTGACAGCGCAAATAATTTGAATTATTGTAAGGCAATAGGGTTCTCCCTTCCTCTGCTCCAGGATCATGGTTGCTGGAATGCGAGGATTTGAGCCCCGATCCGTAAAAAGTAAAACCAAACAAGCAAATTCTTTCACACGGATTGGTTATTCCTTGGACCAGGCGCATGGAGACTCATATCTTCAACATGGGGAAAATGGGGTAAACAGTGGGTGTGGCGGGTCCCGAACCCATTCCAATTGAATCAGGGTCCAAAATTTAGTGGAAAATGATAACCCAAACGCCTGGGTACCAGAAATCTCGAAAACAAGCATTCGAAATGGGTAAATAGGGACCCATTTTGACCCATAACCTCATCCAGAGGGGACCAATCGTTCTGGGACCCATTTCATTGGACTCAACGTCCAAAATTTAGTGGAAAATGATACCCCCACACGCCTAGGTTTCAGAAATCTCGAAAACACATATTCAAAATGGGTAGATAGATACTCATTTTGACCCATAACCTCATCCAGAGGGCACCAATCGTCCCGGGACCCATTTCATTGGATTCGGCGACCGAAATTTAGTGGAAAATGATACTCAACACGCCTTGGTGTCAGAAATCTCGAAAACACATATTCAAAATTGGTAGATAGGCACACATTTTGACCCATGACCTCATCGAGAGGGCACCAATCGTTCCGGGACCCATTTCATTGGATTCAACGTCCAAAATTTAGTGGAAAATGATACCCCACACGCCTAGGTGTCAGAAATCTCGAAAACACATATTCAAAATTGGTAGATAGGCACACATTTTGACCCATAACCTCATCCAGAGGGCGCCAATCGTTCCGGGACCCATTCCATTGGATTCAACGTCCAAAATTTAGTGGAAAATGATACCCCACACGCCTAGGTTTCGGAAATCTCGAAAACATATTCAAAATGGGTAGATAGATACTCATTTTGTCCCTCATCCACCTCATCCAGAGGGTGCCAATCGTTCTGAGACCCATTTCGTTCGATTCAGCGTCCAAAGTTTAGTGGATATATTCAAGGAATAATCAACCAAAACCGGCCCGTACCTAGGCATATCAAACTATACTGAAAGAATTTACAACATAATGGTTCATGGAGCACCATGAATTTTGATCTAATATAAAAATAGGTTTTCTGTTCCCAAAACCTCAAGTTTTTCGTTTTGATTCAAAATTCCAGACGTCCATCTGGTGTCCGGTGAAAATTCGGTAATTTTTATTCTAAATTTCCACTTTGCAGGCCGCAAGGTGTGAGACGCTTCCCATACCCGTCAGATTTCCCCAGAATAATAAATCATTTCGAATAATTTGCAGCGCGTTCACCCTGTATCAGCCTGAAACGTCAATACAAACGTTAAATGATCGTTGGGCCATTTGCCTCGTTTTAGGGACTCAATTTCTCAACTTCCCTTGTTGCTTTGTATGGCGTTCCTTCCCCCCTAAATTCCCTTTCTGCCTGAGGGCCCATTGAAATCTCATCGAGCTCACAGAATTTCCTCTCTAACGACGCGCAACAGATCCGAGGCGAGTTCATTTTCGTAATGGACGTTTGCTGTGTACAGTCCTTGGGAAAATGATAAAATCCTACGGCTGTGAGAGTTTAGGGACCCAACAACCCTCCGCGTTTTCTGTTTTTTTGTGTCCTCTGAAGGCGTATAATGAAAACTTGCTCGCCCTTCCCCCTATGATGTGGCTTGACCATAATGAGGGTAGTGATTACTTTTCTCTACTTCAAATATTTACCACTCAACCATCTTCAACCTAATTCTCAAACATTTACTAACTGCTGAATCCGTAAGCAGACTGGTTTTATCTTCTTTTCAACCTGAACCACTTCCGTTTTAAAACGCGCAGCCCATCTGGAGTAATTGCTTCATTTTCCCTCGGCATTTCTCTCGGATTTTCGCCTCTTTCCGTTTTTAAGTTGTTACTTAACGTTATGGTTTTCACATTGTATTCTCAATCTAGATTAGGTGTTTCTATTTAACATTTTTTTAGCGACTCCACTCTTTAATAATAACAGTTTGAAAACCGAGTACCTGTTTTATAAAAACGGTCCCTCAATTCCATTTTAGTAACTCAACAAATGCTGCAAATTCATTTACACGGGTTGGATATTCCTCGCACCAGGCGCATGGTAACTCATTTCTTCAAAATGGGTGTGGTGGGTCCCAGACCATTACAATCGATTCAGGGTCCAAAATTTACTGGAAAATGATACCCCACACGCCTGGGTACCAGAAATCTCGATAATCAATTTTTCAAAATGAACGAATGACAGTACGCCTTCCAGGCCGACTTTGGTAGTAGAAAATTTTCTAAAAATCTGAAATTTTGGTCAGGGGTCCGTTTCCGTCTCTTCTTGGTCCTTGAAACTTTTCAACTCAATCGGACCAAATTTGGGTGGGTTAGGGGTCAAAATGTGTATTTCTATTGTAGCGAGATTGCACCTGCACCTGTCAAATGGGCTGCCGGCGTCGCAGGGTCAACGACCTGTGGAGGGCTAAGGGTCGCTCTCGAACATTCGTGCGTCCTATTGAATTGGCTGGAACCTTCCCATTGGCTCGAGACAACATGTCGAATTCCCAGAACCAGGGAAGTTTTGAGAAGGTACTCACCCAGGAGGCAGCAAGTATAAAAGGAACCCAGGAACCCGCACAGTTCAGTTCAATTCAGAGTCTGTATATAGATGCTTTGGGCTATAAATCATGCTGCGCAGTGTTATAAATTAGTGCGACAACCGCGTTACAACCGCAAATTGTGCTTTGTGATTGTGTATTGTGTGAACAAAGACACTGCATTTGAGTGAACAATTGTAATAAATTATTTACGAAGAATATAAATCGTTACACTATTAATGGATTTTCGAGATTTTAGGCGATTTAGGCGTGTGGGGTATCATTTTGTACTAAATTTTGGACGCTGAACCCAATGAAATGGGTCCCGAAACGATTGGCGTCCTCTGAATGAGGTTATGGGTCAAGGAATAACCAACCAAAACCTTACTCGAAGAAGGATCATTCAAGAGTGCATGGTATTCGAAGGCCACTTTCTGCAACTAGGCTCTGGTATATTTCTGGCAAAACAGCACTTATTGAAGATTACAAGTTATGATTCGGAGGTTCGTTGCAGTTTGAAGGGTATCCATTCAAATTACGGATTCTCTTATCCACTGTACGTTGGGAAATGAGCTGCAGTTGGTCGCATGTACACACTAGCGTACGTATGGTCGCAAATTACGAGGGATCTATCCTCCACGTAGGTCCACCTACTTCAGAATCGCCTCCGGACCCACCATTAGGTATACTGTGGAGTGCGTTGCTAATCATTAGGAGTGTTGATAGACCTGCACCTGCTTGTTCTCAGCGACGTTACGTTGATGTGAGTTCGCATACTAATCAACGGTGGTATTGGATACTCCTCTGGCTAAATATGGCTTTGCTAATTATCACTGTGCGTGGTCCAGAACCGGCTGAGTTTAGATCGATCGTGCTTCCCCGTCCATCAGGGATGAGCTTATTAAGATGATTTCACTCCTCCTGAGATTTAGCCCGGAATTTTCCACCTGAAAAGGGTTGTCCACTTTGCAATTTCTCAACGTTTTCGTGACAATTGGTTTGACAGTAGGTTCCATGTTCCAGGGCGTCCCGAATTTCTTCCAAATATGTTCCAGTATTCCCCTCTAGTATTGTGGTATTACATGAATAGGTTTGGCCGTTATATAAATTTTGATGGAATAATTTGTGGCGCATGACAGAGATATGTTCTAGGAGTCTATGTGCCAAGGGTTTGCAGTGGGTCCAGTAGTCAGCGCCACCATGCTTGAGCTTACCACTGCTAGGTATATTGAGTGAGCATCGACAACCCTTTTCTTATAGATCGCGATCTTCCCTTGGTTAAGGTGTAACAAATAAAACCTCTGTATAGTGTAGGTGTATCAGAAGAATACAACTCAGTGAAGGAGCAAGGTTTCGGTCCTACCCCTAAGAAATAAGGATACTTTTAAAAGTTGTCAGGCACCCTTTATCCACTAATATGTGTCTATTATATTATAGCAAGAGGTTAATAAGACTTGAGTAACGCCTAATATAACCCGAAATGTTTCAACTTTTTTTTTTAACTTATGTTTACATGCAAAATTTTAATCTCTCGGATTCGGCCCAACATTTTTTTCCGGGCTTTTTTAAGGTCTCTAGATCAAAATGAGCGATTGTCCGTCTAAAAAACTCAAAATTTTGGTTAGGGACCCTTTTCGGGTGGGGTAGGGGACAAAATGTGTTTGGATAAAAGAATTTTCGATATATTCGACGATCTATGTGGGGTATCATTTTCCACTAAATTTTGGACCCTGAATCGATTGAAATGAGTCCGGGTCCCACCACACCCACTGTTTTCCCCATTTTCAGTAAATATAATAATCGTAAAACTAAATATTACATGCAAAAAATCAATCTTCGATTCGGCCCAAAAAATTTTTTCTGAGCGTTTCAAGGTGTATAGATCAAAATTAATAAATGTCCGTCCGTCGTCCAAGCCAACTTTGGTGTTTGAAAATGTTCTAAAAATCTTAAATTATGGTCAGTGACGCTTTCTGGGAGGGTTAGAGGTCAAAATGTGTATTTCGAAAAATGGATTTTTGTGATTTCTGGTACCTAGACGTGTAGGGTATCATTTTCCTCTAAATTTTGGACGATGAATGACTCCATGAATGACCAACCCCAGTGAATGAATTCACAGCGTTTTATTTTCGGACTTGCCCTTTCTTATCCGACCGTGAGAGGAGCGAACGTTTTGGGCCGCTCTATCACATAAAAGGGAGGTTATCCGAGAATATATACCCTAGGAACGGAACTACAGCATCAACTCGATAAATACCAGCAACCCTGATGAGTTTCCCTCATTGCACTTGGGCTCGGGAAACGTTGATCCATGGAACAGAGTTAAGAGCTCCCATTACTTACCCAGAAGGATTTATCCCCGTCGGGTTTTGGCGTCTGGAGAGCGCTCGCTAACGAAACGAAATAAAAGCTCAACTGAAGCTATGGTGACGCATTATCTCTAGAAAGTGTTATCCGATCTTGATAATCGCTTTTGGGATGTCTTGGAAGCAATTTCCAACATTCTATCGTGGCTTCATTCGTCTGGACGTCCTCTGTTTAGGTAATAGCGGATCATCTGAGAAACCGAGACATATTCGTTCAGCCGGAAAACGGAACTTTTATTTTGGAAAAATAATATATCGCACCCGTCGTGGAATACTGTCACATTTCAAAAAATTCATTTTTCGGTTTGTGACGGCAACGTCTAATTTGCTCGTAGAATAAAGCACCAAGCGCAGTCCAGTAGTTGGCCGCCGGACAGGGGTAGTTACAGTTTCAAGTTGAGGGGATTCGCCTGCTGCATTTGCTGCATACTGTTGCATCTTTCACTCCAGTAATAACCTTGAACACGTCTGGTCCTGATGTGACAGTATTCCACGACGGGTGCGATATGTACTATAATGGCTGAGACCTTCAGACCTGCTGAGATTTTATGTGTATTGGTTGGTATTCCTTGAATAATCAACCTATGTTTTCATGCAAATGTCAATCTCTCCAATTCGGCCCATAAATGTTTTCTGGACCTAGGCGTGTGGGGCATCATTTTCCACTAAATTCTGGACCCTGGATCGATTGAGGACCCGCCACACCCACTGTTCCCCCCATTTCCCCCATGTTTGAATGTGTGTTTTTGATATTTCTGGTACCTAGGCGTGTGGGGTATCATTTTCCACTAAATTGTGGATCCTCAATCGATTGGAATGGGTCCGGTACCCGCCACACCCACTGTTTCCATTTTCCCCATGTTGAAGAAATGTATCTCCATGCGAATGGTCCGAGGTTAGTCCACATGCGCCTTGTCCGAGGAATAACCAACCCGTGTGTAAGAATTTGCAGCGTTTTTATTTTTTGTGTATTTGATGTGTATTTTTAATGTGTGTACCACAATTGTTCTCCTTAACCATGATTCTTCATCAGACTTGGAAGGTTTGGCGTGGACTGTCACATCTGGCACGAAGGAGAAGTTGGGATCGTCCAAGTGGTGTTTTTGGTGAACGAAGGTGCTCTCATCACTGCCACGACCGACGACTGCGTCCACCTTTGGACCTTCAGACAAAAGAAGCCGGATCTAGTTCACAGCCTGCAATTCCAAAGAGAAAGGTAAGAACTTATTGCTTTCGTATTTAGCTCAGGATCCGAACTGTCAACGATCCCTCCAGAAAAGGGCCAACTTGTGTTGAATGAGGGTCAGATCCTCTTCTCAGGGTCGGTAAATTGATACGAAATCCCATCGACGGAGAAGAGGCTCATCATTACCGCGAATGAAGCCACAAGTGTTCTAACAATATTACTCTTCCATCCTTTCTCCCATTTCGGCGCCCCTTTTTTCTGTCGAGGGAAACCACTTGACGGAAAAACGAGAACCCGTATACACAGGACGCCCTTTGCACACGACGCAATATCTTTCACAAATCCGATCAATAGGGTGAGATGGGGATTTGGACCCATATTTCCAGGAGGAAACAAATCGGTCGGGTAGAAAAATAGGAAGGGCCGATATTTTTCGAAGAAATGACGGTCGCCAGATTTCCTCGAGCGGGTGAGTAAGTCAGATTTGTTTCAGAAAACTGGGTTTTAGCGGGATATGAGCTTGTTCTAAGCTTTCATTACCTTGTAGAAAGGAAGGATTTTCATTCCCATTGGAAAGTGCTTCTTATTGTTTTAATTTCATCATTTTAGCGAAGTTACTTATCCTAATAGTAGGTTCTACTGTGCATCCATAGATATTGTTGCGAGCTCGCACCTGCACCGGTCAAATGGGCTGCTGGCGTCGCAAGGTCAATGACCTGTGGAGGGCTAAGGGGCCATTCTCGAACATTCGCGCGTCCTATAGAATTGGCTGGAACCTTCCCATTTGCTTGAGACAACTCGTCGAGTTCCCAGAACCAGGGAACATTCTGGAAGGTACTCGACCGAGAGGCAGTGAGTATAAAGAGACCCAGGAACGCCGGGGAGTTCAGTTCTGTTCTGAGTCTGAATATAGACGCTTCGTGTTATAAATAGTGTTATAAATTAGTGCGACAACTGCCAAATTGTGATTGTGTCATTGTGTAAGTGCGCGAATGTGAACAGTGTTTCATGTGAACGATTGTAATAAATTATTTACTAAAGAACATAAATCGTTACAATATTAACAAAAATGTGTTTTTTTTATTACAAATTTTAAATTAATAAATGAATAATGAAAAAATAAAATGAATAAATAAATTAATACTTGTAGTTGGCTTAATGGCTATTGTGCACTGCTGGACGGTGGAGCTGTTCTCGAATGAGTGTAACTATGTATATAACTATGTATGTAACTATGTATACGTACCGATGAGAGCAGCTTCACATTGTCCGCTCTGGTACTCTGGTAAATCCCCATCCAGGCAAAGTGCTTTCCACTCACGAGACGTTCCATTTTGGCATCTTCTCGTTCCTGCCAGCATAACCAACTCACGAATTCACATGAAGCGTGCCCTTTTGAGCGAGACCCCCCCCCCCCTCCCCTCCAACGACCGAACTTCTTATCCGATCAAATAATATGCCCTCCAACTAGAAGGAAAGTTACTCAACGTAAATACCTACTCAGAATCTTTTCCAACATTTGTAAGAGCCTTTCAACGTAACTCAATATGAGGAAACTAACTTCTGACCTTTGATACCGGGGCAGTTACGTTTCCTCACAAAAGGACTCATTTGGTGTGGCAAAAGCTCCATTTACAAATTGCAATTTCAAGGTATTCGATTAGGAATGAAATTCCACTCGAAAAGTACAAGTCGACCGAAAAGAATATTTTGAAGTGAGTTCTGCTGTAATATCGTGCTCGGTTTCATTGGTTCCTTTTTAAGCACTCTTTTTTTTCGGGCTGAAATGGTTTATTCTAGTAAGGGGATTAGAACTTCCCTCAACAGGGCCAGTACTAAGAGGTTTCCGCGAGTAATTTAATATTCGTGCAAAACTGAAGGTTGAAAATTCATATTTTCTCGGTCTATACATATTTCATTTCCATCTCGGGAATGACGCCAGGTGGAAAGGAGAGGAATTTTACCGGTATCTATCCAATGTCGTCGTGAACTGGGACAGAATTAATTTATGTCGTTGTACATGTCTGTTTAGAGGTCAATTATTGTGTTTGAGTGTTTTGACAAATTGATTATTTACATAGGCACACAATTTGTCAAATTGCCAAATGCAAAGGCAAGAAAAATGTTCTGAAGATGAAAATGTTCCGCTATTTGAGAGCATGAGGTTGTTTAAAATACACCTACGAGGGAATGCAATTGAGGCAGCCACCACACATGGGCAGGCCAGGGCCTGAGGACTGGACTGAAGGCCTCGAGGTTTGGCTTGAACGATCGTTGCTCACACACTTTTGATATTTTTCCTTCAGTTTGGATTGTAGTAGCAATTGGGGACGACATATTGTTAACATATCAACTTGCTTAATTGAAAAAAAGGGAAAAAGAAGGAAATTATGTACAGAAGTACGTGGTCTAAAGAGTGATTGTTGAAAAGAAGAAATGAATATACAGAAGTACGTGGTCTAAAGCGTGGTTGATGAAGAGAGGAAAAGAGTGCGCAGAAGTGGTTGATCTAATGTGTGGTTGTTGATAAGAAAGAAAGAGAAAATAAAAATGGAAAAAAGAAGGAAGGAATGTACAGAAGTACATGGTCTAAACAGTGATTGATGAAAAGAAGGAATCAGAACAGAAGTACGTGGTCTTAAGTGTGGTTGTTGAATAGAAGGAGAGAGTGCAGAAGTACGTGGTCTAATGAGTGATTGTCAAAATGAAGGAAAGAGTGCAGAAGTACGTGGTCTAATGAGTGATTGTCAAAATGAAGGAAAGAGCGCAGATGTACGTGGTCTGAAGAGTGATTGTTGAAAAGAAGAAATGAATGTACGTGGTACGTGGTCTAAAGCGTGGTTGATGAAGAGAAGGAAAAGAGTGTGCAGAAGTGAGTGATCTAAAGTGCGGTTGTTGATAAGAATGAAAGAGAAAATAAAAATGGAAAAAAGAAGGAAAGAATGTGCAAAAGTACGTGGTCTTAAGAATGATTGTTGAAAAGAAGGAAAGAGTGCAGAAGTACGTGGTCTAATGAGTGATTCTCAAAATGAAGGGAAGAGTGCAGAAGTACGTGGTCTAATCAGTGGTTGTCATATAGAAGGAATGAGTGCAGAAGTACATGGTCTAAAGAGTGGTTGTTGAAAGGAAGGAAAGAATGGACAGAAGTATGTGGTCTAATGAGCCATTGTCAATTAGAAGGAAAGATTACAGAAGTACATGGTCCAAAGAGTGATTGTTGAAAAGAAGGAAAGAATGTACAGAAGTACTTGGTCTAAGGAGTGGTTGATGAAGAGAAGGAAAAGAGTGCGCAGAAGTACGTGGTCTAAAGAGTGGTTGTTGAAGAGAAGAAAAGAGTACAGAAGTATGTGGTATAATGAGTGGTTTTCAAATAGAAGGAAAGTGTGCAGAAGTGTGTGGTGTAAAGAGTGGTTGTTGATGAGAAGGAAAGAGTGCAGATGTACGTGGTCTTAAGCATGGTTGATGAGGAGAGAAAAAGAGTGCTCTAAAGAAGAGTGCTCTAAAAAGAGAGATCTAAAGTCTGGTTGTTGATACGAATGAAAGAGAAAATAAAAATGGAAAAAAGAAGGAAAAAGAATGTGCAGATGTACGTGGTCTAAAGAGTGGTTGTTGAAGAGAAGGAAAGAATGTACAGAAGTATGTGGTCTTAAGAGTGTTGTTAAAAAGAAGGAAATTATGTACAGAAGTACGTGGTCTAAAGAGTGATTGTTGAAAACAAGGAAAGAATGTACAGAACTACGTGGTCAAAAGCGTGGTTGACGAAGAGAGGAAAAGAGTGCAGAAGTACGTGGTTTAAAGTGTGTTTGTTGAATAGAATAGGGCGCAGAAATATTTGGTCTAATGAGTCATTGTCAAAATGAAGGAAAGAGTGCAGAAGTATGTGGTCTAAAGCGTAGTTGATGAAAAGAAGGAAGGAATGTACAGAAGTATTTGATCTAAAGTGTGGCTGATGAAAAGAAGGAAATTTCCCCACATGAATCTTCTGTTGGAACTTAAGTTGGCCTCTAATGACTGGAACAACTATTTGAGAACGGACAATGAAACATACAATAGATTGCTATCATCGGTCACACCATTGATAAGGAAAAGAAGCAGTTCCAGACGTTCTGACGTTCCAGATTTAAGTCCTTAATTTTTGTTCCCCCCTTTTTTTTATAATCGTTCCGTATTTAATTATTCTTCTTAATCACAATATTTGTCGAGGCGTTCGGTCACGTTTTATTCAATTTTTAAAGCAATCGAGCGTAGGCTGCTTGCCTCCTTGTCCTATCATTTTAGTCATAGCACTTCATTCTCCATAAACACTCACATGGAGAGACGGACACTGTACTAAAATTTCACGACCCGACAATTTACAAGCAAGAAAAAACACGTGATATGCGGTGAAACCCCCAGGAGGACTACGGTGACAGGCAATTTTCGCCAAAATATACACCGTACGGGGGTGTATGATGAAATCTGAGAATTCAACGTTTTAACTACTCTTATTGGTTAATAAGTTTTTTATAGAGGCCCCTGTGTCATTGGGGTAACTTAACAGGAATCAAATCTGTCTGTATAATTTGAGATGATCGTTCTGACGTCATACATCCAGAAAGGAGGGGTGAAAGGGGTGCGGAATCGACGTACGGAGAGCGGAAAAAAAATTTCCTTTGCGAAGATGTGGAGACTCAGTTGTGTCCAAAATTCACGGTTCTCGGTTTTGGTTGGTTATTCCTTGAATAATCAACCTATGTTTTCATGCAAATGGTCAACCTCTCCGATTCGGCTCAAAATTTTTTTCTGGACGTTTCATGATGTCCTGATCAAAAAAGGTCGATGTCCGTACGCCGTACGCCGTCCGCCGTCCACGCTGTTTTTGGTAGTAGAAAATTTCTAAAAATCTGAAATTTGGGTCAGGGGTCTGTTCCCGGCCTAGGACGGTCCCCCAAGCTTTTCAGCCCGATCGGACCAAATTTGGGCGGGGTAGGGGTCAATATGTGTTTTTTGAAAAATGAATTTTCGAGATTTTGGGCAATCTAGGCGAGTGGGGTATCATTTTCCACTAAATTTTGGACGCTGAATCCAATGAAGTGGGTCCCGGAACGATTGGCACCCACTGGAAGAAGTTATGGGTCAAATTGGGTATATATTACCCATTTTGAATATGCGTTTTCGAGATTTCCGGTATCTGGGCGTGTGGGGTATCATTTTCCACTAAATTTTGGATCCTGAATCGATTGGAATGGGTCTGGGACCCGCCGCACCCTCTGTTTTCCCCATTTCCCCCATGTTTATGAAATGAGTCTCCATACGCCTGGTCCGAGGAATAACCAACCCCTGTGTAAGAATTTGCAGCGTTTTCGTTGTTAAATTTAGAATATTTTTCAAAAACATCTTGAAAATCCATTCATTTTGATTCACACCCGCTGCACGCAATTCGGCCGTGAATTGTCCCAACGGTTTGTTGAGTTGAAGAAAGGGTCTCTGGATGGTGGGGGAAATTCTCGATAAATTTGGTTGATACTGTCACGATTGCGATATTAACGAGGTAGCTGAACGCCCCCCGGTCGGGTTACTTTCTATTTCTCTTCCCTCTTCCTCACCCCTTCACCTCGGAAAAAGACGGATTATCGTTGAATTCCTAACAAATTGCGTTCGGATTCCTAGCTCTGAACTCGTAGCTCACGTCAGGTAAAATTGAGGTTCAACGCGAAGCGCAGGTTAGGTAGCGGCTATCGATCCGGGGGTTTCATCTTCGTGCTTTCTAGTCTGCAAGATTTTATCGTTCCGGCCGCCCTTCATCTCCCCAACTAGACGTTAGATGAAACGCGATATTGTGAACCGACATTGTTTTCCGTCGAAATCACGCCCGGAGCGCGCCCACAATTGGTGTTTTTGGAGCGGATATGTGAGTCGTCAATTGGATGTAGGGGGTGGGGGTTGAAATGAGCTCGGTGAGGTCACAGGGAGGATAATGCCGACGATGGCAACATCATGTCGAGCTCAACGAGCTGCGACGCTCATTTACTTCTCTAATATTACTAACGGAGCGGAAAGTTTTTGGAACGATACAAGTTGACGTACACATCATTTGAGGATAAAGCTACTCGATTTGGGGCGGTGAAATTAATTCCTCGCGTTCCTGGCTTCTGCCGTATAACATGTACGATGAGCTGGAAATTCCACATCACTGATGACAGACACCAGACCACCATTTGTTGTTTCTTTTTTTTAAACATATTTATTTATTTATTCTTTAAAGGAAATATTTGATGTGGAAAAGCCTTGTGGTTAGATACTAGGGACGGCCTCCTCCCTCCCACCAGCCCTACCTAGTACTGTTGGTTGATTATTCCTTGAATAACAACAATTATTTCTTAAACCTGTTTTCATGCAAGTAAATCTCTCCGATTCGGCCTAAATACATTCAGGTCTCTAGATCAAAATTAGCAAATGTCCGTACGCCGTCCGCGCTGATTTTGGTAGTACGAAATTTTCTAAGAATCTGATATTTTTATCAGGGACCCGTTTCCGGCTCTATTTGGTCCTCGAAACTGTTCAGCCCGATCGGACCAAATTAAGGCGGATTAGGGGTCAAAATGTGTTTTTCGAAAAATGGATTTTTGATATTTTGGCGATCTAGGCCTGTGGGGTATCATTTTCCACTAAACTTAGGACTCTGAATCTAATTAAATGGGTCCCAGAACGATTGGCGCCCACCGGAAGAAGTTATGGGTCAAAATGGGTATCTATCTTGCCATTTTCGATGTGTTGGTTGGTTATTCCTTGAATAATCAACCTATGTTTTCATGCAAATGGTCAACCTCTCCGATTCGGCTCAAATTTTTTTTCTGGACGTTTCATGATGTCCTGATCAAAAAAGGTCACTGTCCGTCCGCCGTACGCCGTCCGCCGTCCAGTGTCCACGTTTTTGGTAGTAGAAAATGTTCTAAAAATCTGAAATTAGGGTCAGGGGTCTGTTCCCAGCCGAGATGGGTCCTCGAAACTTTTCAGCCCGATCGGACCAAATTTGGAGGGGGTAGGGGTCAAAATGTGTTTTATAAAATTGGATTTTTGAGATTTTGGGTGATTTAGGCGAGTGGGACTCATTTTCCACTAAATTTTGGACGCTGAATCCAATAAAATGGGTCCCAGAACAATTGGCACCCACTGGAAGAAGTAATGGGTCAAATTGGGTATTTATTACCCATTTTGAATATGTGTTTTCGGAATTTCTGCTACCTAGGCGTGTGGGGTATCATTTTCCACTAAATGTTGGACGCTGAATCGATTGGAATGGGTCTGGGCCCCGCCACACCCACTGTTTCCCCCATTCGAGGAATATCCAACCCGTGTGTAAGAATTTGCAGATTTTTTTCGAGATTTCTGGTACCTAGGTGTGTGAGGTATCGAGGAATAACCAACCCCTGTGAAAACATTTGCAGCGCATATGTCATCGAGTTGGAATCTTTTTCCTTCTAAGTATTGTACAGTTCTCTCCATGCTCGTTCGCTAGATATCATTCGTTGCACAAGTTCTTCCGCAGGTGGAGAGTTCTGACCTAGTTCTGTCCACAGCTGTTTCCGTTGTAAACACCATTGCTCAGTGTCCAAGAAGGTGTGTTCGACGCTGTCTTCCGTAACCCCAGACGATACATGCTTGAACTGTTAGGAGTGAACTTGACACTTCTTTCAAATTTATTTTCCAGTTATTAGAGAAACTAAGTATGAACAATTCGTCGATGGCCGGACATCCAGAATCATTCCCAAAACTCGCTGCAAATTCGTTCATGGGATTACTCCTCGGACCAGGCGCATGGTGACTCATTTTTTCAACATGGGGAAAGTGGGAGAAAAAATGGTTGTGGTGGGTCCCGGACCCATTCCAATCCACCAGGGTCTAAAATTTAGTGGAAAATGATACCCCACACGCCTAGGTACCAGAAATTTCGAAAACACACATTCGAAATGGGTAGATAGGGACCCATTTTGACCCATAACCTCATCCAGAGGGCCCCAATCGTTCCGAGACCCGTCTCATTGGATTCAGCGTCCAAAAGTTAGTGGAATATCATAACCCACACGCCTAGGTACCAGAAACCTCGAAAACACATATTCAAAATGGGTTACAGGTAGCCATTTTGACCCATAACCTATTCCTGTGGGTGCCAATCGTTCTGGGACCCTTTTCATTGGAACATGCGACCAGAATGTAGTGGAAAATGATACCCCACCCGCCTAAACCACCAAAAATCTCAAAAATTCATTTTTTGAAATACACATTTTGACCCCTACTCCACCCAAATTTGGTTTCAAAAGTTTCAAAAACCAACTAGAGCCGGAAAAGGACCCCTGACTCAAATGTCAGATTTTTATAAATTTGTCTACTGCTTAAGTCGGCATGGACGGAGTACGGCGGACGGACATTTGCTAATTTTGATCTAGACACCTCGAAACGTCCAGAAACAATTTTTGGGCCGAATCGGAGAATGACATTTTGCATAAACACATAAGTTGATTATTCAAGGAGTAACCAACCGAAATTCAGGGAATTCATGGAATCTCTCTGGATTTAAGTCCTGTATATTACTGGGAATACTAGATTACGGCAGAGTGGATTCGGTACATAAAAATCGATGCGAATTGCCGTTGTCACGTGTACTATGTGTATGAGAAGCACAATGTGTGCTAATTTCTCTCTCAACAACCCCCTTAACTTGTGTAACTCCACTAATAGCTAATCATGTTGTTGCAGGATAACGTGCATTCATCTTCCGCTTCAAAGCAAATGGCTGTACGTCGGATCTCAAAAAGGGAACATTCACGTGGTAAACATCGAAACCTTCCAGCTGTCGGGTTACGTCATCAATTGGAACAAAGCAATCGAAGCGTGAGTAGTCCGTTAAGATTTTCTTTCTGAGGGTAGTGAAGATGATTGGAGAGTATTTTTCGCTTCGTGGATCAAAATTTGGCATTGCCGAGGATGAAACCTTACAATGCGCCCTCCAACTCCTGTTTAGTGATGTAGTTTTATTCCTTCTCCCCTTTTCTTCCTTTTTCCACGACCATCATTGAACGTGTAGTGTCCACAACATAGCATCTCCTATCCTAATTACGGTAGAACGCCCCTAAAACCGAACCAGCTCTCTTTTATTTAAGCGCAAAATGAAAATTATTTCTCCCGTCTGGTCGCTTCGAACCCGACGTGAAATCAGTTGATGCCGAACAACGATGTTCGTCCGGGATTTACATATTTTTGCATCGAGGCCAACGGCAAAAAGAAAGAGCCAACTTTTTAGTAACCTCCTAAAAGGGTTTTTTTCATGAATTGAAACCGCTTTTCATTTCCAACGGACTCGTCATTTTAACTTTTTTACAAGATTCCCTGTTTGAACTGGCGGAGCCCAACCAGGAGCTCTTGGATATAATTAAATTTTACATCTTAGGAGACAAGATTTCTTGGAGTTTCTACCGTGACGGTTAGGTCGCTTTACCTCGTTTTGAGGTTATATCTTGCTACAACGAGACACCCCGCCCCGTTGGTGAAAAAATTCGAGCTCGGGATTATTTCATAATACATTTTTCTGTATTACTCGAGTTGGTTCAACCAATGAAGAATGATAAGAAATTAAAACCATTAAAGATTAATTACAACACTTTTTGTGGTTTATATCACAATATAAGGCACACCTATGTACAGAATGATTTCACATTCGTTCTTGTTCACCGTTTAGCGGGAATGTTTGATTGTTTTGTGAATTGGATTAAATCATTTGGTGAATGGATTATTGAGGAATGGATGATAAAAGCCCCTCTTCTGACGTCATGCCCCCCTCTGACGTCACGTCTACGGCCTCTAACAGGGCGAATCAAGTTTTTAGTTTGCAAGGTGAACGCATGACGTAGTAGGTGGGTATTTTTGCAGTATTTTTTAAAAGTACAGTCGCCTCCTGATAATTTTTTAATGATTAGAGACTGCATAGTAGGGAGAAAATGTATGTTCACCCTATCACTAGCTGACTGATAAGAGCCCTTCTTCTGACGTCAAGTCCTGTTATGTTGGCAGCACTACCATAGAGGCTGTGGACGTGACATCAGAGGGGGGCATGACGTCAGAAGGGGGCTCTTATCAGTCAGCTGGTGATAGGGTGAACATACAATTTCTCCCTACTGATATATTGTATTATATATCCCATAACTTTGAGAAATTCAAGATCTATAAAATAAGTTAATCTACCCTGATACAAAAGGTACCTTTGAGGATTGTTTCATTATTGAATTGCTCCCATGGGCGAGCCCCATTTATCAGTTTTGAGTATGAAATCCAGAAGCTGTTCGCCTGTAATGCGAACACTTACCATTCCCAAGCACATATACGTAAATATAACAAAAATCCATTGGCAAATTAATCCAATCTTTGATGTTCAATGTTCAATTTCACTGCCTAGTTTTAAGGAAATCTATCTTGACAATGGCAGTCAGGGTAATGAACAGGTCGTTTTCGGGGTGCAGGTCATCTCCCCGCACGTAAGCGGATTATACTAAGCTGGTGTACGAGAGCTAATGAGGCTAACCTCGCTAGAAGAAGGCAGAGTCCAATGTGTTTCTCACCGCAATGCAAGGAAATGAGCCACAATTATAAGGAGAGCTCACCCCACGGGTTATGCTTCTCCCCGACTGCAAGAAGCGAGGATACGGTCTTAACAGACCGGAATGATTGTCCCTTCATTCAGCTGGGCTTGGATAAGGAGTATTAAACTGCTCCCCCCAAGTACCGACTTGCGGTAGCTCGTGCTAGCTCGCACTACCATTTGAGCAGAGTGGTTCCCGAGTGTTGCATCTCAACTCCCAGAGCCGTAGAATTGGTACATCATACACGGATGTATGCAGCACAGGCCTTATAGGCCATTATAGGCACCTTTATTGGGTGAAGCCCTCTGGCTAGGGTATGCCTCAACCACGACCCCCGCTAGGAGAGTTGACGCATCAGTCGGAGACCATCCTCCATCCTGTGATCAGCAGTGTTCAACTCCGCCTGTGACCAACTCCGCCAGAGGGAGCTCAGAAGAAGCCATTTTTTTCTTTTTTGTGTGTGTTTAATATTGGCAAGTAGAAGCATATATGAAGAACAAAATTTAACTTAGCTGGCGGAGCCGGTATTCCAGTCATCAAGAGCGCATTCACGCTGCCCACTACACTCACTACATTCCCCTAGTTTTTTTTTTTTCCTCTTGGCCGACAAACAGAAGGACTTGAACGAAAAAGCTTTCCAATTACTAGTTAACATGTGCCCAAACGCTCCTTGGAGTACACTCGTCGCGGACTTGGAAGTATCCATCCACCAGGCTGCTAGGGCGGTACTTCCCCATATTTCAATTAGCTGCAAATTTCACTTGACCCAAAGCTGGTGGAGGAACACAAGCCTGCATTCATTTAGATTACTACCTACAACAACGAAGTGGCTTACTTCAGATTTACCAGGTAGGTCTGTGTGGCGGAGAGTTGACATATAGGGATGTTGGTGGCGGAGGTTAGCGTCAGGTCCCCGCAAGGGTAGGCTGCTGGGGTTGACCAAGGCATGTGTGGGGAGCTGACCAAGGGCTTACCCGTTTTCGGGGTTACCTTGATCTGAACTGTTTCATGCTGCACTTCAATTATTGATTTGAATGATGAGCAGATAAGTTTAATAGTTAGTTTAGTTTTTGTGCCGGGAATGTCGTGCCAATCTTGTTAGAGCAGATTTCAGCAACGGACTAATTGGGCGCTCTCGGTGACTTTTCTTCTTTGTGAATATCTCAACCCCACCGGCGAACTCTCATGACAGTTGAAATCGTTTTCAACTGCTCGACACTCGGGAAAGTCCCTCGAATGCCGACCAATTATCGCCCTCAGGATGTTTGTATTGGCTTTCGATGTCGAAAGACATCGTAGAACAGTAACATGACGACCCGAACTTGAGCTAACTACCGTGCTCACCGGTCCGCGCGAAGCTTTCAATGGTCTGTCCGACTAATTACCTGAGGTCCTACCACCCCCTCCCCCAACATCCTCCTGAACAACCCTTGTACAAACTGCGTCGGTCTTCAAGTTTCTAGACTTTGATAACTGTGTTTGTTTTAGGACTCGCAAGAGCCACCCCGGCCCTGTGGTGCACCTGAGTGACAATCCTCTAGACGCCAGCAGGTGATGACGCTGACTAATGACGTTGGCAAACTTATGTTATTATAATTAATTAGCCGAGTTGACGGCGCGAGGCTTGCTTCCTCATCTTTCCTTCTCAGTGTTGCTCAGGTATAGGTATCAAACTGCCTACCGTAAACCTGTGAATATATTTTCCACAATTTCACACTCTAATGCCTCTCTCATGCGATGAGCCACACACTAAGGAGGAAAAGCTGCCAGAAATATTCGTCTCAACTCTCGTAATTATTATTCAAGACCGTGTATTTTTTACTCTGTAATTTTATCCTTGCTTATACGTAGTTTCCTTGTTCCAACCGATGTTTCTAACAAAATTAAAGTTTCTTTTCCAACCTGAAACATAATATTCTGCCATGACGCAAGGCTTAAGTCACCCGCTCTAAAATGAATTAATGGTTGGTTAACTGTTGGACGAATACGCCGAAAACTATGTGT